>CADEHL010001172.1:802752-1320252 GCA_902827135.1 Harpagifer antarcticus | reverse complement strand
CTGGGGGGCAAATGAGGCCTATGTGGTCCATTTGTAATTGTCACGCAGCAATTTCTAAAAGTATAATGGAATATGGCTCACACATGAAACGTGGTTTTGTCTTATATTGTATATCTTAAATATATTGAAAAATATATTAATAATATTAATATATGGTTAATTGTTTCTATTCATTATTAAATTGTATATTAGCACATGTGTATCATAAATATATGTAAAGATTACCAAGAAACATTTTGAATATTGACATTTCTCAGTCCTAAAACAGATCTCAATACGTATTTTTAATCTATTTGGATAAAATACACTCTATGTAAATGCAGACAAATTATGAACTGTACTTTGAAAGGAAAAAACAGGAGCAGAAAAAAATAATAGCTCAGTCATGCATAAACAAACAAGTCTCCAGTAAAAACAGCTTTATCTTTTCATAATGAAAACTACACAAAGTTTCTGATATCAGAATGATGCAAATGAAGCCTGACTAAACCTGTGTATCGTTTTGCATGGTTTGCCTTTGAAGCTCCACTTTGCTATCATCCGATGTTCTAACTTAGTGTATGTAAATGACGGCTGGCACTCAATCACTCTGGACTTGGCATGTTTGTTTAGAGCTCAGATGTCTGTGGTCATTCATTACCTGCCAGGTGCTTCTGTGTGACAGCACAGAGCTGCACAGGCCAGCTTATTGAGGCAACTGCTGGTCACTGCTTCCATCTTGTGTCCACTTTAGGGATTGCAAGGAGGAGCACAGACAGTGGAGTATTAACAGTTCCCTTAAGAAGCTTTAAAGAAAGATTGAAAACAAGTGCTTGTTTGTATTTTTTATTTAAACCCAGTTGTATATCCTATATGATGCTGACATGGGACACAATAGACATCATGCTTTCAGTCCACAAAGTAAGCAAGCCCCACAGGAAAAACATTGTATGCACTGGCGGTCAATGGCTAATTTGCATCCAGTACATGTCCTCTTTCAGACTAGTAAAAAGGAAAACGTTAAAAAATAAAAAATGACTCTACTATGTTAAAAAAAAACAAGAATTGTAATTCTCAACCTGTATTCTCAAAATCAAAAATATATATAAAATGATGAGCATATAGGTTCACAGTACGGAGTATGATGAAGGTCATAAATCGTGTTAATATAATGCATAATGTAGACAGATCACACTACACTGCAGGGGAATGGGATAAAAACATGTTAGAGATCTCCATGAAACTTAAGTTGACTATACTTATAGCATTTCTTTTGGAAAAAATGTATTTAAATGTTATATTTAAATATGTAAACAAGGCATTACATATGTGCATTTCAAGATATGAACATAAAGCAGGTTATAATGTATGGACATTAGAGTCCAGGTGTAGCGATGACATTTTTACCCCAACTTTGAGCTTAAAAGCTTTATAGACTGGATTAACTTATTAAGAGATACATTATTTGATAGACAGCAAAAGAATAGCATTGATTCCAGGGCCTGCTGAAAGATTCAAGGATATTAATGATATGACAGTCAAAATGAATACAGCTAATTGACTTTTCTTTTGAAAAAACTCCAGTTGTGTTTGGAATTCTGTTTGCTTTGGAATGACACAAAGGTCACCATGTTGGCTCTACATCAATGACTAAAAAGAATGATCAATGATTAATGAATTTTAATCAGATAGCTGTCCAGGTTTTGTATTATTCTGTTGAACAATAAATCCGTTAGCATATTTTTTTCATTATTCAACATTCCTTAATGCCTGTATTGAATAAATGTGTTCAAGGTTACAACAAGGTGCAGGTTCCTTAAAGCCATTGTTAACACATTACAGATGGAGGCTTGCATTGACTTGCATGAGTGTCCTGTACAGACAAAGAGACTTCACAGGTGGAAAGCGTCAGAATGTACATGTTTTTCTCTTATTTATGTGCATCCCAAACACAGATGCTACTACTTGAAAGTAAAAGCAACACAATAAATAAGATTATTTATCCACTTTTAAAAAGCAGAGACAGGGTTTAACATGAACAGTACATCAACACATATTTCACATGTGTACTGTTGCTTATCACAGTTTTAGAAACATGTTATTAAATTAGAATAGGTGTTATCAGTGACGAGATTAGATTAGCGTCTTGTGTACAGTTATGGCCACTCAACCACAAAGAAAGTTACAGCAAAAAGTTACTGCAATGGCTGCAGACGAAAATGTGGATGAATGACGTGGGAAAAGCCAATCATTGTAGAGGTAGGCGGGTATTTCCGGTGACATTGACAAATCAGCACAGGCAACAGAAGAACAACTTTAACATGTCAGCAAAACAACATCGAGGGGGAGGGAACTTTCGGAGAGCAATCATATTTTGAAGAAACATCACAATATTTTCATCTAATGGTGTGCAGTAACAGTTCAGCCGAAAGGTAAATTGACCATCGGCGTTTTGTTTTTGATAAATATGTACATGTTACTTCTCAGTGTGCAGCTAACTGTCCAAACCACAGTTAGCTGATGCATATGGTGAACCCGGAGCTAGCGTGCAGGCTTGTAGACATGCTAGCTAACCTCAGCTAGGTAGCAAAGCTCCCGAGAGCTCCAGCGAAGCAGACAGACATAACGCGTCCTCGTTGCTTTGTTTGTGAAACCGCGTGCCTCTAATTGTATTATTCAAGTGGATTTTGTTCTATTAAATTGTCGCCAAGGTCATGTCGGGGGCTTGACTTTTATCCTAAATTCGGGTTTGTCTGCACATCCGTGATGACCACCAGTTTTTGGGGAAGCCATGATCCAATCAGAGTAAACGCTGTACAGAGTGAAAGCTAACCGGGCTTGTCAGTAGCTAACGATAACAAACGCCAACCTGGTTATATCACTTTATCACGCTGTATGTTCTTTATCTTATTGGTTATGTACCTATTTAGATATATGCTATAGCGCAGTATAAAAGGTGTGCTTATTATGAGTAGCTTACATAAGATACGTCACAAACCTTTTTATTGATTAACACATGGTAGCATCAGTAACATATCAACATTAATACAGATGAATATAGATATGAAGAGGAATGATTAACAAGAGGTATATTAACCTAAACCAATGTTAAACAAATACACAAGCTCAATTGGATGTAGAGAAATAAACACTTAAGAGTGGTGTGACTTATAATAATCATAATACGTTTAATCCTGAAATCATCCTTTAAAACATAACAAGCATCAAAATAGTAAAATAAAAAATATTGATAAAAATATATAAATAAAGGCAGAAAAAAATTATTATTGTATTCAAAAATATATGAAAAATTATTAAACAATATAAGTGATTATAAACCAGAAAAATGTGTGATATGATATGTATTGGTCTGTGTTAATATAATACATTAGCCAACATAACATTATATAAAATGATATACTATGGTATATGATACATATTACAGCATAATATAATACAATTGTTCAACAATATTAGACACTATTAATATAGTACAACAATATAACATAGTACCGAGTAGTGTAAGATATAACATAATAAATGCATTTGTATAGTATAGCATTATAAGATGAATTTAATTGAAAACCAAGTACTGTGTGATATGGCAAAATATAATAAATAAGAATGATCAAACACCAGTATGGGGATGTCTTCAAACTGTGGTTATTTGCAGGTTTGTAGTTGAAATACCTGCTGTATGTCAGGTCTGATTTATATCTCATGTTTCTGTTACTCAAGAATTGTACTTTCTTTCTACAGGTACTGTCAATATTTGTCATGTATTAATATGCATACCTTTGCCAATATTAAGCACTGGCTATAACTATGCCAGAATAACAATAAACTGTTGATTTGTGTGAACATATGTTTACATTTAGATAATAATAAAACAATAACAAACAATACATATTTTATTTATTTAAATGTTTATAATAATATTGTTCATACATGAAATGCAACTCAAAAATTTAAAGAGCAAAAGTTAAACATTAGATTACAGAATAAATGTTGTGTTTGTAATTTGTATTGCATTGCATTAACTGTTGTCCCTCCTTTCCCCCTTGAAGCTGCCTGGTATGCTCCCAGCATTACAGTAGATGTCCACCCCTTTAGACACATCAGGTGGTATGTCCCATCCTGGCCCTTCTCCGGGGGCAGGTCTGTCCCCAGGGCCTATCCTGGGCCCCAGCCCTGGACCTGACCCCTCCCCAGGCTCTGTTCACAGTATGATGGGACCCAGCCCTGGGCCTGGAACACCCAATGCACCACACGGCATTCAGGGTCAAAGTGAATACTCTCAGGACGGCATGTATCCTATGCACAAGGTGTGTCTTTTGTTGTCACTCCAGAACAAAGACAGTGTAGTAGTTTATACCTGTGTTGTTTATTGCAGATACTTCAAATTATATATATATATATTGCCTGATAAATATCAGGAGATACCAATTTACAATAACAAATATATGTTTAAGGTGATTTAGAACATTTCTCTAAGGCATAACTTGTCCACTAGAGCAATTACAAGTTACTCATTAAATTGAATTTAAGAACTATTGGTTTATGTTATGTTTTAAGAAATAATATAGTCAAAAAATAGTATTTGGGCTGCAGTTTTCCTTATTATTATTGACCACACAAGTCACATAAACACATATATACATAAATATATATACATAAGAAAAGAAAAGGCAAGTCATAAAATATTTTTTGTGGAAATCTACAAGTGGCAGTATACCAGTGCTGCTGTTTTCATCTTCTTCTTTACATTAAGCTGTAGTGTCTCGACAATTTTGGCATATAGCACCTAAGAAATACAGCTTAACGTGTGACCGAGTGATGTCTTCTAAGATGCATAGAAAGAGAATCATATTTATAGCATGATTTGCCTATTGTTATCCCAGCCTTAAGATTTGTAGCTGTTCATTTCAGATTTGAATCTGTTGTTTACAATGAATACATCTTAATCCTGAATCTTTCTTTTTGTATTGTCAGTCTATGGAGGGGATGAATGAAAAGACCATGGCAGATGCGATGCACTTTGGTCACATGAAAGGTGTCGGGATGAGATCTCTCCATAGCGGCATGGGACCTCCACAGAGTCCGATGGACCAGCACAGCCAAGGTATCTTATTGTTAACAAAGCTTATTTTGATTTGTGTTGCTCTATTAACTTAAAATAACCCAGTCAATAAGAAGAGAAGATAGGAGGAAACTCAGTCTGCTTTTCTGTCAGGTTACTAATCATACTACCCCTTGGGCTCTGACTTTCGGTTACTAGTATGTAAAACCATTATACTCCTTCCTGTCTCCTGTAGGATACATATCCCCACATCCGTCCCCAATGGGGGTCCATGAGCATGCTTCCAGTCCCATGTCAGGAGGTGGAGGTGGTGGGGGACCCAAACCCCCACCTCCCTCCCAGTCCGGCCCCATGATGCCCACGGACCCTCAGTCAGCCGGGCCCAACATGTCCAACATGAGCCCTCAGGGCCGCGGACCCTCTGCCTTCAGTCCGGTGCAGCTGCAGCAGCTCAGAGCGCAGATCCTGGCCTACAAGATCCTGGGCCGAGGTCAACCCCTGCCAGAAAACCTCCAACTAGCTGTTCAGGGCAAGAGAACTCTACCCACAATGCAACAGCAGCAGCAACAACAGCAGCTTCAGCAGCAGCAGCAGCAACAGCAGGCACCTAGTGCTAGTCCTTACAACAGGCCTCCAGGTAAGAAGACACACTCATACAGAATGTTTACTTATATCTTTTCACTTGTGTTTCCATTCAACGGATCCAAACAAATCTGACACTCTTATATGAGCTGCGTGTCCTCCATGATATGTGAGTGAGGCGACCTTCACATCTAGATGGTTCATATCTCAAAGCAACAAGATTTTGATCCAACTGCATCCACACCTTTGGTTGACAAATGTCCTGGTATAGCAGTGTTTATGTTTATGTTCCATTAAAAGTGTAAAGAAAGAATGCAAACCATTGATATAATGCACATTATGCTTGTGTGGTTATGTAGAGGAATAATATATGTATTATTATGTAAGATATTGGTATTTCTGTGCACTACGTTTTAGTGTCTGATGCATCCTTAATCCACATGTAATAATAACATCATATATCATGAGCATTATTACTGCACTGTTGTTTGGAGGCCTTTTGTTGAGAATGATCTGTGTTCGAGGTTTCTTCACTGTAATAAGATTACACTGTCAGGTTAACCCTAAAATAGTCTTACTATTTTGTATAATTCATTGAATAACCGCTAAGTCTATAAAAGGTTAATGTCAAAAAGCCCAATATCATTTTTATAGAACCTAAGATGGCATGTTCAAATAACTTTTTACCAGACCAACCGTCTAAACCCTAAATGTATTCAGTTAACAATGATATGAAACGGAGACAAGCTGCCATCTCTAAACATTTGAAGAAGCATAAAACTGTTTAAACATTAAAACGGTGTTATCAAACTGAAGATGCCTACCCATCACGGTCTCATCTGTTCTTTTCACAATTACTAACATATGTATTTATTTTGTGTTGGAAGGTATGCCAATGGCACCTTTGGGTGGGCTGCAGTCAAGCCCCTGCCCCACCCCAACCATGCAAGGACACAATCAAAGCACAGGACCCAAGCCTTGGCCTGAGGGTAAGTCATACCTGCATATGTGTACATTTAAGTGAGCTGTATTAGTTTTGACTTACGATACATCTTTTCATTCCAAGCATTCATCATTTATTATATGAACTGTTTGACCATTCTGCTCTCAGATGTTTGATGTATGGTCTCATGTCAGATTCTCTTTGAAATCAGGCTGAATTCTTTGAAGCTTTAAGTGCTGAAAGATGATGGAATCCAAGGTTGATTTAAACATATATGCAGTATAACAGCACTGCCTGCAAAATGGCAAATCGAGCAAAAAACGATTTGAACAAGTCATCTGAGGGATCCTGTTTGGAATACTATCATTTCCACTAATAACAGGCATCAAGTGAAAAGCCATGCGCTCATATATCTGTATATATAGTGTTACATATAGGAAATCTAGCGCTTAACAAATGCAAGTGTTTTTAATGACAACTTATATCATTCCTTTCATCCTCTAGCTCGCACTGAAATGACATGAAAAATAGGGTGTGAAGATATCGCAAAGGAGAAGAGATACTGGGCTGTCAACAATATTCTAAATTAGCATTCACATATACATACGTTTTTAAAACCAAAAAACAGACAATCATAGCAGCAGCCACCTTTTTAAGGTTTGGTGAAGTTTAATGAGAGGATGGCGTAAAGATGACAAATCCACTGTGCCTCGTCATAGCTTCTTTTTTAAGGCTAGCAGCAGGACTGAAGAGAAACAGGACATCTAACTCATTATATTTATGTATATTTAGTTCAATAATATAAATAATTATGAAATACACAACAATAAAGAGAGATACACAAACAACCCAATAAAAAACGTTTCATATCCCTCTGGGGCCAATTTAAAACTAAATGAACAACATGTGAACTCCTTAAGGTGTGAGGTAGTCAAAACGACAAAAGCTCCTGGAAATGGTATGACGGCAAATTGGTCCCAGGGGAGGGAACAGACTTAGATTGATCCAAACATCTCTACGTCTGGATTAAAGAGTGACCTTGTGTGGAGGAACATGGGGAAGCCTAGATGGAGCCAGGCATGGGGGGAGAAAGGCCCCTTCCATCATATGTATGTGTCTGCTGGGCTGCTAGTCTTAAGGGGGCCCTTTTATGCATTTTGGTTTTTCCCTTTACTGTAGTGTGTTATATAGGTTTGTGTGCATGTAAATGGTCTGCAAAGGCTACAATCCCAAAGTTCCCTCCAGAAAGAGTTTCTCTCCCCCCCCCCCCCCCCTCCCCTGCCTGAAACACCTCCATTTTATTCCTTTCTTTACTTCCACAACATAGTGACATCACTCTATAACACTCACGCTTCTATTGGCTATGTATTTGATAGGCTACCGGGTGGGACATCTCAAAGCGGTTGACCAATCACAACAGAGCCTTCCAGCTAACCAATCAGAGCAGACAGGGCTCTGGTTTCAGACAGAGGGTGAAAAGAGACAAATAAAGAGCATTTTGAACATTAAAGCATTGAGACATGTCACAGTAGAGGCACAACCAGAGGTTGCGCTAGACTTTTTCACTGCCCGTAATTTTGACGGACAGGATTGTAACATTTCCGTCAAAATCCATCATCACCTGTCGGTCCGTGAACTGTTAGCGTTGTGTTATGCATGCCCACTGCACCTCGTGGGAGCGCGCACAGCGTAAAGCAAATACTCAGACAGATTTCAATGATCTGTTCGGCAAAGTTAAGTTTGGAAACTATATCATTTCCTTTTGGGCGAGCATGCATAACACGGCATAATACCAGAGCCCCGCTGCGGTATACTTTGGCGCTGTTCTGAGTTTGTTCTAATCGTTTCTAACGGCTTTCAGATTTTTCCGTCATTGTTCGAAATATTCCGGTTTAACGCGACCTCTGGGCACAACATACAATTATGAAACCTGAGCATAATAGGGCCCCTTTAGAAAATACATGGTACTTGTTCCACTGAACTGAAGAAACCCTCCGTGCTGTGTACCTGCTTATCCGGAACAAAATGATTTCTTTACAGATCAGTCTACGTAGAGCCCCATTGTAGACCTGCGATTTCTGCTACTGTATTGGTGATAAAAAACACATTATTTTGTTAAAGTTCGAAAGCATGCCTTTATTGTCATTGCTCCAAGATCAAACCTGTATTGCCAGCTCACCTTTAATTATTAGGCTCATACGGTTTAAGGGTTTTAAAAAATGTGGGTGTAAATTTATTTTGGGTGTAAATCTATAACCTGTGTTGTGGGAAGTGTTTTGCTTGTCCTTGCATCAGGAGCATCTGTTTTGTTATTTTTTGACTTGTTATAAATAGATTTCCACCATGTCTGTGACCCAATAACAGACAAAGTGTTTGGTCTCCAGGTCAGGGTGTTGAAAATCAAGCCAACGCCCAGAAGCACCTCACTCCTATTCCCAGTGGACGCCCGTCCCCTGCACCCCCCCAGGCCTCTGCTGTGCCAGCCGGGCCCATGCCAGGCAATTCACTGACCCCCCAGCCTCCAGGTCAGCAGGTGTCCCCCATGCTCCAGATGCAGAAACAGAACCGCATCACGCCCATCCAGAAGCCCCAGGGCCTGGACCCAGTGGGGATCCTGCAAGAGAGAGAGTACAGGTATCTATCTTTACCACGCTATTATTATCTTAACTTCATAAGCATTTTTGCTGAGGTGGGATCTACAAAGAACGTTGAGCTCTTGTCCAAAAGAATCTGGACCGTTTGTGTTAGCTTTTTTATTACAATGAAAAACATCAGAAGGGTGAATGAGAGGCTGCAGACAGAGCAAATGGAAATGCTGCTTTTTTTACATGTTTACACGTTTATGTTCGTAGACAGGTATTGGCTGTTGAGTGAAAATAAATAACAACATAACACTCAAAAGAACTGATGAAAGAACAGTTATCGTTGGAGATCATCAATCCTTTTAAACGCCAGATTTCAGTACCCATCCCACCCAGGTATCCTTATACCTGTGAAATGGATAGTGTGAATAACATTTGTTTGTGAGCCCATATGGTCTTGATGTAGCTTCTGTACACACAAATGAGATAAAAGCCCACAGGCTGAATCCTATTCTGAAAAGAAACACAGCTGATGGAGATGTGAGGACGGCTCGCAGGCCTTCCAGCTGTGGTTTGTTTTCCTTCATATAACTTTCAAGACTCTTGTTTTGAGAATCTGTACATGCTCTCAGATCACCTTTGAAAGCTGACCTCTCTTCACAATGTCTGTCCAATTATGCAATCTGAACACAGCAGCCTTTACTTATTGATGCACATCTGAGGCACCTGACAGTTGGGTGATCAAAACAATACAGTCAGAGCTTATCAATTATTGTCCGATGTTCCCCCTCGTGCTAGTATGCATTGAGGGAAAGCTACATGAGAATACTACTGATTACATAATGATAGTACCTGTGTCTGAACAACTTTAGTGACAAGGAAGCCGGTGTTGTTGAATTGAAGTTGAACAAAGATGCTCATCCACCTTTAAAGGTGAGCCCTTCAATATCTAGATCTTACTTATTATATATATACTAATGCTGTTGATATATATATCATTTTAAGGGTGTCTATTACCATCTGGCCGGGGACAACAGCTGGAAATTAGCCATGTCGGCTAAAGCTGCACCATTTACTGTTTTTGTGACAGTTCATCGATGGGGACTGTCCACGACACTATAAATAAATAAACTAAACTACTTAAAAAAGTCATATAGGTGTCAAACACAAGCTTTTCAGGAAACTCTTTTAAAGTTATATTGGCCTGTGTTTTTTCAGGTTTAACATGGGGTTTAAGTGCATCCATATGTTGCATTTCTGCACTCCAGCTTTACTTTACTTAACCCAAACCCATACGCCCATACTGAAGCATCTGCAGTGAGCCATTATCTATTAATATAGCTCTAGCTCAAATCCGTATGATGGTACCTTCATAACACTCCTGATTCTGCGAGGCCACGTACTTGTATCTGCCGTTTGAAAATAAATCAGTCAATGACACTAACTTAATCGTCCAAAGATCTCATTATCCATAAATGGGTTTTATTGATTAAATCGTATATATATATATATATATATATATATATATATATATATACCCAAAATGCAAGACATTCTAATTTCTCAAATGGGAGGATTTGATCATTTTTTATTATTTACATTATTGTAAATTGAGTATCTCTTGGTTTTGGACTGTTATTTGGACAAAACATCCCATTTTAACATGCTAGTGAACTTTATCTAACATTTTATTTTACTTCGTTGCATATCATACCTCTTTCTCTCGCATTCTTTTCAGTCTGCTAATATACTGTCCTATTTAAAAAAGTAGAATCAATAATAGCAGCCTTGATATTTTCACTGACACTCGCGGTAAACTTTTCCATACTTTTGCTGTTCACTTCAAATCATTATCACTTTGTAGATAGAAAGTTTGTGCTCAATTAATTCAGTACACAACAACTTTAGTCATCCCTATCTAGGTCAACTGTGTGTGACAGCTTGAACACATGCATTAGCATTATTGTGGTGAGGAGCTTCTGCCATCCAGACTCAGGAGGTGGAGAACAGTTCAGTCAGGAGGTGGAGAACAGTTCAGTCTGATCCCAAGTGTGCATTTATTATAACAAGTCGATTTCATTTGTATAACACATTTCATACACAATAAACTCAATGTTCTTTACAGTAAAATAGGAGATAAAAAACACATAAATAAAATATGCAATACTCCATATAAATTACTTTTGGAGTATTTTTATAAACTAATTCCGCCAACCACCCAACGCTCAAACCCAAATACATAAATATTTGATATGTACATTTTGTATTGTGTATTATATATTTACCTACTTGTTTGTAAATAGATATTGTGTTACTATTGAAATGTTTATGTTTATTTTGTATTTTATTTGAATATTATTTTATTATATGTTTTACTCATGCGAATGCCTGTTAACATGCTGCCGAGACAACACAAATGCCCAATTTGGGATGGATACAAATATATCTAATCTAATTTAATTTGAAATCATGTTCTTTATAACCTGTCCTATTCCTAATTTATGCACCTTTGATTACGTTTTTAATTCTAGGTTTATTCGGGAGACGATGAGGGATCTGATCAGTGAGCAGGACAGAAATATATTTAGGGTCCATAACATTTAGGGACTTGTAGACAAACAGACATTCGTTAAAAATCCATTACATGATATAGCTGAAGCCAGTTGTTTATTTCAGTACAGGTTAAATGTTTTTTTTATTTCCTAGTCTCAGTCCAGCCACATATTGTCGATTTGGGAAGTCTTGCAAAACAGCAGTAAATGAATTAAATCTCTCAGAGAATAATGCATGGACACATTTCAAAAACAACACCCTGGTGTCTGAAATGCTCACTGCTGTAGAGCAAATGATAACGGATACAATCTCTTGTCATGCCACCTTCAGAACATCATTGTTTTTCTTTGTTTAGTTTTTTTTCAGAGATCCACTGGTTGATGAAAAGATCATTTACGTGACTGAGGTTGTTTAAGTAAAGGGAGTTTCTCTCCAGGGCAGAGGTTGCGCTAGACTTTTTCACGGCCCGTCTTTTGACGGACACGACCGTAACATTTCCGTCAAAATTCAGTATTACCCGTCGGCCTTTACACTCTGGGGGGTGGGGGAAGAGCACAGTCGTGAACCGTCAACGGGGGCGGGGCGCACGCTTGTGAACTGTTAGCGCCGTGTTATACATGCCCACTGCACCTCGCAGGAGTGCGCACAGCGTAAAGCCAAAACTCACAGACATTTCAATGATTTGTTCGGCAAAGTTGGTTTTGGAAACGGTATCATTTCCTTTTTGGCAGGCATGCTTAACACCGGAGCCTCGCTGCGGGGAAACTGTGGCGCTGTTCCGAGTTTGTTCTAATCTGTCAAAATGACGGACTGCTTTCAGATTTTTCCGTCATTGTTAAAAAAAATCTGTCATAGACGGAAAATATTCGGTTAACGCGACCTCTGCTCCAGGGTGGTTGTTACTGTTTGATTTACCATCGTCTTAATGCTCCCCAGGTTGCAGGCTCGGATTGCTCATCGAATCCAGGAGCTGGAAAGTTTGCCCGGCTCTCTCGCCCCCGACCTGAGGAATAAAGCCACCGTGGAGCTCAAGGCCCTGCGTCTGCTCAACTTCCAGCGGCAGGTACACAGCAGTGGCTCCACTCATGTTCAACATGACTGCACAGAATACTCATCTACTCAGTTGATGTATAACTCACAGTTGATGGAGTCAAACATTTACCCTGTCAGGACACATTGCTCAGTTCCCTATTGATTCCTTACATCAAATCTAAACAGTAGGCGTTAGTTGTCTGAGTTGAATTTTAATGACATTTTATTTCCTTATGATACAAAAGGGTAAAAGAGATAGTTCAAATTTGTTTTTCCTGTATAATATTGTAATTAACAAAATTATGCAATTTTATTTGTATTCTAGTGATATCTAGACAGTTTAGTTGTTTATACACCTTCATTTACTTGGCCGTAGTTGCTATGAGTCCCTGCTGTTACAGCGGTGTGTTATTGTGTTACAGAATAACTCAATGCACGTAATATAAAATAGTTCGTTACAGGGTTGCCATAAATCCTAAATAACAATGGTTTACCATTCTGACATTATTGATACATCTAATCCATGCCTATCTCCAGCTGAGACAGGACGTGGTGGCGTGCATGAGGCGAGACACCACCCTGGAGACGGCCCTCAACTCAAAGGCTTACAGACGCAGCAAGAGGCAGACGCTGAGGGAGGCGCGCATGACGGAGAAGCTGGAAAAGCAGCAGAAGCTGGAGCAAGAGAAGAAGCGCAGACAGAAACACCAGGTGATCCGCAGTGTTCGTAAACATGTTCAGAGAGGAGCAGGAGTGGTTCCAAAAAACACAAATTGTCCTGTGTAGTCTCGTGTGAATGCCCTCGAAACAAGAGGTATCATCATAACTAAGATTTTGATTGAAAATGCTATTCTTAGAGCTGATGTTTAAAGATAAAGAAGAGAAACACGGCAGCTATCAGAAAGATTGTTTCTTAAAAGTCAACATCGACAGTTACAACTAAACCTGCGTGATGACAGAGAAAGTGGAGTCTGGCATCACAATGCTTCATTATTTCTACTAGTATGCAATGTTGTGAAAGTCCTTCTAACACTTTGTTACTTGCTTTTCAGGAATATCTCAACAGCATCCTTCAGCATGCAAAGGACTTCAAAGAGTATCACCGCTCGATTTCTGGGAAAATGCAGAAGCTCACCAGATCCATCGCCACCTGGCACACCAACACAGAGAGGGAGCAGAAGAAGGAGACTGAGAGAATCGAGAAGGAGAGGATGAGGAGGCTCATGGTAAGGACCTGAAAGTCCAAATATATATTATATCACACCTTTAAGAAGTAAATACTTTATATCCCTAAGAGTTTTGGAGATGAAAGACACAGTGAGACAACCTGGACAAGGGTTACATAAATACATTAGTTTCAAAGCACTTCTTACCCTAGCTTTCTACCACACAGTTAAAACATTTCTTGTAAATCTTAACTTAAACATTAATTAATGTAATCAACTCATATATAAAACCAAAGCTATTTGTCACTGCAAACCCCCCAAAAGCATTATAGAGCGCCTTTATCTATCATATTACTTTTTCAATGAAACTTTGAATATTCTTCCAATCCAAAATGTGTTTATATCACTATTTTGAGGAATTCATTGCAATCATTCATCATCAAAATATAAGAATACTTTAGGATCAACTAGAACAAATATGTGGGTTTTATATGGATTTGAGCTTTTGTTAGATTGATGTAAGGAACTTGTCCATAACACACATCCTGTCCCCCACTCAGGCAGAAGATGAAGAAGGCTACCGAAAGCTAATCGACCAAAAGAAAGACAAGCGTCTGGCCTACTTGCTGCAGCAGACGGATGAATACGTGGCTAACCTCACCACGCTGGTGTACGAACACAAAGCTGCCCAGGCTGCCAAGGACAAGAAAAAGAAGAAGAAGAAAAAGAAGGTAGGAATAGAAAAAGGTCAGGTGGTTCTTTTTCACAGAAAGCTTCTTTACATGCGTATGGATATTTGATTTGTATTCTACTAGGTTCTGAAGACCCAAGGTTTTACCTTCTCTGAGTCAGAACGAAAAACATGAAACGAGCAAAACCAACAGTGCGCCTCTCTTCACCTTCTGACTCCTTTAATCGTATCGTGAAACGTCCTCTTTCCAACAGCAGACGTCAAACTTTAAATATTTTAATGTAATATGGGTCGAAACTTAGGATAGAACTTTCTGGAGCTTGACCAAAGCAGTGAATAATGTTTGAAGATGTGTTTACATTGTTCAACTTGCAATTGCTGATATATTCATGCAGGTTTGTGTGGAAATTATATGAGTATACTGAGCCAATTACTGATATGTCTAGCCCATCACCCATCCCCAGCAGTACAATTACTATTGGGTCAAAACACAGTGTATTGATTTAGGTATAATCTTTGAATCCTTACATAAAGTAAATGAATTCCTCCCTATCAGCTCCAACCACAACAGTGTTACTGTGGTGTGAGTCATGCCTTATAACCACCTTTATCTCATGGTTCATTGTTTTCCAGTAGACACTGAGGTGATAGTGAGACTCAGTGACAATGTGGGGTGAGAATACACACTACCCGACATCATTTCACACCTTCGTTGAGAGGCAGAAATAATCAGTGAACTCCTCTGGTCTCATCTTTGACTGGAACGACCACCTGCAGGCTCTCAGCCCTTCTTGACCCCCTGGTCTGAGATGACACTGATGTTAGTCATTTCTAAAGGCTTTTGTATGAACACATATGTTGCCACCTCAGTTGAGTATGTGTGATAACGCTCCTAGGAGTATCACCTACATCAGGGGTTCTCAAACTTTTTGTTTACGCAGACCACTTTTTATTATCAAGGATTCTCGCGGACCACCTCATATGCAAAACGTAAAAATAAGTGCATATATAAACGTAGTGCCAGATTCCAAGATTGACTGCGAAGATTAGCTGGTTTTAGGCTCTCGTTAGCCAGTGTCTCGTAGCACAGAACGCATACTGGCAAAGGCTCATCTTCAGTGCCTGTGTAGGTAAATCCCAGTTCCAAGTAGTTCCCATTGTATTTTCTCTTAATCTTCCCTTTTCTTTGTTTTTTTCTGCGGAATCTGGCTTGTAGATGCCTCCGACTCACTCTCATTATCTTCATTAACGTTAACCTCTTTTCTCTTCAGAGAACCTGATGCTAGCCACCGATCCATGTTTGTGGTTTTGCACGCGCACACGTAACCATGGGTAACCAGTGGTGAAATTAAGTGTTGTCCATAATTAACGATAACAAATATCTGCGTTTTAACACTACGTTTATATATGTACTTATTGTTACAGTTTGTATATGAGGTGGTCCGCGAAAATCCTTGATAAAAAAAAGTGGTCCGCGGACCACAGTTTGAGAACCGCTGACCTACATAAACACATAACCCTACATGATTCTTGATCATTCCATTGGAGAGCTCTTCCTTGCTCTTTAATGGAGTAATGGAGGGAAGGTTGGCATTTTAGAGTAAGTCCTAATCCTGGAAATGAGTTACGAATCTATTACGTCCAGGTTCCTTTGTCTCAAAGTACATTTTTTTTTTACGCATGTTTTAAATTGTTGATTGGATGCCTGAAAAAATGGCTGTGGTTAATACAAGCTCACAACATTTTCACATTTTGTCCTACAATATAAAATACGCTAGTAAATACCCCTCTAGTAGTGTCTGAAGATTTAACTTTACTTAAAAAAGGTGGTTGCTAACCAGGGACTTCATGAGGCTACTAAACGTCATCACATTATTAGCCGCTGTTAGCTTAGCAATGGTGACGCAAAGTTATGAAACTTAGCTGTTTATTTCCAGCAAACAAGTATCAAAAAACGTGTTTGCCACAGAGTTATTTTCTGAGATCCATATGATATGTCAGCTAATTGCTTGTATGTCATGTTTCGAAGGTGGATGGAGACGGTGAGGGCACCAGCGCTATTGGACCTGATGGAGAGGTGAGCTGCAGAGCTTTAAGTTGTTATTTGTTGCTTTTTTTACATTTTTGGTCATAAAATACTGTGTACCCGTTTGTTTGAATCTGCTATTATCTTATTCTAGTAACCAGGTAAAAAATGTGACGATGTAGAAGAGTTTGTTGATCTGCATCTCCACTTTAACAAAGCTTTTTAAATCGAGCCCACAACTTTACTTTTTTGTTTCGCTCTTGCAACTTTCATAGCATTTTGGGCAGTAGCAGAAAGCAGTTTTTATTGTGAAACTTCTGAAAAACCTTGTTTTCACAACCTGCTCAGCATTAAACAGCAGATGGACACAGTAACACAACTAGCTGGTAGACAGGAGTGTTTAGCAGAAAAGGAGCCGGATACTCCTGTGGTAATTGGTGGTGACCAAAATTGAGCTAAAAGCTATTGAATAGTTGTCTTTTATTCATCAGATGGACATAACTCTAAATGACTACTCATTTTGTGCTGGATGTGTAAACATGCTGCTGTTTAGTCACAAGTTCAACATAATAACATAAAACAATAGTTTAAATGTAAATGTTCTGTTTTCCCCCTTAATTATAAGAAGACAGAACAGTAATAAGGTCATTCAAACAGCATTTTGAATCTCACATCCCTACCTGATTCATTGATGGATCTCTTGAGGATATATAACTATCGCGGTAATCTCCTAGTGATATTTACTGCTCTGCTGCTTACTGAGAAGGTTATTACGGTGCAGAAACCAAACCTGCACTTGACTTCAGCATTCAAATGTGCTCTGGCAGAAATGAAAAGAGAAATCATTTCAAATAATAATTTTCCTTTCAAAGGCTGACTGAACCCTAGGTACTTTCAAAGACAATCCACCTCCTGTAAATAATGCAACAAACAAACTCCATTGTTTATTCTCCCTTACAGCCTGCCTCAGATTTTAATTGAGCTACCTTTGTCTCCTGTTGGGAATAGATACGCTAAAGTTTAAAAACACTCATTGAATCCCTCAGTGGTTGAAATCCTAAATGTTGCATGCTAATGCATCATGATATGATATTATCACTCCTTGCAGCATTTCAAACAAGAATAAGTGAGTTAGGAACAGAACTTAAAACACGGGAAATGTCCAGATCAATTCATCATCATCACAGCAACTTGCTGAAATTATGAAATGCGTGATTAACAAATGCCAATTTTCAATAATAACGAGCATTTATCTACACTGATTCAAGTGAGTTCAATGCTCACACGCAAGGCAATCCAGCAAATATAGACCCAGTGCCTTAAGCTAGAAGAAGAAGAATGCAGAGCAAATGTTTGATAAAGTCATGAGGAAAATAGACGTCTGGGGTTTTGTCAAATGGCAAAGAACACGTGAACATGTTCCTTTAAGGCCCTGACACACCAACCCGATTTTGGGAGTCAGAGGCCGTCAGAGGCTGTCGGGCATTCGCGGCGCCGTAGTCAGGTTGGTGTGTCCCGCACCATCTGCCGTGACACGCCTTATTTGGACTGCCTGAACCGATGCATGGCCGATTTAACATTTTGAATCGGCCATGCATCGGGTCAGGCAGTCGGACCAAGCAATCACTCTGATTGGCTGTTCAGCTAGCGAATCAGAAGCACGTAAACAAACGATTTAAGAAGTCACACACAGAACAGTGTTGCCAACTTGGCGACTTTGTCGTTAAATTCGGCGGCTTTCCAAACCCTCCGGCTACTTATTTGTGTCAAAAGCGACTAACGACTAATCTAACGACTTGTAATGGTGTTATTAGGGACTTTTCTGGTGTTTGGAGACTCACGTATTGTTCTGCAGTTAACGAGCTGCCGTGAGCCCCTCAGCCCTCCCATAGTACTGACAGGCGCGCAGACTCACAGTTGCCTCCCGCAGCAGCTCAGCTGCAGTCAGAGCAGAGAGGAGACAGCCACACTCTCCCGCGTCGAGACAGCTTCAGTCACTTAATCACCTCGTCCACTGTGTGTGTGCCTCTCTGTGACAAGCTAAACATCCACGTAGGTCATCATGTCACAGTCTAAACTGTATTCACAAAAGTACGGAAAGGAGTGGGAATCAAACCCTGAGTTTAAAGGATGGTTGATGCCATTTATTGGAGATGACACACGGGCATACTATACTGCCTTTATTGTAAGGGATATTTCTACTAAAAACTACTCAAACTATTTCTACTTTCTACTATAATACAGGATAAAATATGTCTTGATTATATTTTATAGTGTTCGGAATCTTCAAAGTTAACTGAAGTTATCAAATAAATGTAATGTAAAACTGAATCAAACCATAAACAAGGTGGCCTGTTGGGATTACTATATATATATATATATATATATATATATATATATATATATATATCTGCATTATTTTATCCCACTTTATGCTTTGCTCTTGCTGCTTATTTTACACTGATTTTATATCTTATTTCTTACTGATGTAAAGTACTTTGAACTGCAATCCCCTGTATGAAAGGTGCGATACAAATAAAGTTATTATTATTATTATTCAGATGGATGTTTCTGCCCCTCTGTTCATTCTCCCATTATCCTCCTCAATCTGCCTAGAAGTATTTTAATGTTGTAGCTGTTACTATAACCAATACTAATGCTAGGGCTGCAACTGACAGTTATGTAGGCACATTGTTATTGTTTCTTATCGCTGTGTGATTAAAAGAATAAACACAAATAGCAGGATAGGCAATGCAAAACTTTATTTCGTACCTTCATACACACATAACACACCATTAGGATGAGCTTTTATCAACGCCTACATGATGATAACCTGTCAACATGACATTAATACAGAGCGGGCAGAACCCAAATCAAGCTCCAGTGCCGCACGAAACATGTTTTCGATGGATCAGAGTGAAAATGGAACGCACACGCTATTTGTTGTTTGTTTATATCGCGGTCTGTTCTTCTTCTCTGTTTTCCGGTTGTTGCCTGTTTTTAATGACGAATACACACTACTGCCACCTGCTGGTAAGGAGAGTTATTGCCACTCACGCACTGAAGTCTTTGCGGTGTGTTCCCGTGCGACACATGGCCAAGACGCAGGAGAGCTGTTGCGTCGGCGAGTCCTCTGGTGACTGCTTGGTGTGTCTGGGCCTTTACATTTAAAAGAGTTACTTTTTCTGATTATTGTTTTATAACTTTTAGTTCCTCTTTTCAGGGAAACAACAGGGGGCGATGTTCTCCTACTTCCTCTATTGTCGATCTGATCATCCAATATTTACATCAAGTTATAAATTGCTTATACAAAATGTTTGTTAGCATATGCAGCCATGCAAACAGCAAAAGATCAGCAGCCATGAAATAAAGAGTTCACCTCCATTTGTTGAGATAATGTAGTTTGTTGCTCGTATGTCTGGATGACTGAGACGTTCAATTAATTATGCCAAAGCCTAACATCTTACATGCTTTAGAGAACACTCAAGTATGTTTTGAAAATTGAAGGGTTCTGTTAAAATGCATGTTTCACTTTGTGGTTTGTTGTTCCTGCAGCCCATGGACGAGAGCAGCCAGACGAGTGAGCTGCCGGTGAAAGTGATTCAGACGGAGACCGGGAAAGTTTTGCAGGGAACGGATGCTCCCAAATCCGGCCAGCTGGAGGCCTGGCTCGAGATGAACCCTGGGTGAGGAAGAAGCACTCTCTACTGTTGTCAACCTCTGACAAATTAAAGGGATGTTAGAAGGGATGCAACAAATTCACTTTTGTCAGCCAATACCCAACACCGATGTTTAGAATAACAATGTGGCAAATGCCAATGCTGATCTTCTCTGGTGATCTTTCAGGGAAACAAATAAATCTTTAATCAAGATATTATTATACTGCGGGCTGCTGTATAGCTCAGTTGGTAGACGGGGCGTGTACTCGGGCTCGGCCCCCATGCGTAGGACCATTTGCCGTGTGTGTTCTCCTCTGTTTCCCCCTTTCATCACTGACACTTTAATAAAGGCACTGGTTGCCTATAACATTTTTTTTAAATGAACCCGCCTTTCAGTTCTTCATCACACTGACTTTGAATGAGCACAAATCCCTAAAAATAACTTCTTTATAATAAATAAAACAGGCTTAGTTTATGAATGTGTAAGGGCATGTCGAAGGCATTTAAGTCAATGAGTGAATATTGTGAGTTCAGTCAGATGGCACTATTTTGCCTTTTTTTTCCTTCTTTTAAATAAGGCTACATTTTTGCAGACATGCTGTGATCTAACATGTTTATAAGGACAGCATTGTGAGGTCCTTACATTTTAAAGTCATATATAGTATGTCAAGGATTCAACACCCTAAATAAAGTAAGAAAGCCCGTTTCCTGGCAGGTTTAGATTGCTGCTTGGTAATTCTGCCGTGTTCATTATTTTGATGTGTGCCTGACAGAAAATAAATATAGTAACTCTACTTTCTTTTTCCATTGTTTTTCCTCCTCTATATATCAGGTATGAGGTGGCCCCGCGGTCGGACAGTGAGGAGAGCAGCTCAGAGTTTGAGGAGGAGGTTAGTCACTTTCTCATTAGTGAGATCCCACAGAGGATGATGTCAAATCAGCATCGCTCTGCTGCACTGATTCAAATCATTCAAACCTTATTAATAAGCATTTCAGCCACTTCTCAGTCTGAACAACTGCACACACTGAACACACATCAACATCCACCAGGGGGCTGTAGCTGTATGCACTTCAGTGATCATCTTCAGAGCTACTTCCGTCTCTGCTGTTGTTAATATATTAAGTGTTCCCCCATGTCATGTTTTATCATACAAGGACGAAGAGGAGGGGGCCAAGGCTGAAAGAAAAGAAGAAATTGAAGAAAGGAAGATAATCGATCCCAGTGGAATTGAGGAGTTTGTCGCTGATACCACGGATATTATTCTGTAATGTATTATCGTTACTATACATCACACTTTGTCTGATTTACTGCAGAGCACCTTTTTCCTCTATCAGCTGCAAACAGAAGTCCAATCTTTAGTTTAAACATTTGTTTTTGTTTTTACCAAGTGGAATTATTAAAAAATATATCAATACTAATAATATGATTAATAAGAAGAAGCAATAACAATAATGACGAGGATGAAATTATTTGTATTCTTATTGTTATTGTTAATAATAAGAATACATATTTTATGTATTTATTGTGCTTTTCTAGGTACTCCAAGACACTTTACAAAAACACTTCATTCAAGTTTCATACAACAAATATAAATGAATTAACAATATAAACAAACAAACAATAATAAAAAACAAAACAAGATGCAATTAAATCTAATTAGAAAAAATATAAATTAAAATCAAAGTAAACATTAAAAGATCGATTTTTTTATAAAACCATTAACAGTCTTCGGATATTCCCAACGGGTGCTTAGGAGGGAAGAGGTCCAAATAGTAGACATTGAGATGAGGGAAAGACACCCTCTTTCCTTTTTTTGATTCTCTTCTCTTTTACATGACCCATTCAGGTCGGCCATTCAGGTGGACGATGAGTACAGTGTTCCTACCGGACAAACCAGCACCGCGTCTTACTACGGTGCCGCCCACGCTGTCATTGAGAGGGTGGAGAAGCAGTCAACGCTGCTGATCAACGGCACACTCAAACATTACCAGGTACACACACATACACACACACACTTTAATTTCGTTACTGCTTTTGGCTATTTTCAATTTTCAATATAAAACTGCAATGTTTTTTAAATGAGATTCTGATTGAATGGTTACCATCTTTCTGCAAAACAACTTTTTTAATAAAAGAAGCAAAGACATGTACATTTTATATTTCACTTATTACTTCGCTTTATATCAAAAAAGTAATTTTAAATCTTTGCCAAAATCTTAAAGGTTCAACATTATACATTTTTTCAACAGAAATGATCAGAATGAAATGTAAGTTTTAGCCTCTGAAAGCTACATAGACATTGCATGGGAGTATATACATGTAAAATAAAACAATGAACACAATAAAACTTAAACAGTATACTTATATAAATATCACCTATTTTCTTAGAACTAACCACGACTCGTAGGTATTCTAAAAGTGCAACTGAATTTGACATGGCAGCTGATGTAAATGTAAGAAATACTAAAATATGAATTACAGTTCAGTAAAACACATGTCATTTTTAGAGAAAGAATCACTGTAATCTTTCAGTATCATAAACAGAAGTTAAATTATGCCACAATGTCAAACTGAGTTCAAGTATTTTTGGAAGTGTTTCTTTAACCAGTAGGGAAGCGCAAAGGCTTCTCTTGTAATTAAAACTGTGTTCAACCTCATCAGAAGGACATTTTTGAGACTCAATCCATTCTTGAGTTAGTCTTTGTCCTCGCTGCCAAGAAACTCCAACACCAGACAAGCCTGATTTTTTTTGATCAGCTTGCGAGTTTAAACTTTTTTTTTTGCTCTTTTTAACTTAAACTGTTTGTTATTTCGTCGACCAGGATGTTATTTGTCCAACCTTAATTTATAGTATATCATTCAGATATATAGTTATTATATATAGTAGGGATGCTCCGATCGATCGGTCACCGATCGAGATCGGCCGATACTCACTCTCTACCGATCGATCGGTGCTCTCTAAACATGCCGATCACGAGAGCCAATCGCATGACGTACAAAAATACACTTTTCTCTGTGCGCGGCAAACCAAGCTCACCAAAATGGCTTCACCGGTCTGGCATTATTTTAAGGTGTCTGAAAAAGATAGTAAAATAGCGGTATGCAACGTGTGTGAAGCAGAAATCCTGCAGCTCCGCCCGCCGGACCGGTGAGCGCAGCGAAACACACAAGAGTTAGACCTAACACACTTAGCTATTTTATCTACCTCTGGAACAAGCTAAACTAGTCATTATAAATACATGTATTCTTCACTGTCGGGTCACTCATTACTGGATCAGTGAGCTGCATGAGATACTGACACTAGGCTGTAAGGAGAGGGGGAGAGAGAGAGAGAGGGGGAGAGAGAGAAGGAGAGAGGAAAAGAGCGCTTCTGCTCATTTCTCCCGTGTTATTATCCAAAGTGAATGTAAACTTGAATAATGTACTTCATTTGAATGTAATAATTAAGTTGATTGTTGTTTGTGGAAGCTCCAGTGAATGAGCCCCATTAACTGAGTTTTAAACATCACTTTAAATGGAAGATTTAAAGTGATGTTTAAATCTTCCATTTAGGCCCCGCCCACTCGATCGGATCGGCGATCAGTATCGGCCGATACTGATTCCGGCGATCGGCCCCGAAATTGGCGATCGGAGCATCCCTAATATATAGTTACTAAGTGATAAACTCTTTTGCTTGAAGTATAGGCAGATTACAAACCCACTTATCTTTCGAAACATCTACAATTCGTGCATAATTCTTGAATCAAATCAAATCAAGTTTTATTTATATAGCACATTTTAAAAACGATTTTTGGTCGAGCCAAAGTGCTGTACATGCAATAAAAAACACTTTACTGCGATAGCAAACAGAAGACAATAAATTACAACAGCAAATATAAAAAAGGGTCTGGGCCGACCTCACGTGGAGGGGCAGAGTGTTCCAGAGCCTGGGGCCAGCTGCTGCGAATGCTCGGTGACCTCGGGTTTTTAGCCTGGTCTTGGGCACTACCAGCAGCAGCTGGTCAGCCGACCTTATTGCTCTGGCTGGGGTGTAGCGATGGAGGAGTTCTGCTATATAAGCCGGAGCCAGCCCATTTAGGGCTTTAAAAACAAATAAAAGGAGTTTAAAATAAATTTGGAACCTAATTGGAAGCCAGTGCAATGAATAAATGCTTAATCTGCTTTCATGGTTAAAGTAGTAGAAAAATGCAGAATGTGCAGTGATGACTTATTTTTGTAGGCCGAACCATAAGTCAGCATTACAAGGGCAATTGCATTTTTCTGACCTATTGCAGAAAATAACATCTGTTGCAAACACACGTTTCATATCAACACTAGCTTAAGGGTCAACGCAATTGGAAGCTTAAGGGTCAACGCAATCGGAAGCTTAAGGGTCAACGCAATCGGAAGCTTAAGGGTCAACGCAATCGGAAGCTTAAGGGTCAACGCAATGGGCAGGTGTAAAAAGCTAACGCTAGGCTATAAACAGACTACCTCAAGCATAACAACCGCTAAGCTAAAGGCTGCGAATGTGCGGCACGATATCTTTAGAGGGTCTCATTTAATCACTTGTAGCATCTGGTGTTTTTAAGACTATTAAAAGCTTGAGACATTCACCAGTGGGATGTTTTCTGATTTATTGTATCTATTAAAACATTTGTAACTTTGTGTTAACCACAGACCTTTTTATCGGGGATCCAACCAAACTTTGACTTGAACTTGACTTTGAGAAGAGGGAGCCTGGAAATGTTAAAATGCTAACTCATTCCCTGTTGTAGGACTCATTCCAGCACCACTCTATTCTCACCAACAATCAGGAAGCTTCACATTTTTAAAAACCATCCTCAAAGCAAGCTAACAACAGCACAACATTGTCACCACCAATGATTGCCTTCTATTTTTTGTATTCGTCACACTGATTCTGTTTGATATTCCAAACTGATGGATTTTTATTTTGTGTTTTGCGTACCGTGTCTGTTCTTTTGGGGTTGTTTGTTTGTCCATCTGCCACAGGCAATGGATGCAAATCAGCTTCTAGCGATCTCTGGTGTAATTACTTTTAATGCCCCTGCAAATACAAAGAAAGAATAATTAAAAATGATGATACACAATTAAACAAGACTAACTTGCAGGCACATAAAATAGTTATTTGTAGCTGTAGTTTTCTTATTCCATTGTGAATGATGGCGGACACAATCCTTTTTCTGTGCAAAAGAAAAAAGTTAGTGTTCTTGGTCGAAATTTCCTTTGTTTTTTACGACTACCCGCCAGAGCTAGAGTTTTTATTTATCAATTTTCTGCTGATAGACTAATTGATCACTTATTTCATACATATATATTTTGTATGTATTTGACATGATATATAAATACATCTGCTAAATCATCTCATTCTCTTTTAGAGACAGTTGTTCGTAACTTGTAACAATGCACCTACATTGTTTTCCAGTGAGACCCCATAATCCTGTCTCTAATGCAGTGGGTGTTTCTTAATGTCGAGGAAGGCTCCTCCAGAGCCACTATTTCAAGGATGCTACGTCATCCAGTGCCGCCGAAGAACTGTTCCAATATCCAGGATCCTTGGATTTCTACCAAGGACTGAATCCTTCGTTGCTGGACATTTCGAGTAGGGTTGCCAGAAACTGACCATGATCAAAATCGATTGTTCGGCAGCCCTGGCGAATAATAATCGATTATTCGACCGACCCCCCCCCTCCGCAGAAGAAAAAAATAAGCTCAGACAAAAGGAATTCCGTTTTTTTTTTTTTACTGGAACATGTTTAACAGTACAAACAACATAAACGACAAAAAAACCTACATCAACATGATGTTGGTTTATTTGTTGTTATTTTCTAAAGTGCCTGCCATCACCTTTATTTGGAGATGCGCGATGCGCGCACAATGTATTTATTGCAATACTGCCATTATTAAATACAGGCTACAGCTTCTATTAATAATAGCATTGCAATACTGCTATTATTAATAGAAGCTGTAGCCTGTATTAATAATTATTGCAATACTGCTATTATTAATAGAAGCTGTAGCCTGTATAAATAATTATTGCAATACTGCTATTATTAATAGAAGCTGTAGCCTGTATTTAATAATGGCAGTATTGCAATAACTACATTGTGCGCGCATTGCGCATCTTCAAATAAAGGCAATGACAGGCACTTTAGAAAACAACAAAAAATAAACCACCATCATGTAGCCTGTATTAATAATGGCAGCAGCATTGAAATACATGTCCTTCACTAGCATATTGGTGATTAGTGCAGTTATTTCACCTGCACGCAAGTCATCACAACGACCTGGCCTCGAAGGAAAGTTGGTAATGGGCGGCTGTGCTGCGTCTTTCTCTGTAACCACTTTGGCGTGCTTCGCACTCAAATGTGAACGCATTGTTGAGGTTGAGCTGTGATAGACCAACGTCTTTTCGCAGAGCTTGCATTTCACTTCCTTTGGACTTGTAAGTTCAAAGTAGTTCCACGAGGAACTATTTTTACCTGCCGCTTTGCTCATCTTTAGTCGCACGTGTGAGGGAGAGGAGGGGGGGGGGGGCGGGGTCGGTGTGTAGCGTGCTGCAGCAGCAGTCAGGCTTCCTCCACATTTACAGTAGAACAAACTGGTGGTGTGACCAATGGCCATTTACAATTATTAATACTATTACTATTATTAGCATGAGTCTATATTTTGGTTGAAACATAAATAATAATAAATAAAATATATAAATAAAATCAATTTTTAAAATAATATTCGATTATGGAGACTGTAACGAATAATCGAATAATTGCTGCCATCCCTAATTTCGAGGATGCACCAGTGTATCCTCCGCGGTCTTAAAATCCCCACAATGCTTTGCGCACGGACCAAAATCTTTGGCGGGGCCTCGCATATGACGCACACCTGCACACTTGCTACCTGTCCCATTCTTCGTTCTCTGAATGAGAGGAAGGATTCTTGCCTAGCCTCTGAAAGACCTGACTCGGAGGGACATGTCCTACCAAGGAAGCGTCCTCGACATTGAGAAACACCCAGTGAAAGTGGATGGCAGTTAAAGATGGTGTATTACAAGAGATAGGGAACTGGCAATTGGAGGCAGCTAACATTTCCTTTCTTCCAATCCTGGCAATCCTCTGAGGTATGGCCTGGCAGGCTTCAAATGAGATCTTGTGGCAGCTCTTTGCGGAGCAACGTCAGCTATGTAATAATTTGACAAATCGTCGGCTGTGAGACCAGAGGTTGCGTTAACCCGAACACTTTAATGACGAAAAAAATCTGATGGTCGTCCGTCATTTGAGCAGGTTGAAACAATGAGGGCGATCCATTGTAGCTTTAAGTAATTCACGGCACGTTAAAGACTTTGGAGCCTCCTTTCTCCTTTTCTCTCCTCTTTATGACCCAAGTGCTTGCAGGATTGGGAAATAAAAACCTATGTTCAGAGAGTGTGGGCAACTTTTGATCACTCACCTGGGAGAAATGTTCCCCGACTTCATGACTTTGTCTGAAGTGGCCCTGATTGGTAATTCATGTCACCAGTTTGGCAGCAGGCTCAGCCTTTTACATTAAATTAAACTGAGAAGTGGTTTGTCTAAGGAAATACGCAAAATCTTACTTAGTAAAATGTACTTGTTCATATTGGCCTTTGAAGCAAAATGGCTTCAGATTCTTTACTGTCAGTGCAGGAATAATTATTAATTTGCTTCTTGTGTGTTAAAGAGGCCCTATCATGCTTTTTTGAGGTTTTGATAGTGAATTATCCGACCGGCCCACTTCGGTACCGGCCCATCGGGATTCGTCCCGATGGCCAGTCCGCCACTGCACCCAGCCCACGTAAACTGTCAACGGGGGGGGACTCGCTGCGGGGAAATGCAAACCGGCTCAAACAAACGATTTTTAATCATCATCCTCACGATCATTCAATGTATCATATGTTCGCCGAATTGACATGAAAGCACTAATAGATGTAGTTTCATCCACTTGAGTTTACAACTACAAAAATAATCGATTTGTTTTTATATCACATCCTACGGGAGGAAATTCAGCAGCTCTCACTACCGATTTGTAATCCTAATTGAATCATCATCTTCACCACGATCATGTATGTTTATGTTCGCCGAATTGACATGAAAGCACTGACAAATATGAATATACTGTAGTCAACTTCATTAAAACGTTATTAACGTGCCTAAACTCAGTAATTCACCATTTCTACGCATGACAACACACTTTGTCCGTGTTTGGCTCTCTCGCCGCACAGTGAAGCGTTCCCGCATTGACGTCACTTCCGGCTTCCCCCAAAACCTCAAAATGAGTCGAAGGAATTTCCCCGCGATGTTCGAAATTATTGATATTTATCGGAACGGTATCGCAACTTCTTTTTTAAACTGACGGTTCGAGATGACTAGTAGCCCAATATTTCATTGCACAACAGTTGTTGGGATGCTGTCACAGGCTCTTTAAGAACAGCTGACTGGCAGTTCCACAGGCCACCTGCAACTAGCTGTTGGATCTCAGTGGAGCAAGATTACAAGAGACATTTTACGACCCTGTCCGTCAAAATTATAACGATGAAAGCCCGTGGTGCAAACAGCGGTCTGTGTAACACACCTGAATTTAGTATTTGATTCCTTATAAATGTTACCCTTTCCCTGCCTTTTTTTCTGTGCAATTAGATCTGCTGTCAGGCTTTCTGGTAATGCGGTGGATAATTGGTTGGCTTCCCCTTTCTGGCTGCCGGTGCCCTCGCGCCCTTCCCTTACCTCTTTTTGCTGATTTTTTGCCCTAGGCGAGACACATAATTGGTAAAACAGTTGATATTTTGCCTCCACGCTTGAATCACTTATATAAAATGCCAAAGAGGCGATGAGATCAAAGTGCATTTTGCAAAACTTACTCTGACATCCATTATATAAACTTCTTTAAATGCAGATAAGGTTTTTACAATAATATAAAGGCAGGCGTAAGGAACAAACTCCAGTTTCAGTTTTTTTTTATACAGTTTTAACTTTTTCTTCAATAATTAATAAGCCATAGAACAGTAAAATACATCAGCAACTATTTCTATAAAATCAACTTTTCGCCAAAAAAGCCATTTAAAGAGACCACCCTCAGCTTTGGAAACTAGCAAATAGGCATTTGTCATTATTTTCTGATCATGACTAAGCATTTTAAACTGAAAATAATCAGCAGGTTTATCAATAACAAAGATATGTTTTAGTTGCTGCACTATTTGTTTACAACTGTCACAGCTAACAGGAGAATGTTTACAAGAGGGAAGTAGTGACGTTTGCATATGACCCATCTGAGTCATTTTAGTATTCAGATTGTCATGCCTGCCCTTAACAAGGTTCTTTACCTTCCCTTTTTATACTTTAATTTAGTTTTTTGTTTATTTGTTAACTTGTAAACTCTCTTTTATTTATAAAAAGGTTCTGTAGCTTGTCCTATTTTGGCTCCTTTTTTACAGCTTATTTTCCGTACTGTGTTTGTTTATGTACAAATACACACCAATCAAAATGTCTTGAATGTGTAAACCTACTTGATTCTGATAATAATGTATTCTGGTCTTAAAGACATAAAACTTTAAAATCAAGCAGCGTGAATTATATTTCAAGCAAATATTTCAAGCATATTTTTAGGCATACCTCTATTTCTCTGTGTGTTTTCAGGTCCAGGGGCTGGAGTGGATGGTGTCTCTGTACAACAACAATCTAAACGGCATCCTGGCTGATGAAATGGGCCTCGGAAAAACAATCCAAACCATTGGCCTTATCACTTACCTGATGGAGCACAAGAGGATCAACGGGCCCTTCCTCATCATCGTTCCTCTCTCGTCAGTACTCCATCACAGCTCTCATATTGCAGTGTTATAAAACAGTACAACATTTTTTTACAATTTCTTTCAGAAAATATTAGAAATTGAAACAGCCAATCTAATTAGTCTAAATGACAAGATAGGGCTGTAATGGAGAAGAGGTGAATCAGGATTCCCGCCCCTGATTGATGCACCTGTTTGCTCAAATTAGATTCAGGCTACAGGTGCGCACACTCGTCTGCCTACAGAGTCTGCAAACACAATCTCGGGCCGTTTCTCAATGTCGAGTAAACCTGCTGCAGAGCCACTATTTCAAGTATACTACGTCATCGAGTGGTGCCAAAGGACTGTTTAAATGCATGTTAAATGCCCAGCATTCGGCGCCACTCGATGACGTAGTATACTTGAAATAGTGGCTCTGCAGCAGTTTTACTCGACATTGAGAAACGGCCAGTCTCTAAAACACCAGAGTTTCACTCCCTCACCAGTGCTATATTTCAGTTTTTAATTTCTGTTAATAAAAAAACGAACTAACTCTCTTTGTAGACATGAGTGGGCTGCGGATACATCCCATCATATAAATGATAGGCGCTGAGGCAATCAAGTATTATTGGATTATAAAATTACCCTTACACTTACCATTATTAGAGAGGAAGAGGATATTTGAAGATATTTATAAGAAATGCTTTAGTAGTCGTACAGCGGGCACATTTACAGTGTTACATTAAAGGGAGGGCTAAGATACGAGGACAAAAAGTAAGTAGACTATCATTATTAAACAAAAGTAAATATAGAGACAACTCATGTTAATAAAATATATTCAAATATGTACACATCCATGTTAAAAATAGTAAGTGAACATAAGCTAAAGTAGCAGCCAGTAAGAACATTACAAAAATGAATAAAAAGTGTACATTGCACATAACACTGATGTGTTTTTAACAGTAGTGTCAAGGTAGTGGAGTGGCAGTAACAACACAAATAAATTATAAAATATTACATATATCACATAAGAAGTGTTATTGCACACCATTGTGTTGTAAACATGTTATGCAAATGTTCCAACTGGAAAGGTTTCTCAGACTTACCCTTCCTCCAAGTAGAAGAGAGTCCTTATTATTATTATTCTCTTGTAAATAATTGGACTGGTTTAATCTAGTGAATTATTCCATTATTTTTACATTTGTGTAGCTTGTTTTTCTGCTTCCGCTTATTGAAGTGATCAGAATTAATTTTTTTGGTGTTACTATAATGTCTGTTCTTAAGTTGGTACATTAATTCTTGGCTGCTTGACAGATGATTTGGTCCCGGTCCATTTCCGTAGGAATGACCTCGACAGACTCTTTTGGAATCGTTTCCACTTGTTTGAAATGTTTCCTTGTGGGGGGCAATACATTTTACATGAGCCACCCAAAACTCCTGCAAGTTAAACATTTCTTTCGAAACACTTTGAATGCTGATTCACTCAAAAAGGCACAGCATGAACAGAAACCTCTTAGCTCAGCGACATTAAAGGGGCCCTGTTATGCGTCCACATTTGTATTATGTGCCTCTACTGTGACATGTCTCCATGCTTTAATGTTCCAAAAGCTCTTTATTTTTCTCATACTGCCTGTGCTGCAGCACCTCTTTTCACCCTCTGTCTGAAACCAGAGCCCAGTCTGCTCCGATTGGTTATCTGGCCGGCTCTGTTATGATTGGTTAACCGCTTAGAGTTGTCCCGCCCCTTAGCCTATTATGTACAATGTGTTGGAGTACTAGCCAATAGAAGCGAAAGTGTAAGATAATTATGTCATTATGTCGCGGAAATAAACCATCAAGTCCAATCGAGGACTTTCAAAGATAGAACTTGAATGAATGGACAAACCAATATACAGGACTGTCTCAGAAAATTAGAATATTGTGATAAAGTTCTTTATTTTCTGTAATGCAATTAAAAAAACAAAAATGTCATACATTCTGGATTCATTACAAATCAACTGAAATATTGCAAGCCTTTTATTATTTTAATATTGCTGATTATGGCATACAGCTTAAGAAAACTCAAAAATCCTATTTCAAAAAATTAGAATAGTTCCTCAGACCAAGTAAAAAAAAAAGATTTATAACAGCAAAACACAATCAAACATTTGAAAATGTCCATTAATGCACTCAGTACTTGGTTGGGAATCCTTTTGCACGGATTACTGCATCAATGCGGCGTGGCATGGAGGCAATCAGCCTGTGGCATTGCTGAGGTGTTATGGATGCCCAGGATGCTTCAATAGCGGCCTTTAGCTCATTAGCATTGTTGGGTCTGGTGTCTTTCAGCTTCTTCTTCACAATACCCCACATATTCTCTATGGGGTTCAGGTCAGGGGAATTTGCAGGCCAATCGAGGACAGTAATGCCATGGTCAGTACACCAGTTACTGGTGGTTTTGGCACTGTGGGCAGGTGCCAGATCATGCTGGAAAATGAATTCCTCATCTCCATAGAGCTTTTCAGCAGACGGAAGCATGTAGTGCTCTAAAATCTCTTGGTACACAGCTGCATTTACTCTGGGCTTGATGAAACACAGTGGACCAACACCAGCAGCTGACATGGCTCCCCAAACCATCGCTGACTGTGGGAACTTCACACTGGATTTCAAGCAACTTGGATTTTGCTCCTCTCCAGCCTTTCTCCAGACTCTGGCGCCTTGACTTCCAAATGAAATACAAAACTTGCTTTCGTCTGAAAAGAGGACTTTGGACCACTGTGCAACTGTCCAGTGCTTCTTTTCCTTAGCCCAAGTCAGACGCCTCTTCCGTTGTCTTGAGTTCAGAAGTGGCTTGACCATGGGAATACGGCTATTGTAGCCCATTTCCCGGATACGTCTGTGAACAGTGACTTTTGATACCTGGACTCCAGCTTCAGTCCACTGTCTTTGAAGCTCCCCCAAATTCTGGAAGCGACTCTTCTTCACAATGCTGTTAAGGCTGCGGTCATCTCTCTTGGTTGTGCAGCGTTTCCTGCCACATTTCCCCCTTCCAACAGACTTTTTGTGGATGTGCTTTGAAACTGCACTCTGTGAACAGCTTGCTCTTTGAGAAATTTCTTTTTGTGTCTTACCCTCCTGATGGAGGGTGTCAATGACGGTCCTCTGGACAGCAGTCAGATCAGCAGTCTTCCCCATACTTGTGATTTAGTTTACTGAACCAAGCTGAGTGTTTTTCAAGGCTCAGGAAACCCTTGCAGGTGTTTCGAGTTAATTAGACGATTCAAGTGATTCGTTGAACACCCTACTAGTATACTTTTTCATGATATTCTAATATTTAGAGATAGGATATTTGAGTTTTCTTAAGCTGTATGCCATAATCAGCAATATTACAATAATAAAAGGCTTGCAATATTTCAGTTGATTTGTAATGAATCCAGAATGTATGACATTTTTGTTTTTTTAATTGCATTACAGAAAATAAAGAACTTTATCACAATATTCTAATTTTCTGAGACAGTCCTGTATATGTTGATTCTTCCAGCAGCCAGTACCAATGTGCCTTATACTCAGGGCTGCACATACTGTATATGTGCAGCCCCCCCCGTTCATACAGTCAAGTCTCAAAAGGTCCGGTTTATTTCATTTTAAGGATGCGCACCAAGCAACATCTCCAGGTGCTCCTTTGAGAACCAGGACAAAAAAGTGATGTGCACCCCTGATTAGACTGTACGTTGTTAAACCGTCACATTGTAAAATACAGCCCAGCAATGTGCAAATGATTGTTCACTGAAGATTGCATGGATTTAGGGGTAATGTCAAATAATATTAAGCGGCGGGACAGTTGTGAAGGAATGATTACGTTAGCGCTGCTGAGACATTCATTGAATCTAAACAAAAACAAGAATTGCGTGACAAAATCAAGCAAATCCCAATGTCAGCTACAAGGAAAACCAGAACATCTGAAATATGAGCAGACGATGTTCTGTCACAGCTTGATGCAGCTGTTCAGAGGTATGCAAAGATTCAGAGATTTTTTCACAAAGAGAAGAAAGACGTCTGTGAGGACCTTTTGGATGAGATACACAAAAGGAGGGGACTAGCTATAGGACTAATTTCATTTATATTGGTTTCAAGTGCCACAAGTTGTTGTATGTTAAGAGTATCATACTTGGAACATTTGTATGGTAAGGGAATATACTGTGTTTTAATTTATTTGACGGACATATTGTTTGGACCTTTGATGGGAGGACATTTTTGTAACTGGACCTCTTCTACATGTTATTGAATACCGCTGCACTACAGCAAAGGGAAAACCCCAAAAGGCCCAATAGGGTCCCTTTTTAAGGCTACAAACAACCCATAATGCATCATCCTGCAGGAGTCTTTGTTACACGAGTAGAGTTTCTGAATATGGTGCAATCTACACCCTTCAAACATAGTTATTTTGAAAATAATCTCATGTTCTTATAGTTTGGAAGTTTTCTGCTTATTTGTGCTCACAAAACTTAAACAAACCCTCTAGCTAAAACAAATTGCAAAACTAAGGACCCATTAAATTGTTCCAACCTATAAACTTCATCACAAAGTTAGGTCAATGTTGTTCTTGCAGCTATCCCTTCATTTCACTATTCCCCACCTTCTTTTGTTTTAAATACAGATATTGGAATACCTTCAAGCATTCATTTAAATGGGAAAATGTTTGATTCCCTCCTGCTGTTTTCCCACAATTAATCCATTTAAATTAATCAAATACAAACCAACTCAAATGGCTTGGATCAGCAGGGGACCACCTCTCCAAGGCGGACCAGGCTTACGCTTGTTTCAACCCCACTCCCCCCAAAACACAAAGTGTAATTGGGTTAATGCCCCTGGGTTATGTTCAGCCTCTTTAAACATTTCCCCTCATTAGTATTTATTTTTTCATGATAATTTACTGCTAGGATTAGAACGAACACTTTTTTCTTTTTGCACACCACCCTTTTTTTAATCATTACTGAGGGGTTGCTGTTTGTAGTCAAACTGTGCACAGCAGAAGCTTAAGCTCAGCCTTTGTGTTAAATGTTTTTCTTTAATGTGCACAGGGAACCGATGTGGAGGAAAGCCTTAAACTCGCCCTCTTTCACTCGTAGTTGTGTGTTGGGAAATTGAAGTTAATGAGGAGAGAGATTGGTCTGCCTGGGGGGGGCGAATGTAAAACAAAGTCCTCTCACATTGTGAGCGGCATCTATTTGACCCTTTTGAAATATTTTGCGCTTCAAGGGATTTTCTTTTCTTTTAAAGATTATCCAGCAAATGATGTCTTAAGCTAGATTACATTTGAATGATTCCCCTTTTTAATGTGTGATCACATTACACGTTCTGGCTCTTTACTGAAGACCGCTTGCTTCAGTGTAAAATTGTGTGGTGATTTCTTTTTTTCTTCCCCCAGGACTTTGTCTAACTGGGTGTATGAACTTGACAAGTGGTCCCCCTCTGTGGTTAAGGTTGCTTACAAGGTAAAAGTCAGTTTTTGATGAGACTTTCCCTTTTCCCCCCCTTTGATTGCTTTTGTCTAAACTTTCTTTGTGTCTATCCCGTGGTAGGGGACCCCTGTGTTGCGCCGTGGGCTTGTGCCTCAACTTCGCAGTGGGAAGTTCAACGTCTTGCTGACCACTTATGAATACATCATCAAGGACAAGAACATACTGGCTAAGGTGAAGCAGATCAAAGCTTTTTTCATCTCTACAATTTCTCACCTGCACTCTATCTGCCATTTTCTCCCTTCGTACTCATGCAAACCCACACTGACCCACACCAATTACAGATATACCTTCTTTTATATACTTACATTTCTTAAAACGTTTTCTCTACAGCTTTTCTTATCTGTGGTTAAATGATTGACACTTCATCAGGAAAGTGCCAGAAATACTTTGAAAGTCACTTTACTGCTGAATTCAAGGACATGGTGATAACAGAGCAAGTACCTAAATCAAGAGTGAGTGTTGTTTGGGTCTAACACAGCAGAAGAAATCTGTATCTAACCTTAGTGGCAAAACAGCTCCTACAAACATTTAATGAATGTTAACCGTCCCAAAAACGAAATGTATTTAAAACCATTTCAATATCTAGAGTTGTTAGGTATAATGTAGTTTCAGCAGGGAGATCAGCTGTTTTAGTCTCTCTAAATGTAGAAATTGTCAATAAATGAACTCTTCACACATATTTCCCTTAATAAACCTGTGAAACAAATGTTATTCAAACTAGGGAGGAACAAACTACCACCAACTTTATTACCGAGTTGATAGAACAACAACAGGTTGCGTATTCAGCTGTGTGTGTTGTTTTATAGTCAGCAGACAATGACAGTGTGAAATAGGCAATAAAGTTGTTTTGTTTCTTTGTTATTTTGATCATACAGTGATAACTTAAAGCTAAGGCACACATCTAAGGCTGATTGGCTCAGTATTATGCAAGATAAGCTGTTTACATAGACAAAGATGTTACACACACTCACTTATACACACACACAATGACTCACACGTGACTACTTCCTTTGGCGAAGATAAAGAAGACATTAGGCGTATGTTGGACATAGTAACATTTCTGCATATGTCCTTCATTTTCTAGACTGAGCTGTTTTTTGTTTATACACTCAGTGCTGCAGACATTCTTTTTAACTTCCCCACACAATGTAGAAAACCCTTCATATTTGCCTTGGGGTAGAACTGTGTGTTTGTGCCTCTGTTTCTGTAAGGCGCTTCAAGGAGCAAGCACTCAGAAACACACGTACACATTTGTCAGACTCCTCTTCCACTGTAATGTCCCAGGTGTGCACAGCACATTGTTCAGTCCATGGTTTGAAGTATTCTCTGGAGGGAAGAGTGGGTCTTATTTGACACTCAGCAGTCAATATTGGCAACTGAGTAGACCCTTTGAATGACTTTATTTCAGGAGCATTTTCAGTTTTTGAATTCAGAAAGCTTTGTATTACAACTACATTTTATAAAACTGCCGTAAGTCTAATAAACTTTGGTGGTAAGTATCTGAAATAATTCATTCTAAGCATAACATTTGCTGTTTTTATTTGCTTGACTCACTTTTTTACTCTTAATTTCAAGCAACAGTACATCATGTTTTAATGTATATAGTACACTCTGTAGAGTGGCATATTAGAGAATATTCTAATTTATTCTGTATATTCTATAATGTGAGATACTCCTCGGAATATAGGTCTTAGAGCATGTGTATATGTTTTTATTCTAAAATGATAAATGTCTATCTTTATTTTTTTTGTATTTTAAATGTTTTAATTTTTTTGTAATTCTTGTAGATTGACTGTCAAAATGCTGTTGTGACAAAGTCATTTTTCATCTTGGGAGAAATAAAGTACGATTGTCTGTCTGTCTATCTAAAAACTTTTGGTTCAAACCTTTCTAATACCATATGAAATGAGATCGGGAAGGAGACACTTCTGATTTGTATGCAGCAGTGTTGTGCACCCTGAGGTAGTCGTTGCAGGAAATCAAACTTTGCGATCAATAGTGTTTTAAATGAAAATATTTCACTGTTTCAAAGTGTAAAAATAAGGGTATTATAACTCCCCTCCCTCATACAGATTCGTTGGAAGTACATGATTGTGGACGAGGGTCACCGGATGAAGAACCACCACTGTAAGCTGACCCAGGTGTTGAACACTCACTATGTGGCCCCGCGCCGCCTCCTCCTCACCGGCACCCCCCTGCAGAACAAGCTGCCCGAGCTGTGGGCCCTGCTCAACTTCCTGCTGCCCACCATCTTCAAGAGCTGCAACACCTTCGAGCAGTGGTTCAACGCCCCATTCGCCATGACAGGAGAGAGGGTACGTATGACAAAATACTGCCTGCCTTCTTAACTCTGTTCCATTTGCTGTAAGATTAACATTTGAAGGTGGACGTGGGTCATATAGATTTTCTGCAAATGCACTCATTTCGTATGTCCGGGGTTTATTCCAAGTACAAGACTCACATATCACAAAGTTTAATTGTTGTTTTACTTTTATGTATGCAGTGCACCACGACACCTAGTCAAATTCCTCGTAAGTGTAAACCTACCGGGTAATAAACCTGTTTCTGATTCTGATTCTGAAAGCAAACTAGTCTAACAATTCTAGATTTTTTACAAGATTTGATCCTTTATCAGGATATTGATTTGTGATTTTTAAAACTATTTTGTGTTTCACAAGACAACAATTAAACTCTTGGCTAAAGATCTATAGGGAATTGAACCGTACACTGCTTTGTGACATCATTATTAAATCTGTGTTCATATTTTATACAACTGTATTTAACTTATATGTGCCTGAGCCATCCCTCTAACCCTGCACCTTTCTTTGTAAATTATTATTTCATATTTAGACATGATGAAAAGAACAAGGCAAAAAAATGGGAAAAAAAGGTGTTTTATGAGTCTATTTGTGACGCGCTCTATCGAAATCAGTCGGAAGTCGCAACGGCTCATTTCAAAATAAACGTGGATTTGCATACAAAACAATTTTTTCAGGGTTCGGGTGTTTTGTTTGATTTTAAACAAACAAAGTCTTGGCTTTCCGAATATGAAACTTTTATTTCCAAAATCACACGATAAATAAATGTTTGAAGCTTGTAAAGGGAAGAAGGCACCTCTCACTCGCAATCTGCTCTTCCGCAGCGCCGCTTCCCCTCTCTCCGCTGAAATTATGAATGTAAGAGTATAGTAATCATAAATAACACGGCAGGGTCCGTTACAGTTTGTTTTCATCTGATTTCAATTAAACAAAGTATTGGCTTTCAGAATATTAAACTTGTTTCAGCAAATTCAGAGGAAAAATACAACTTTGAAGCTTGTAACGGCATAATTACAAGCGGAGAACAGAGTAACTTAACGTCACAACAGGCATAACAACAGCCGGTGTTTCTCGTGAGTGTTTTCCCCGGGAAACAAACACAATACACACAAATGCAAAATTACACAAACACACACGTATACACACAAACACACACACACTTCCCCCAGACCAGTAATCCAAACGAAAATATCTTCCCTCCGTAGTATTTTGATCATTTGCTAATAATCAATCAGATCGATGGATTCCAGAGAAGAGAAAACTTTGAAGGCCTTTTTCTCAAAATGATGACTCGGTGACAGTCATTATATAATGTGACATATTTCGCTTAATATTTGGAATACAACAACAATCCTGATATCATTAGAAAGCTAGGAATCTCCTCTTTCCAACAGTGTACACAACTCAAAATGTGTCTTCAGGTCAATGCGACTGATTTCGATAGAGCAGGTCACATATTGTGAATATGGAGCAGAACCAAAAAAGTTAGTGAGAAACAATTGTGATGTGTTCTTTGTATATCAGGTGGTCCTGGGGTTTTAATTTAGTGTTAATGTGATTCTGAATCCTGCTGCCCAGTTTATAAAACACAACATGCTGTAATGTTCTGTCACTTTTCATCCTGTCTTCTCTAGGTCGACCTAAATGAGGAGGAGACCATCCTGATTATCCGGCGTTTGCACAAGGTGCTCCGCCCCTTCCTGCTTCGCAGACTGAAGAAAGAGGTGGAGTCCCAGCTGCCAGAGAAGGTGAGATTACAGTTTTAACGTAATTTGATCTAATAATACATACGACCTGCAAAATGGTTAAATCCGTACCACTTGAGTGTCATTGATATTGATATTTTGAACGAAATCCTGCTTCCGTATTTGTCCACTGGCGGCCCTGCTTTCTTAATTACCAGAAGCAAATGATTCATGCTCAAACTGCTTCAGTCAACCTAACATTCATTCATATTAAAATAGTGGGTCTGCATTTGTCTGGCATTACATTAATGCACATTTACCCATCCAACGCTATTCGGCTGCCTTTGTTTTCCTGTAATTCCAGACAATTCATATCCATCTGAATAATGGTTAACCCTCTGGAGTCTAAGGGTATTTTCTCGATTTTTAGATGTTTTCTTAAATCACCTTTTAAATGTATTTCTTCTAACATGGCACCCCATGTGTTACATATCAAAACGTTCAGGACAATCTCTGGTATTGCTATATATGCATATTACTCACCTTAGAGCTCTGTTTGATGAGATGAGTAGCTCAAAAGCTTAACATTTGACATCCGATTTTCGGAAAATCTTAAAACACAAATTTACTCATGTGATCGAATTGTTTTGGTGTTTTAGATTTGGTTACCAAAGTCTTAGGATCACAAAAGCGTATATAAATGTGTTATTCATGTCTAAAATGAAAAAAGTTTTTTGAGTAAAACAGGTGTTTATCACTCTACTTTCACCACAGCAGGGACTGAGATACATCAGGACTGAATAATGACTTCATATTACATACCAAGGTTCATGTGATGTGTACAAATACAAATTGAGCATTCAACCTTTTTTTTTCAACCAACAATTTATTATAAATATGTTTTTTTCAACCAACTATTTATATAAATATAAGAAATTGGAAAATCTAACTATTTACAATATTGAACATCAGAACTTTCAACCAACTATTCATTATAAATGTCAAGACAGTGTCATTGTCTTTGTCTGTCTTCCAAGACAGTGGGTCTGGCTGCTGTGAAGATGGGGGTGATGGTGCATGGGCTGCTGTGTAGGTGGGGGGTACAAGTGCTATACGAGACCTCCACGAGACCTCCTTGCTGGCTGGGTTGAAGGTGATGGCTGTGGTGGAGCCTTTGTGCTGAGGTGTATCTTGACCTGGTGGCAGATGGAGGTGGAGGCAGATGTAGTGATGCTGGTCTGCTGGTCCTTGGTGGTGATGGCTCTGGTGAAGGCCCTTGAGCCATAGTAGATCTTGACCTGGGGGCCAGCACAGATGGATGTTGTGGCTGCTGGATAAACGCCGCTTGTGGGCCACTAGGCCCAGGCAGCTGTGAAACCTCTCTGTAAAACAAATTAAAATGTAGAACAATAATTACAACTAATTTCATTGAAATAAAGTTCAAGTAAAATGTTGCTCAAGCACAAATAACAATGCACACATAAAAAGAAAGTTTGGGAGGATGGAGAAGGAGTCTCTCTCGATCTCTCTCTCTCTCTCTCACACACACACAGGTATTTCCAGTTACTTTACATTCAGTATAAAATCACAGACACACATATACATAGGCTACATCTGATTACAAAGTCTCATCTGTACAGGACGGTAACATAATAACAGGCACACATCAATAAATCTATGACAAAGTCATCTGTACAGAACAGTATGATAAAATAATCGATGGCAAAAACAGGTCACTGTAAATGTCTCCGTTGTGGGACGAATAAATGATTAATTTAATCATCTACACATGTAATCTCACTTTTACACACCTAAATAACGTTAACACAGAGTAAACGTTTGCTGATGGAGAGTCTATTTTGTCCCAATAAAAAGTTCATGACTATCGATAAAAAATATATATCAATAAACCTATTGTTCATTTTTGCGGTATTGCCCACACATTGCCAGTACACTATTACTGTAATATTTACACTTACCCATGTCCAAATGGATCCTTGTTGTTGTCTTTGTATTCTTCTTCTTCAGAAGAGTCGAAGACTTCAGGTTCTGAGGCTCTATCTTCACTGCTGCTAGCGAAAAAAATCTCGAGCGAAGTCGGCAACTGTAAAGTTTCTTTTTAGCCATTTTCTCTGTCTCTCTCTCCTCACAGACGTAAACTGATGGGAGACACGTGGTTTATGTTTTTTTTACTTGGTGGGTAGGCCCTTAGTGATTTCTCGATGTCCATTGGTCATTTCAGACCATGATGGCTGCCGGCCGAGATTTCCTTGACTTCACACAAATCCACCAATCCCACACAGTGTGAAGTCAAGCTGCCTTGAGCGGCTATATTGGCTGCTGTGCCCTGGTTACAGTCTCACAGGAGATACCGCTGGCAAGCTACTCTTCCAGCGATTCCGCGGATATCTGAATCATATTTCTACTCCTTATAATCGAAAATATATGATTAATTACGTAAAATTATGCGCACCTGCACCGACTCCAGAGGGTTAAAACAGTAAACCTTCTCACATACTTTGGGCTGCACTTCGGTGGTCTGTCAGCCCAGGGTGGTTATGGTGTTTGACGCACGCAATTTGAGCCACAAGGACCATAAGGGACCCTACGTTACACTGTTTGCCCTAATTGCTTTCATATAGATAGTTTATTCTAGGTAAGCTGTGCTGTTTTCCAGAAGCATCTTAAAGGGAAAATTGACCCAAGAAATGTATATTCTTCTCCAACCAGTAGCACTGCAAATCTAAAGTTGAAGAGTTGAAGGCACCCAGCTTGTGCTTCTGTCGTCAAAACTACGTTCTAACAGAAATATAAATGTATTTTTAGAAATCATGACCCAGTTACTTATCCTCAAATGATGTAATATTCAAGTTATATTATTGACGGACCTTGTTGGAAGCAGTTTCATGCAGGAACTTCTCAATTCCAAATGAATTTGTGTGATACTTTGTTAAAGGTCACATGTCATGCTTTTCCGGTTATTACCCGTTCCCTTGTGTGTTATGAAGGTTTTTATGCATGTAAACGGTCTGCAGAGTCAAAACCCTCAAATTACACCCTGTAGCGAGTAAAACTCTAACACAGAAAATACCTCCCCAAAACGCCTCGCTGGTGAAACGTCATCATCCATTTGATTCTTCCGGGTACGAAATTACGTAAACACGTACCTGGAACTAAATGGACCAATCCGCGGAGCCGTTACGTTAAGCCCCCGCTGATTAGTCCAAATTGACCAATCCACGGACTTCCTCACACACACACAGTGCAGGCAGCTCTGCTGATTTCTCCTCCCTGGCTGCAGGCTGATAACAGACAGTTGGGATCGCAGCAAAATTCTCTCTGCAGACCCATTCTCACAGCGTTTATCAACCTTTTTCTTACTCAAGTGCCTCACTTATTGTTTTTACTTCGGCTGTGAGTTTGTGTGTGCTCAGGATGAGTTTGGCTGTGTTTCGCTGTGTATCGCTAAACAAGGAAACAACACCTCCACGGAGCTCAGCGCGATTCACAACGTCCCGACCAACTGTGCTCACAGGGAGGGTGGGGGCTGGAGCTACTGGAGCTACAACGAGCCGTTAAAGGCAGAGAATGAAATTCAGTGAATACACGTAGTTTACAGAGATACTGTTTGAGAAACCAATGTGAGTTTGGAAAATTGCACAATATAAATCTATTCTAGTAGACCTCAACAATGGAATTATGATCAGTGGAAATGGCCATGACATGTCTCCTTTAAACAAACCTGTAACGCTACGTCCACACAGCAGCTTTTCAAAAATCTTGAATATCTTGGAGCTGGGCGTGTCTGAAAGCTTGGGGATTTTTTGCGAGCAATGCGACCAACAACCAATCACATGAATCTCCCGCCCCCGACATACAAAGCAAAAAACCCCGGGGATTTTATGCGAGCAATATATATAAACTCCCCAAACAGGCGAAAACCTACCAGTTTCACCCACTGTCTCTGCCACCGCCCTCCATGCCTCGTTCCTCCGGTTTGTATCCCGGTAAATAGTCTGGTCGTAAAGAACCGGGTGATTTGCTCCCGTAATTTCTCGTTTGGAATATGAGGAAATTAACTGTGGTCTGGCTCTCCCAGCTTGCACGTGGTTTGATTGGCTAACGCTTGTACTGTCAGATTTGCATACACGGGATTTGATTTGCTGACGCTTCCAGCTCAGCTTCAAAAGTTGAACATTGCTCAACTTTTGAATCCTGAAAATCCTGGAAATCCTGGAAATCTTCGCTTCGCTCCCCCACAATGCAGTTTGGCGAAAAGCGAGGCAAAGTGACGTCATCCCCATTCAAAGTCAATGGGCAGAGAAGCGTAGGAAGCGGTGGAAGATTTGTCTAAAGCTGCTGTGTGGACGCACCTCAAGAGCGCTGTTGGAGGCAGCCTGCAATCTAAGAATTGTATTGGCAAAGACTGCTCCACTGAGCGTATGACATTAAGAACTTCACTTGAACTTAAAGAACTGAACTTTGAGCAGAAGCAAAACCAATCAAAGTGTACTTTCTTTAAAGAGAATGATAAAGGGCAGAGAATTGGACAGACATACACAAAGTTACTTATAAAATTATCCAGCATTGCCTTCGGCATCACAGATAGCTGACGTTAAGAAGAACTACATCAATTACTGTTGGAAAATATAACCAGTTTCTTAAAAAAGCCTTTAAATAATTGAATAATCTAACAATTTTAATGAAATTAATTTGACCTTTAGAGGTCGTACCAGTTGTAAATGTATATAATGTGCCTTTTTTTCTTGTTTTCAATTACTTCCAAACATCTTTGCCACTGAGAAGGCACCACTGTTTCACTGAAGCATTCTTTATTATTGTCATTCAACACAGGTGGAGTATGTCGTCAAATGTGACATGTCTGCCATACAGAAGGTTTTGTACCGCCACATGCAGAGAGGCATCCTCCTCACTGACGGCTCAGAGAAAGACAAGAAGGTAAATATACACAGAACCCCCCCGGCTTCACAGCATGTCTGTACTTTGTTTTAATACCAGTGTGTGACATGCTGTGTCAAACTGAGCAGCATGGCTTAGAGATATTTACATCGTCCTGCTGTTTGACTCCAGAGGATAAAGGGTATATTTCAGAATGTGAATTCCTTCATTCGTCCCGCAGCAGGAACATTTACGTCATTGCAGCAGCAAAGGTGGAAAGAAAAAGAGTATACTTGTATACTGCTCACATCAACAAATAACCAAAAACCAATAAGTACACCACGGTAAAAAACTGTATTACCTGCAAGATATTTCTCTGAGGTTCTTCAGTAATATTAAAGATACGTTAAACTGCTTTAATGCAGAAATGAGTCCTTAAATCAAGAAACGAGTTAGCATTTCACCACTTTTGGCTCCCTTGTTTTGAAGTCAATTATTTTTGCTTGTTTTTGATTATATTTATAGATTAATGTCCATGTTTTTATTCCATAAAATACATCAGTAGATACCCCACTCCTGAATGTCCGAAGCCTCTGTGTGTCCTCAAAAATGGCGGTTGCTACCATGTGACTAAATGAGACAACTAATCTGTCTTTAGCTTAGAGGTGGTGACGTTAGTTAAAAACATCATGTGACCACGGTGTAGGTTGTGTAGGTTGTTTATAGCCTATCGTTAGCTTTTGACTTCTAGTAATTGTATTTACTCTTTAGCAAATCATAAACGTTTTGTTAATATTTGGAGAGTATCCTGCTGAACTAAACATCTACGTATATTAAACGTATTTACCAGAGATCTTATGTGCAACAACACTCCAAGATCCAATGGAAAAATCCCATCACTTTTTACCGAGGGAGCCCTTGTGACGCATTCTGCACCTCTCTATGAAACGACAAAATGAAAGCTATGCGACAATGTGAAAGAAGTAGCAGAATCACTAGCTCCCCTTGACTTTGAAGAGCTTTAGAGTTTCATGTTATTTTTTAGCTGTCAACCCCCAACACATTTGGTGAACTCTTACCAATCTCATATTTCAGTTTTACCGCTGCAGGCAGCTGTTAATCAGTCACAAACGCTGACAGACCAACTGTTATTTCCAGTTTAAACTCACATCAAGACAAATATCATTGTTTTGATCTGGCGTTTCATTTATTTTATTTGTTTCAATTGTCCCAAGGGCAAAGGAGGGTCAAAGACCCTGATGAACACCATCATGCAGCTGAAGAAAATCTGCAACCATCCCTACATCTTCCAGCACATTGAGGTGAGTGTTAAAAGCCTGTGAATACTAACAGTGGAAAATATGACACTGGGTTCCACTTGTGCATGTCTCTATCATTTACATATTTAAATTGTCAGCTAATTGCATGTTCATTACCTTCAAAGATATGGATTTCATTTTTCAAGGAATATTTGTCATATTAATCCAAATGGCTTCCGGTAAACATTTTTCTGGGATGTTGTCGTCACGAAAGTTTTATTTTCTGAAATCATTGTATTTTAGTTTGATATTTGCTGGGCTATACTTTAAGTTCTAAATACGAAAACAATTGTAAATATACAGATTTAATTTGACTAAAAGTCGGTCTGAATTTATAGAGTCCTGTCTATTTCTTTTCAAACAGCTCAGATAATAGTTTGGAAGGTTATCTTTTGGTCAGCTACATTTAAATATGTAATATTGTTACCCTTATTTAAACTAGTTAATATTCTCTGTTGTAGGAGTCTTTTTCGGAGCACTTGGGCTTTCCAAATGGCGTCATCAGTGGGTAAGTTGTCCAAAAAAACACCCTCCTTGAAAACCACATTGTAATATTTTCTGAGTTAAAGTCTTTGAACATAAACCTGGGAAGAGGTCAGCTAAGCGTTGAAAGCGAATATTAATCACACTAGTCAGAGTGGAGGCTGACTGAGTTTCATAGAGAGGCAGTTTGACGAGGCGATGTGCGAGAGAGGAAGGCAATTGACCTGAAAAACACAGTAATAATAGATTCAGGTGAACACGATAAAATGTTAACAGAGCAGGGAAAAGGTGTGTGTGAGAAATGAGGCACAGCTTCCCAGCTGAGCACAGCCTCCAACAATTGGTTTTAAAGTATTTTGCTAAAACTTTACTTTAACATACCATATGAAACATTTATGGGCACAATAAAACATTTGACATTTTGAAAAACACTAAGTAAGTGTTTATTATCCTACAGTATTAGTTACCAATATATATTTTCTCCCACTAAACTGAATTTAACTTTATTGTTTATTATCTTTTTTTAAAACCAGCCTTTACTTCTGGGTGCCCATAAAAATGATTGATAATTGGGGATTAATAGAAAAGTAAACTCTTATATTTGCTTAGAGAATAGTTTCTTAAGAACCAGTTATTAAATGTTTATATACTGCTAATAAATGCTAACAGGGGAGTACATATCGTTGGTGGTATCAGGTAAACACAGCTTGTCAAAAAGGAGCTGTTTACAGAAATGCAGTTTTATCTTTTCATGTGTTTCTTTCTAAACAACATGCACACAGTCACAACCAACAGGTCTGACATTTATTCACAACATTGTGTGCAGCGGCATAGTCCACGTTTTTTATCTTTGACTTTGTTTGAAGCTCAGTAAAGCAGTACAGTAGTTTCCCACCTGATAAGAGTATGCAATCGATGTTGAATTGTGAAATAGCCAGTGTGTCAGGTGTCTATGCAGTATTTACTGGTACTTGGCAGCAGATTTAAATTATTCATAGCCTGTCGTGTTACGCATGACTTTTCCATTGTCAATTGAATGGTATATATAGGTAAAACAAACAAAGCATCATTGCTTTGATATAACCCAAAACAAACCGATGTGATGACAGGAACAACACACCTCAGCACCACAGCACAGCACATTCAAAACAAGTGAATTACATTGATTTTAAGCATTAAAATATATTTTTGCACCTCAATCCATTTAATTGTTTGATTCAGTGCAGTTATGCCTCGGTTAACTTTTTTGGCCATTTGGTTGCAATCCTTAGTGCAACTTCTCCGTCTTGCGAATTAGCATTTTCACAAACACACTTTAAAACCCACACTAAAAATTTAATTCGACAGAAGGTCAAGTGTGGGGGCAAAAACGGGGGTCAGCAAAAAGGTTAAATAGGTATTTTTGGACAGACCTAGGGACAGAGAGAGTGACCTATTGAGCTTCAACTAAACAACAAGTTATATAAAACATTTTGTGGCTCTAGACGGAGCTTTATGGACTCTGAAAAATGACTTGAGGCAAAGTCGTCAATTCTGAAGACAAGTTTGAAAAAATATCAAGTTGTGGAGTTAGAGAGAAGTGAGCTACTACTAACTGTTGGTGGTCAAATTGAATAGTGGGAATTAAAGCCGCCAGTGTTTGATCAGGAATAAGGCATAAAATAAAGAATTGAAATGCTTTTTTAAAAGCTAAACTTATCTGTGTTTTACTAGCATGTTGGAATAGTTATTTTGAGAATGTTAGCATGTTGTTGTGAGCATTTAACTCAATCACTGTCACAGCGATAAGAAAATCAGCACCCGAATGCACACTGAAACAAAGAGGCAGCTATGAAAGTACGGAGAAAAAAAGCAAGCTTTATGAAATGAAAGCTGGTAGAAAAACACAAAACAAACACCGAACGAGAAGGCAAGGTAGAAAAAAAAGAAATGTAGCAAAACAAAAACGAGGAACAAACGGGAAGACTTGGACAACACTAGAGGGTACAGAAAATCCAGAATAACAGGACAGGACAGGAAACCAGGAACTATGACAGGCTGAACCACATCAGGGAAACGTTGATAATGAACTGACAGGAAACACTAGGGAAAACGGACGTATACACACACAAGACTAATCACAAAGACAAGACACAGCTGGAGGAGGGCAGCATGTGATCTCCATCAGACAATCACACACAGGTGGAGAGAATCAACACAAAACTATTACAAAGGCAAAAAAAGAAAGCCTAAAGCACAATTACATTTTAAACTATAACACGAAACATTAAACACAAAAACCAAGATCAAAGCTTGCATGGAATAACACCAATGTCACAGGAACATATCAAAGAGGTTGCCAAACAAAAAAACAAAAAATAACTTCAGGGCATTATTGGCCAATTGATACAGCTGTCAAAATAGATGCCATACTTTATAACCAATACAGGCGTAATGATGACTAGTGTGACACGTTTTACCAGTCTATGGTTTTACCTTATTACCCCCATCCAGGCTTGAACTGTATCGAGCTTCGGGGAAGTTTGAGCTCCTTGATCGCATCCTGCCCAAACTGCTTGCCACCAACCACAGAGTGCTGCTGTTCTGCCAAATGACCACTCTCATGACCATCATGGAGGACTACTTCAGCTACCGCAACTTCCAGTATTTACGTCTCGACGGTAAGCTCTCACCTCTACTTATGTTTCTAAACTCTGATCATCAAATCTACAATGTATAAATATCAATAATAGGTATTAGAAATGTCCTGACATGTTGTCCTGACACCAATTAATCCATACATATCAGCCAAAACAGAAGGTTATAAAGGTGGGCGTTTTGCAAACTGTTTCAGGGGAGGCTCATTCAATCGAAGTGAACAAATATGATATAGGTTATGAAAAGAAGACCAAATAAAAAGACTTGAAGGTGTGTCTTATTAGTTAGAAATTCCTATTTCGAGTAGTTTTGGGTAATTTTACAGTTTTTTTCCCCACTTTCCTAGAATATATTAAGCTACATATAATCCAAAACAGAAGGTTTTAAAGGTCCCCTATTATACTCTTTTTCAACAATGTATTATAGGTCTCAGATATATAAAAAACACGTCTCTGAAGTGTTTGCCTCAAAATACCAAACAGATCATGCATTGTAGCATCCCATAAACCCCTCTGTTTCCACCCTGTTTCAAAAGTGTTGATTCTGTGTTTGTAGCTTTCAATGCAAACGAGCCGCCGCTGGCTACGTGCCTCTGTGAAGTGTTTGGTTTAAAATACCACAATGGTGCTCTAGGAGGAGATTCAGGTGATAAGGTGGTGGGGGGGGGGGGGGGGGGGGGGGGGGGTTACCTTGGTTGGTTATTGGCTAATGGTTGCACAAGCCAAAACAACCTTGTGACATCACAAAGTGGCCAAAATCGGATCAGCTAGGTTTCGGACAGGTTTTATGTTGATGGATCAGGACAAAAAGTGAGAGAAGCTTTTTTCCTGAAATTTTCAGAATCTCTTAACACAGAGGGGAAACATGTTTATGTAAAAATGACAGGAAAAAAGATTTTGCATAATAGGTGCCCTTTAAAGGTGGACGCTTCGCAAACAGTTTCAGGGGAGGCTCATTCAATCAAAGTGAAAAAATATGACATAAGTTATCAAAAGAAGACAAAATAAAGAGGCTTGAAGGTGTGTCTTATTAGGTAGAAGTTCCTATTTCGAGTAGTTTTAGGTAATTTTACTATTTCTCCGCCCATTTTCCTAGAGTATAATACTGTAAGCTAACAAATGCTTTAGGGCAAACCTCTTTTATGTATCAGTGTTGGAAGGCATCCAGTCTCTGACTTTGGAAAGCCCTTGGCTTAAATAAAGCTAAATCCAATGGTTCCTCTCCTGCAGTCTACTGAGTATTGTCCCCCTCAGCCTTCTTTTGTCTGGTTCAAGTGTTCTCTGCATGCCTTGTGTCTGTTCTCAAAGATAATTTGTAAAGAAAGAAACAGCTCTACTGAGTTCTGTTTCTGCAGTTCAAACAAAGTGAGACCTCTTCTCTGGGGCACACCGATTTCATAAGAAGCTTTCTAGTCAAGTCAATTTGATTTACACAGCCCAGTCTCACACATTTGCCTCAAGGGGCTTTATATAGTACACCCTCTCCTTAGAGACCCTCATTTTGAGTAGGTAACCTCTTAGCAGGACTTAAGTGGAAGAAACCTGAGAAAGCCGAGTCAGATACATATGTATTCAATATGGTAGGTAAACATAGTTATGGGCCTTGGAATTGGCAGATACCTTATAGGACTAGAATCATGGTTAAGACCCTACACCTTTTCTATATACAGTCTATGCCCTAAACACCATTTGGACGATCTTTATGAACCTTAGGATATATTTGCAATAGATGAAATTCATAAAAAGCGAAGGATATGCTCCTCTGAAAACTGTTATATTATGAATCATGTAGTCTATTATTGCTTACAATTTCAGTGAAAGTAAGGATGATGAGGGTTTAGCATCTGGGTCGACAACACAAATGATCTTTACCATAATGCATCATCACACAACAGACAAATACTAGAGAATTAAAAAGCTCTTTCCAACTTCCAAAGACAAACATGATCATTATCTGAGATTAAGTCCGATCTTGTGTTAGTACTTTACTTCTTTGTTCCCTTTATGTATTTGGTGTGTTAAAAAGATCAATTCCTCATTTGTAATTCAAATGTACGTGGACTAAAATAATAATACGCAATATTCTCATTAGGATTCTCATCACATTATGTTTGCTGAGAATAATACCCCACACTTTGCATTTTAAACAACAGGCAATACTTTAAGCCACTAAGTCTGGACTCAGAGACCTGAGGTCCCTGAGGAGATTCATTTTTGTGCAGTTTTTGAAACATAACTAAATCTGCAATGTGATCTCTCTTCTCATTTCCCCTTGACTGCTGTGTGCGAGTGACGATTGAGGCATTTGTCTTCGCAGTTAAAAGAAGCACATTATGGCAAACAATAAGAGCTTTTCTCGTACGGTCTTAAGCTTGAAGGGAGCAGGGACCTGTTCCAAAGACATCTGTGATGAACATGCAGCCTCACACATCTTTGCAGAAACTCACAGTTTAGAATGTTATGTGTGATTGGTGAATTCATTCTGGATTTTGAAAGAAAGTAAAAGGCGCTCAGCAGAGACTGGCTGGGAATGAAACACAGACTGTCAGTGCCTTCAGGCTCACTAGGCTGATGTGATTAACTAGAAAAGTGCATCAGCATCTTTTCTTTGCAGGCAGCCACACAATTAGTCCTTTTTATTCAAAAGTGACCTTTTATGCTAATGTTCTGGTTTGTATTTTTCTTGTCTGCCTCTACTGGGACTTGTTTACATGCGTTAATGCTGAAAAAGTTCTTTATCTTTCTCAGACGGCCTGTGCTGCAGCACCTCTTTTCCCCCTCTATCTGAAACCAGAGCCCAGTGTGCTCTGATTGGTTAGCAGGTCCGCTCTGTTGTGATTATTCAACTGCTTAGAAATGTCTCGGCCCTTAGCCTATCCAGACAATGTGTTGGAGGACTAGCCAATGGAAGCGCGAGGTTACGTAGTGATGTCACACACAACAAAGGAGTCCAATCAATGCAGGAACTCGGGTCTCTGATTCCAGACTTAGTGACTTAAAGGATTTCCTTTTGTTTAAAAGTATGGGGTATTATGCTCAGCAAACAAAACGTGATGAGAATCCTAATGAGAATATTGCCTGTAATAGGCTTGAACTTCGGGACTTCCATTTACATGGACAAAAAACTATATAACACACTACAGGAAGAAAAGGCACAAAAGATACATTGAGAAGAGTGATATTTCCATATATTTCAGATTTTCAAGCCAGTCTTGGTGCTATATAAATACTGTAAAAGTAGCTAAACACTCAATCCACAGAAAAAAAAGTGCACAGCGCGTATTTTGAAACTGTGCATTTTAACAATATGTCCAAACTTCTTGGTGTTACAGATATGTTGAATCAGACATAATGAGAAACATAATATATTTTGGACATTAAGGCATGTAAAGGTGTTGGTCGAATGTACTTATTGTAAGTCGCTTTGGCTAAAAGCGTCAACTAAATGCAATGTAATAGTATAGTATAACCTAAAGAAAGTTAGCATATTACTGTATGTTACCTTTAAAATAAACATGTCTAGTCATTCTACTTGACATGAAATGTTTCAATTGATTTATTCAGTATTATTTTGGTCCAACCAAATAATGAATTACTGTATTAGAAGGAATAATTTTGTGATCAGAATTAACACTATCTACTCGGCACTTAAAAAACCAACTTAGAAATAGACTTGTGGACTGTGAACATTCTAAGTTAGCATAATTTAATCAGACATCAAAACCATGAACCCTGTGTAATACATTGCCACATGCCCTACAGACACATCTGAATCAGTTTAATTAATCAGACATGAGGCAGGATATCTGGTGACATTTTGATTTTAAGTTTGCTTTGACACTTTTTTTCACACTTAAAAAACGTATGGTTGGCATTTCAGGAAGCACCAAGGCTGACGACCGCGCAATGCTGCTGAAGAAATTTAATGAGCAAGGATCTCAGGACTTCATCTTCTTGCTCAGCACCAGAGCCGGGGGCCTCGGCCTCAACCTGCAGGCCGCCGACACCGTGGTCATCTTCGACAGCGACTGGAATCCCCACCAGGTACGTCCCTCAGTTTAACACACTGTACAAATTAGGGATGCTCCGATCGCCAATTTCGGGGCCGATCGCCGGAATCAGTATCGGCCGATACCGATCGCCAATCCGATCAAGTGGGCGGGGCCTAAATCTTCCATTTAAAGTGATGTTTAAAACTCAGTTAATGCTCATTCACTGGAGCTTCCACAAACAACAATCAACTTAATTATTACATTCAAATGATGTACATTATTCAAGTTTACATTCACTTTGGATAATAAAACAGGAGAAATGAGCGGAAGCTCTCTCTTTTCCTCTCCCTCTCTTTCTCCCCCTCTCTCTCCCTCTCCTGACAGCCTGTCAGTATCTCATGCAGCTCACTGATCCAGTAATGAGTGACCCGACAGTGAAGAATACATATATTTATAATAACTAGTTTAGCTTGTTCCAGAGGTAGATAAAATAGCTAAGTGTGTTAGGTCTAACTCTTACGGTACGTCCACACAGCAGCTTTTCAAAAATCTTGAAAATCTTGGAGCTGGGCGTGTCTGAAAGCTTGGGGATTTTTTGCGAGCCAATCACATGAATCTCCCGCCCCCGACATACAAAGCAAAAAACCCCGGGGATTTTATGCGAGCAATATATATATATATATTGCTCGCATAAAATCCCCGGGGTTTTTAGAAATATATATATATATATATATATATATATATATAAACTCCCCAAACAGGCGAAAACCTACCAGTTTCACCCACTGTCTCTGCCACCTCCCTCCATGCCTGGTTCCTCCGGTTTGTATCCCGTTAATAGTTCTGGTCGTAAAGAACCGGGTGATTTGCTACCGTAATTTCTCGTTTGGAATATGAGGAAATGAACTGCGGTCTGGTTCTCCCTGTGTGTGTGTTTCGCTGCGCTTACCGGTCCGACTGGCGGAGCTGCAGGATTTCTGCTTCACACACACGTTGCATACCGCTATTTTACTGTCTTTTTCGGACACCTTAAAATAATGCCAGACCGGTGAAGCCATTTCGGTGAGCTTGTTTTGCCGCACACAGAGAAAAGTGTCATGTATTTTACGTCATGCGATCGGCTTTCGCGATCGGCATGTTTAGAGAGCACCGATCGATCGGTAGAGAGTGAGTATCGGCCGATCTCGATCGGTGACCGATTGATCGGAGCATCCCTAGTACAAATAGTGTGTTATAATAATGTGCTCATGGTGTGAACCTTTGACTACAGGATGTATGTTCCTTTTTTTTTTTACATTTTCTTTTTTTTTTTTACTTCTTTTAGTTGCAAGCCATCTTACATTTTACTTTTTTTTTTATTCAACATAACAAATATTACAAATCACACATACAGACATACGAACATGAAGAGACAGAAATACAACAACAATAGCTGTGCGTAGAACCATGGGGGGTTATATTACAAATAGAGTTTTTAGTTGAAGTCTAATCTATACGGTTTTGCAAACTCAATCCATCCCTTGCAACACCTGTCAAATGTGTCTGTCTTGAGTCTCAGAGTAGATGTTCATTCTTCCATAACAAAAATCTTGTGAATCACATTAAATCAGTCTACTTGGTACTTGGCTTAACAATTTTTTCGTTATGGCTTTTCTTACTGGCCACTAGCATTATTTTAAACATGTACACTTTAGAGCAGGGGTCGGCAACCCCTGGCACCGTAACCAGTGGCACACTAGGAATAAGTGGAATAAGTGTGCAAAATATTTAAATTGTATTTTCGGATCCTGAACGAGGCCGCCGCCAGAGCGCGTCTCTCCGTTACCTGCAGAAGGAAGCCATGCACGCAACGCAGCCCCGCTCTCTTTATCGCCAGGTGACTTTCTGCCGCTTTCCTCCGTGGTGCTGATCGTTTCACCACAGAGGAAAGCACTTCACTAATTGCAGTTCCCATAAGGAGCTGTACAAAGCCGCAGTTTTTGCGTGGCTGTGTATTTAGTTGAAAGCCCAGTGGCGATCTGCTCATCTCTCATTGAAATAATATGCTACAAAGGGGCGGACTGGCCATCTGTGTGTTGAACTTTCCTGTCGGCTCCCAGACCGTAGTCGAGGAGGGCAGAAGCAACAAGCTTCAGGTTCAATAACCCACTTTAGCTTAAATGACTGGAGAGAGGCGAGCTCTTCTTGGGAGGCTGTTGCATTTATTTAGCTGTTCTTCTGTTTCACAAAATACATCACAGACCTCTGTTTCTCTGCTTCCTCGTTTCACTTCCAGAAACATACACACGTTCCCTCCATAGATTCTCTCAGGTTCTCTCACTGTCGCTCTACCATCCACAAACACACATGCACAAGCCACACCCCTCTCTCTCTCTTAAAGGGACAGCGATCTCATCTCACTCTGCATGACCTTAATATCAGAGTGTGCTCTAGAGAATCACAGAACGGACGATCGTCCTTATCATTATGCCGTTTAAACCAATTGTTAAATTCGGCATCATGTAAGTTGCGCTGACAGGTCCACACACTGCTTCCCCGCAGCGAGGCTCCCCCGCCCTCCTGCTGATAGTTGACGAGCGTCAAGCTCCTCAACCCCCCAATTAATAATTTTCGATCGTTGGCACGCTGATAACAATTTTTTTTTTAAATGGCACTTCATATCAAAAAGGTTGCCGATCCCTGCTTTAGAGAATGTAGTGGTAGTTTCAATGCAGATTTAAAGGTGTACCTACTGACCAGAGGTGGGAAGTAGTGGAGTACAAATACTTCGTTACTGTACTTAAGTACATTTTTCTGATATCAGTACTTTACTCAACTACTAATTTTTCTGACGACTTTTTACTTTTACTTCTTACATTTTAAACACAAATACCTGTACTTTCTACTTCTTACATTTTCAAAACAGGTTTGTTACTTTAGTTTTAATGTGTGTTTGGTGGCGTGATCATTATTATTTAGAGTCATTGTGTGCCTGCGATTTTAACACGATCCCTGTATCCTTCATTTCCTGGTCCTCTCTAAAGAAGAGGGACCAATGAAAACTTTGTCATGTTGCCGTTGTTCAGCATGGAAACATTCGTTAGCTCACAATGACATTATTGTTCTATTAATATAAAGTGAGGTCAGTTACTCTTTAAAACAGCTGGTAGTTATGGGTACTTTTTACTTAAAGGTGGGGTAGGTAAGTTTGAGAAACCGGCTCGAGATTCACTTTGTGTTATATTCCATGGAATGCTCTTAACATCCCGATAGCAATGAATATCTTAAGTGCTTTGACAAAAAATCCATAACAAAATGTCATCTGTGGAAGCTGTAGTACTGTAAAAAGCACGACCAATCATTTTAGCCGGCCCGGCTAAAGTAACTGGTTGGCCTACCTGCCTGTCAGCCTTCCATCTGTGCACAAACTTATCTCGTGCCCTCATTGGTCATGTGCACGTTCGTGTGTGTTGGAGGAGATGCTCTATAAGGAAGTAGCAGATTTCTTCCTGTGTATTTTCAAATGCTAGCGCACTCGAGCTGGTTTCTCCAAAATTACCTACCCCACCTTTAAGTACATTTCGAAGCCCATACTTCTTTACTTTTACTTGAGTAAAGAAGTTTAGTCAGTATTTCTACTTTTACCAGAGTATTTTTAAACAAGAGTATCTGTACTTTTACTTGAGTAAAGGATGTGTGTACTTTTGTCATCTCTGCTACTGACAGTGTTTTAGGTTGATGTGACTTAAATTAACTAATATTTGTCTTTAATCCGTGTTTCCAGGACCTGCAGGCTCAGGACCGGGCTCACCGCATCGGCCAGCAGAACGAGGTGCGCGTGCTTCGTCTCTGCACCGTCAACAGTGTGGAGGAGAAAATCCTGGCAGCTGCCAAATACAAACTCAACGTGGATCAGAAGGTCATCCAGGCGGGCATGTTCGACCAGAAGTCCTCCGGCAACGAGCGCCAAGCTTTCCTCCAGGCCATTTTACTGACTGAGGAGCAGAATGAGGTCGGGTGTGAATTATTTTGAAATAAGAAGATAAATGTAGGATGCTGCTTTTGATTGAATTCCTGCAGACACAGCACTTTAGATACGATCAGGGAGGTAGCCACCCTTCACTTATAATATTCCATGTTTTTGAAATGCAATCTCAGCAGCTTCATTTGTATTTGATAAAAATCAAAAAGCAGTACGTGACCAGTTTGTTTTGAACTGACCATGCAAGGCTCCTGTTGTGCTGAAACATTCAATAACTCGGCCTGTGTTTTGCTGTTTTTCCAAACTAGGAAGAAGATGAGATACCCGATGATGAAACTCTTAACCAGATGATAGCCCGCAATGAAGACGAATTTGAGCTCTTCATGGTAAGAAAAAGCACACATTCCTGTGAGATCTCATCGACATTTAAATTGCAGAGTAAGACTCCAAAAGCAACCGTCCTAAAGAGGAGACGCTGATAGCTGGTTCTCTTATATTTACCGACAAAATAATTGTAGGTTTTCCATCATGTCGAGACTATTGTTCATTGGTTAAAATGTATTTCTTGTTCAGGCATCTGAGAATGGCGCGTTTGTCCCGCGGACAACTCTTCATGCATAATAAACAACTAAATTGCCATGGATAAAGGCCTCACAGTCACCATGTCACTCAGTATACACAGTTTTTTACTGAAAAAAATGAAATGCTTGTGTTTAAATAGCTTTCCTCACAGAGCCTCAAGCCTCACTGACTCCTCACAGAGTCGCCTCATATTTCTTTTCACCCAGCTCTTATTGACTTGCTCCATGATGTCTGGGTGCAAGATATTAAATATACATGAGAAACCTGGCAGCAAGTTTGTAACTTGTAGAAGGGCTTCGTCCAAAGGTGCATTTAGTTAAAGCAAAAATATGGCCTGATGTTTGATGCGTCCATATAGTGATGTTAATACCAACAAGGTAGAAATCCAATGCTTATTCCAGTTTGAATCATCTGTATTTTCTTCTCTGCAGCGCATTGACATGGACCGACGGCGGGAGGACGCCAGGAACCCAAAGCGCAAGCCTCGCCTCATGGAGGAGGACGAGTTGCCTTCTTGGATCATCAGAGACGAAGCTGAGGTGGACCGCCTCACGTACGAAGAGGAGGAGGAGAAGATGTTCGGCCGGGGGTCTCGCTGCCGTCGGGACGTGGACTACAGCGACACACTCACTGAAAAACAGTGGCTGCGGGTAAAGTCTGAGCATACTTACTAAGCTATTATTTCTCTAACAAATATAGTGATAAATGTAACTGTGTGAAATTGGTTAAAAACCCATAATGTCTTTATTCACCTTCAACGCTTCTTCCCTGCAGTTACCAGTTTGAAATATAATGTGCCGTTTAATTTAAGTTATTGTGATTTTTTCATAGCAGTATTAGATATTACTGCAAATATTCCCTTGATTGTCCTTAGCCACGGTCATGTTATGCTTAACAGAGGTGTTTTAGCAGGTGGTAAAAACCTCTGAAAAATCCAAATCGACCAATCAGAATAGAGTGTCCCTCTAAGCCGTGTAATACAAGGTAAACACTTGGCAGTCATTCATCTTTTCTAACTTAACCACTTTTTCCTTATGGTACAAAAATGTGATCCCCTGCAGATGTTGTAGGTTTGCCCACTTACTAAGAAATTAACAGTATATAAGTTTATCTTAACAGTGAGAGTAAGAATATCAAAAAGAAAATCCAGAAATTGACATTATATAAAAGATAAAAATTGATTTGCATTCAACTTTGGGAAATAAGTATTTGATCCCCTTGCAACCAACAATGATTCTGGCTCCCGCAGACCGGTTACATAAGTCCTCTTCTTTTAAAAAAGTACTCCTAATATCAACTTGTTACCTGTATAAAAGACACCTGTCCACAGAAGAAAAAGAAAATGGGCATCAATCAACAATCAGTCGCGGGCTCCACACAAGATCTGGCCCCGTGGGGTATTGATGATTATGAGAAAGGTGAGGTATCAGCCAGGAACTAAACTGGAGGAACTTGTTAATTATCTCAAGGCAGCTGGGACCACAGTCACCAAGAAAACTATTGCGAACACACTACACCATAATGGATCAAATCCTGCAGCGCCTGAAGGTCCCCTGCTCAAGAAGAACATGAAAGGCCCGTCTGAAGTTTGACAATGAACATCTGCATGACTCAGAGAAGGCTTGGGAGAAGGTGACGTGGTCAGATGAGACCAACATCGAGATCTTTGGCATCACCTTGACACGCCGTGTTTGGGAGGAAGAGAGATGCTGACTATAATCCCAGAACCCCATCCCCACCGTCAAGCATGGAGGTGGAAACATTATGCTTTGGGGGTGTTTCTCTGCTAAGGGGACAGGATGACTTCCCTGCATCAAGGAGAGGATGTACGGGGCCATGTACCGTGAAATCTTGGCTGATAGCTAGCCAGTCTCCAGACATTAATCCCATAGAAAAGCTGTGGAGGGAGCTGAAGCTTCCATGCCAAGCATCAGCCTCAAAAACTTCAGGATTTGGAGAGGATCTTCAGAGAGGAGTGGACCACACTCCTTCCTGAGATGTGCACAAACCTGGTGACCAACTACAAGAAGCGTCTGACCTCTGTCGGTCCAACAAGGGTTTCCCCACCAAGTACTAACACATGTTTTGCAAGGGGATCAAATAGTTATTTCCCACAGTTAAATTCAAATCAATTTTTATCTTTTATATAATGTCAATTTCTGGATTTTCTTTTTGATATTCTTACTCTCACTGTTAAAATAGACCATTACAATGATAGACTTTTAGTTTCTTTGTCAGTTGGCAAACTTACAAAATCTGCAAGGGATGAAATACTTATTTCCTCCACTGTATATATATATATATACACACACACACACACACACACACACACACACACACACACACACACACACACACACACACACACACACACACACACACACACACACACACACACACACACACACACACACACACACACAAGGTCTATAGATCGAGCCCTTACCATGACTGGATGTAAAGCTAAGGTTTAGCACAGCGGGGTGCTAATAGCGCCCAGTCACTCACAGCAAATATACTGACACACTCCCCTAGAGAGATTTCTGAGGCGTGGAAGCTATGTCTTAGGTGTTTCAGGGTGAACAAGAATAGAACAGAGAAACTTTGAGACAGAGGTGACAGTATTTTTGAAGTGTAGCTGCAGTTCAGAGAGGCTCTACTTAAAAGGAGAAAAACATGTGAGACGTGTATGCACTGCTAAAGTAACATATCTAGACAGGCTTGACAGTCAGAGTTAAAAACACTGCCATGGTTTGTAATGATTGTAGATTTCACACATTTCATATTTCAATATGAATTCACGTGGGTGAGGATTAACTCTCTCTTTATTTATTTTGATGACGTCAGGCCGTTGAGGATGGAAACCTGGAAGAGATGGAGGAGGAGATCCGCCTGAAGAAGCGCAAACGCAAGAGACGCCAGGACAAGGACTCGTCGAGCAGGGATGAAGGGGGCTCCAAGGCCAAGAAGAAACGTGGACGCCCACCAGCTGATAAACACTCCCCCAACCACCCCAAAGTCACCAAGCAAATGAACACCATCATCGATACGGTCATCAACTACAGGGATGGGTAAGCAAATATAGTTGCATCGTGTTAGGTGTCAGATTTGACTTCTTATAACTAGCACATCATCACATTGAGCGTGCAGTTGGCATCTTGCTTCTGAGAGCACAGCAGTTCTGTGTCTTCGTAAAATAACGAGTATGATCTGCTGAACTTTAATCAAGTTTTAGCAGAGGGCTCTAGGTGTTGCTGTTTTCAGCCACAATGATATCAATATAGGTTCAGAAATCTCCGATTCATCCTGATGGTTACCGTCTGAGCTAATGCCGAAAAAATACGTGGTACAAGTTGCATTTCATTTATGTCCAGGTTCCCGATTAGCGTTGTGTATACATCCAGAATATTGTAAAACAGGTGCTTTTGCTTTGACACTAAATCCTCTTGTTCTTCTCTCTCACTCTGATTAGCCGAAATTAAGTTAATTATCTTTTTTCTCTATAAATAAATGAGAGAAAAAAGACATTGGGGGCAGATGGCATGTAATGTAATTGATGTTAGCCCTAAAACCGTTTAACGCCAACTACCTTATGAAGCATCCACAGACTGTGATTAACCCAAAGAAGTGACTTTATACATGTTTGATAAGTTGGAAGAAAGGGGCTGTGTAGTTCTACTGTCCCTATGGTATATATCTAAATAGGAAGGGCATTTGTGTAATGGGGGTAAGAAAATCAGGAGTCAAATGCAGCATGAAAGAGGGGAGGCGGGTTCAAGTGTATAAAACAAAGAGCAAGCTTTATGAAATTAGTTGTGCACATCAGAGGGCTGCTGTGCCTCCTGTCATCATTAAAGGACGTCTCTTTAAAATGACCGCTCAGAGAAGAGGATTTCTCATTTCTCTATACGCCTGCTGCTTCCCCTCCTCTCTCCTCGGTTCCCCTCCTCGACTCCTCTGCTCACATCTCCTGTGGGCGGGACTAAGACACGAGGATATGAGTCGAGGAGCGGAACATCAGAAACGAGAAAGGTCTTAGGAAAGACAGGCATAACACAAGAATAATCACAAAGACAAGACACAGTTGGAGGAGGCAGCAAAAAACCCAAGGGCAGCAGATGATTTCAATCAGACAATTACACAGGTGGAGAGAATTAGCGCAAAACAATTACAAAGGCTGGGAAAAAATATTAAGACTGGAAGTAGAAATAGACATGGCAGAAAGAGAAAATACTTTTCAAAATAAAAGGGAAATATTAAACACAAAAACCATGATCAGGACATTTTCCTTGTTAGAGTGTAGCAAGTAGTTATTTGTAGTATATTTGTGTATAAGTGAACAGACAGCCTTGTTTTTGGGGACACACACTTTGATAAACATCCTTGTGTTCTCTCAGTCCAACAGTTTAAGTTTGAGTGTGTAGTCTGTCCTGTTTTGTCTGCATTCTTTCCTTTTCAACCATGTGCAATATCAAAAGTATGCATGTCTCTGTCCTTGTAATATTCACCCATGCATGAAACAACTACTCAAATATGCACTGGCTGACGACTACACTAAAGCTTTTTCCAGGAAAATGCTACCCGCCTTTCCAAAAGTCAAATTCTTTCCTCTCCCTGTTGACGGTTGTTAGTCCCAGAGCATCTCAATCGCAGCTCTGGCACTCCTCTCCGTTTACTGGACTTGCACAGATTTTTGGAATTCCTACTTCCGGACTTATGAAATTCATGGTTTCGGTGATATTTACCCAAAACGAGAACATCTTGTTAAACATGAATGCAACCGTAATCTGAATTGGATCTTCCTAGAATAAAAAAAATGATATATATATTTTCTGGAGCTAAGCAACTGTTTTGGCTCAGTTTCCTGACTGAGGTGTATGTTCCTTACAGATGTTGATCTGCTGTTCTGTCTTTCTTCCACAAGCCATTATAAGTATTGAAGCCTTGGCGATGTGTCTTTTAGGGGAGGAAACAATTGGGTTCTTTCCTTAAGATCCTTTTTGCCATAATAAAGAACTGAAAGGCATGGAAGATGTATAACCCAATTGTAACACCTCATCCACCTTTGTGGGTTCAGCACGTTCACAATCCCCACTCAGTGAGTATACGTCCTCTGGGATCAGCAGCCTTAAGATCACACTGAAAAAAGTGTAGGCAGTTCAGTTGTCCATTCTTAAAGCTCGCTATTTATTTTTAAAGATGAATACAGGGGTGTTTTATTATAAATAATAATTGAAGATCTAAAATCTGGTAAATCAATAAATCTGAATTAACAATTTCTTTTAAAAAAGAGGAATTGAGTTTTCTCTCTCTTGCATGCACTGATGTCTATACTTGGCAGTCATTCATCTTTTCTAACTTAACCTTGTTTTCCTTATGTTACAAGAAAACTATGTTCTGTAGCCTTGGGTATTGTAAAGTGCTGATCTGGATATTTTTTCTGTGCAAAACACAGCAAATGCTGACAGATGCTTACAGATATGAAAATCAGTTTGAGCCAAAATCAGTTTTTCAGACATACAAGGACTTTGTCTGGATGTTATGTGGCAGTACTATAAACACGGTCAATATACTTATAAAGGAATATGAAAGTGTACAATAGAAAAGAGAAACTAGTGCTGTTGCATTGAGGTCAACACTTTTGTGCCATGCTGTTTTCTCACCTTGTTTTATATTGCTTTGGGATGTGTGTGTGTTCTCCTGTGGTCTGTCCAGTGGTGGCAAAAGTTTTAGCTTCTTTACTTGAGTAAAGTACCAAACTGTATAAATACTCATTATTAAGTTAAAGTACTGCATCGAGAATGGTACTAAAGTCAAGTACAAGTATTTAAGTACTCAAAAGATATTTAAACATGAATAATCTAACATTTGTATATTCATTTATATAACAAAAAACTTCTTTGCAAATTTGCTGCCAATACATTTTCTATTAACTCACTCATGGTTTCAGTTACATAAATATAATGTTGGATGGTTTAATTTGCACCAAATAATCCTATTTTAAAAGTATTTTCTAATTATTGTCGGTCAAAATCTGAATTTTTTAAGTAACTAATGTATTAATCTGTAAAATAAACATAGTGGGGTAAAAAGTAAAGCATCTGCTTGAAAATGAAATATCTAGTTATACAACTATATTGTATACAAAAATATCCGTTTTAAATGTGTAGCAGCTGTGCAGTTTATCAATTAATGAGGGAAAACAAATAGGAGAACCTAGATTATGTTTCATTACAGAAATACATCCTTGTGTCTCCCCGTAGGATCTGGATTAGTTAGTGGGAATGCTGTTAACTGTTATTCTACGAACGAAAAGTTTATTATTCCGCCGACTTATTTTGGCCCTCTTCTCCTCCCGCATTGAACATCGCAGAAACTCCATTCAAACATCAAAACATTCAGCTCGGTCGGGAATCGATGGCTATTACTTTTCTCATTCATAACTTTCATAATTCCAGAGATACATCCCATAATACATCAACTTTTTAACATTGAAGTCAATGGAGAAAATCTTCAGACTTCAACAAATCTTCATGCGACTTCAACTGCTCACTGTTCATTCATACTTTCACTCAGAAACCTCATTACAACTTTAAAATGTTACACATCTTTCTGACATTCGTGTACAACAACTTTTAAATCTGATTCTTACTTTTAGAGATATTAAACATTGTTCAGACCTTGTTTTAGAGGTTTTCTTCAGATTTTAACATTAACTAGAGTGCGTGATGTCACAGTTAGAGGGTAGGAAATCTTGAAATGTGCCTTCATATCTTTTTTTAAAACTGCCATAATTCTCAAACCCTACATTCCTGAGACATAATTTTTAATGACAAACGTAGGAAAATATCTCGTAGCTTGAAAAATGACAAATAATTAAGCAGAAATAATTAAACAAAATGCCTCTTGAGGGCATGAAGTGACAAAAACGTTCAACATTCCTCCATTAAACCCATTGTAATTTCAGGCAGATATTTCCTCACGGTAGCAGCCGCACACCTTTAGTTAAACTGCCAAAAAGGCCACATTATTAACCCGAAACTACACAAAAATTACACTTCAGATACTCAACTTCCTTGACATGCTTCACGTTTTGAAATTTCACAGATATCTAATTTCATTTCAAACCTTTATTTACCCAGGTGTATCCCATTGAGATCATTGATCTCTTTTTCAAGGGAGACCTGCTCAAGTAGGTTCCACATGAAACATAAAAACATAAACAGAACAGCAAAAAGGACATTTTACAGCATCATTACAGGGATTACAATTTACAATAACTATCCACATGAGCAGGTACCAACAGCTTCCGATTGAGTAGCATCCAACCGAGCTTTAAAAACATTTAGTGGCACCAGATTGCTCACTTTCCATTTCAATTGCAGACTATTCCAAGACAGAGGAGCTGCACATCTAAAAGCTGTCTTCCCTAAGACAGTCCTAGCAGTTGGCACATTTAATAAAACTACAGCATGCGTTCTCAGGCAGTAGCCACTTACAATTCACTGTGAGATCAGGGAGCAGATGTAGGATGGAAGTTTCCCTAACATGGCTTTATATATAAAAATGTACCAGTGACTGAGCCTCCGTACAGTTAGCGAAGGCAAACCAGCCCTTGCATACAGGGTACAGTGATGGGTTAATGCTTTACAGTTTGTCACACATCTCAGTGCGCTGTGATACGCAGCATCTAACTTGACCAGGCAATTGGCAGGTGCATTCATATAAATCAAATCACCATAGTCCAGCACAGGTAAAAAGGTCACAGTGACTAGCCCTTTCCTGGCCTTAAGCGAGAAATGATCGACGGTATCAAACGCTTTGGACAGGTCAACAAATAGAGCTGCACAACTCTGCTTATTATCTAAAAAACTCGCCACATCATTCACCACTTTCATTGTTGCAGTGATGGTGCTATTTAGGGTTGGGTATCGTTTGAATTTCCACGATTCTGATTCCGATTCTACTTTTCGATTCCGGTTCTTAACGGTTCTCAATTCCGATTCTTTGAGGGGCAAGGTAAAAAAAATGATGCATGCTTCTTCCACCAAAAAAAATACATTTATTCGAGAAACTTTTACACAGGTTAGTTTACAGTAATATTCACATTAATCAGTCTGTTTATATTCACTGCTATGTAACTGTAACCTGAGAACCACTGAAGCTACAACAGTGCAACAGTCCAACTTTGAAAGGAACCCCCCCCCCATTTAAAAACAGTTCTTGTTGAGAAAAACAAGCATATCTGCCTTCTCAGGCATACCGGGAAGAAATGTTTGAACATTTTAATGTAAAATGCTTCAATCTGGTGCACTTTAAAGGTGACCTATCATGCTATATTTAAATGATATAGTGTATGACCATACCTATATAAGGTATATTTATACATTTTATTTTTCAAAATACCAAACAGATGATTTTTTAGCCATGCCTCGTTTCGCTCATTTTCGCTTTATTCCAAACCTGCCTATGAAAATTCTGAGCAGCAGCTGACCACGCCCCCAGCAGAAGAGCCGGCGAGAGTCACGTTACCATGCTTGCTGTGTTTACGAGTGTGGAATAAACATGTCATCTCAGAGCAATGCATGTGTTCAAGCATATTATCAATTTGATCCAGAAACTGAAGCAGCGGAGGTTTTGGTGGAGGTGCAAACATCTCGGTTGCAGCAGGACGTTTCTGAATGGTTAGTTGACAAGCTGTTGTCCCTATTTATTTTTACTCTTTACTTTGGCTAATTAGCAAGAATGCAATGTGTACAGTTTGTAACTTAGAGTTTGTAACGCAAACACAGCGATACATATATATATTTATAAAGGGAGACATTCATATTTTCAGCATATATACAATGGCCTCATTGCGTTTAATAGTTTACAGTCCTTTTCTTCCAACATCGTGCAACAACCGTTGGAAAGTTCAATAACTTAGGGTGATAAAAAGTATAACTCCAACACCTCAGTTGTCAGCAATGTGTGTTTCATGTGTTTTAAAAGCTCAGTTATTGACTTCTTTCTAAAGGGGTACATGTGCAACTTGCGCCACGATGCCTTCTGAACCGGAGCATGTGCTGCATGGAGATACCACACGTAACATTAGCTTCACTAAGTTGTCTGTTTAGAGAATACCTTTTTCACATGTCATTCAATATATGTTTATCACACTAGGTGTAAAGACGGATGCAGGAACTTGAGGACTCTAACCTGTGTGGTGGACCATCCTGGATTGTGTGCCTAAATGTGTTGTCCCTGCAGAATGCATTGAATATTTACAGAGCTGAACACAGTTGGACTACAGTTGAGGCAAATAGAGCACTGAGTGGTTTGTTTTGACTGAAATTGTAAAACGAATGCTAATATTGTTCATGGAAATAAATACTGGTGTATATGGCTTTATGCAATCTTTCATTCTGTCATTGTACATGTACATCCAAACATGAATAATCACGACACATTTGATATCAACTCGGAACTTTATTGTCAAAATCAACGGTTATTTGAACCCATAAAAAACAGGAGCTTTGTGAGCTGGTGCTGGGGCTTCCTTGGAGAGAGGAGCAGAGTGGTGATTCCGGCCTGCGTTGTCCTCTGATCCGTGAAATGTCTATGTTAGGTTCAGACAGCAGCCAAATTGAACCGTGTGGCATACCCGGCGATGACCTCCTCCCTGTCAGGTTGCTCATAATGGTGCAGGGTCCACAAAGACTTGGTCGAAGATGAGGTCCATCAAGTTGGCCACGTAGCCTGTGCAATGTTAAAAAAAGCACAGCAAAAAAAGTGATTTAGATTAGTAAATGCATGTCGTCAACAACAACATACCAGGGCTTTAGCTCCGTTTTACTCGTGGTGTGTGTCCCTTCGCATACATACATACAGTGTTGTATCCTAACACACCCCCATTTATATTCATGTGCGCAAACAAGTAAACATACTGCAAAAAACGGCATGTCTCATTAGCTTAGCGTAGCTTAGCTTACAGATCGATGATATATGATCGTTCTTACAGACTACAATCACAAAAGCTTTTACATAACGCTGGAAAAAACGGCACTTACCTCCAGAAGATTACGTTTGTTATTATAACTTACTCAATATGATTTTTTAGAGGATACAAATACTAATACATAGGAGAATAAATACTTGTGTTATCGGCTAGGCTAGGCGTGGCTTTACAGCCTTCACACAGATCGCCATTACGGCAGTCTGAACATGTTCGCAAATGCCTGATAATTAAAATAAAAGACAAAGCAAAGACTGCGGAGCGTACAAAATAAAATGTTACAAGAACATATAAACACCTAACCGATTACTAGTTGGGGTTGAGGCGACATTGATACGGCTAAGCTACATGCTACATGCTACATACTACAAGCTAGATATAGCTTTATCAGGAAAAACACCGCTAAATAAAAACTTACAGCTTCAGATTGGATGTGTCCTCACTGGCCTGGTCCCGGATGGTTGGTATTGATCCCGGGTGTAGCATTAGTTTGGAGGCATATCCGTGTTGGACTTGAGAGAAGTTCATAAACATGTCCGTGGTTTAACTGGCTTAGACATCCTGGCAATAGCAGGAAAAAACACAGATGTGACTGGGGTAGCCTGCCGATAGCCTATATGCGAATGAGAGGTTTGGCAATGCACGTGGCCGTGGCTCATTCCCCTGATAGGTGGAGAGTTGACCAATAAGCGGAGTACGTCTTTGTGACGTAGAAAAGTGTCGGAATGTGGATCCATTTTTTTCAGATCCGTTGCAGCCCCTTTTTTAGAGATTTGGCGAAGGAGGAAAATAGAGAGGGTTGTGTTTTCTGACACTTGGTGAGTTCCCCGGAACACCGGGGACACATAATCATGTATAAAAGACGTACAAAGGTGCATTTTGCATGATAGGTGCCCTTTAAGTAGAATTACTAGAGACTAGATCTAGGGGGTACAACTCTAAACACCCATATGAAAAAGATCGGTTTACATTTTAATAATTAAATAAGTATGTGAGCATAACCAATAACCCATAGCCAATAACAAATACATGTAACTTATTTTATTTTTGTTGTTCATTCAGATCTTATTTTACTATTTTATTAATGCATATTTTTTTATCTCTCCAGTTTAAAACGATATGTCTGGTTTACTGTCCTATAGTATACATTGGAATGATTTCAAACCTGTTTCATCCCAATAATTATAAAAGAGTGCCTTGGGAATATGTGTTTACATAAATTGTGATCAAAACGTTTGAGACCCACTGAGATAACTTAGACTAAAGTGAACTATCTAAACACTCAGAGTCCTTTACCTCACTGAGCCTCTCAGTCTGACTGGAGAGGACTCTCCCTCCACATCATTGTAGAAACATATTCTTCTTCCGTTAGAGCAGCTAGCACCAGATGCTAATAACAACAGCGCGTCCCGGTGCACCCTCCCTTTCTCCCTCGCTCGCTCCCATTCTCGCTCCCACTTTGGCTGTGAGCTGCGGGTGCCAGATAAGCCAACATCCCCCATTTTCATCAGCGCCCATCGTACAGGGAAAAGTGTAACCGGGAGGAAAAGGGTGTTACATTTACTTAATTATGAATGTTGTTACATCAAGGCCGAAAATTAGGATGAGCACCAACGGTAAAAAAAAAAGTGTTTCTCTCCCAGAGCTGTCAGCGCAGCGCCTCCACAGATCTGGCGCCCTAGGCGGACATCTATAACGCCAGTGCGACGGGCCGGCCCTGGTCTCAGGTTACGCTGTAGGAAGTGTAGGTACAACCATAGATATATATATAAACCTATGATATAAACACGTGTTTATATATATATATATATATATATATATATATATATTTATGGGTACAGGGTACAACCATAGACTGTATATATAAATGGACGTAGGGTCCGTGACGTCACCCATAGGATTCTGCAGAGTTGCCGGGAAGCCCTAAGTAGGCGGAGTCGGCTACTAACGGCTCGACAGTGACATCAGAGTCTAACTCCCGCCTTCTCCAGCCTGCTCCAAATAAGGGCAAAGAGGCGGAGCTGAGGCGGGACAGGGCGGGACCTGCTGCCAACGAGCGTGACGTTCCAGACCTAGCTCAGGCTAAGAAGCTAAGCTAACATGCTCTCAGTATTACGCTAACAACCTATGCTAACAACACAGTCTATGCTAACAACCCAGCTTGCAGTCACCGCTCCTCCTGCACATTTCCTGCTGAAATACATGCATACCAAGTCACTACGTGGCACTTTGGTTTTTGATAAAACAGTGTAGTTCCACTATATTAACGTTATATTCATAATCAAACGAGACAATCTGCAAGATAATTAGTTATTTGGTATTATTCTTTATGCTTGTCATTCACACGTTAATAAAATAAAATAAGTACCGATACATAGCAGAATAATTGTGGCGGTGTTCAGCTTAATAAACCTTGCTCAACATCATTTATTTAGCTAATACTACAGCGGGCTACAGGCGAACCAAATCCGCGTTTCGATGCATTCCTTGATCTCCAGTTATAACGCCGGACTCCGCCGCTGGCCAAAGCTAACGGAGCCCCAGGGGGCTAGCTACGGCCGCCGGGACCTATGGCCGGGACGCGCTAGCGAGCTAGCCCCCTGCAGCCCCGTTAGCTTCCGCGGCGTGAACTCCGGCGGCCCCACTGGGATAATTGGGTCCCCTTTTCACATTTGCTCCCGTTTAGCATTATGGGCGTCATAGCCATATGGTATAAAAGTCTTACCCAAGGCTGAATCATAAACTAAACTGTATATATGTATAAAGGGTTACGTCCTTAGCTGACTAATAAGCTACATAACAAGCTAAGCTAACAAGCACATAAACACCTGCTAACGGGATTAACATGTATAATATTATCATTTTACTCACCGAAAAAAGCTGAAAGTAGACTTCTTGGAAGTTCTGTTAGTACATTCAAGCGCACAGCACGATTATCGATTATCGATTAACGATTATCTGGTATTTGTAACAATATTCCCTAACAGCCACGATCACCACGAACACAGCTAAAGGGTCAAGTACAGTAACTACATGGTTGTAGCCTAGCAGAGTGGACAAGTTGCTGTTAGCTGACAGTGAGGCACGTATCTGTCAATCAACGTGACCACGCCCTAATGAACTGCAGTGTGTGGCACTTCCGTATTGGCTTCACGGCTCTACCCCACAGTTTGCCGCTTGGGTACAACGCTACATTTCCCGCCCCGCCGCAGTCATACAGTAGGCTACGGAGAGCGGCGAGAAACATTTCCTCAGGCATCGAAAAGCGGAACCGAAATTCACATGTCTAAATGATGCCGTTGGAATCGAAATGTTGGAACCGGTTCCGAACCGAATGTTTTTTGCTTTGTATGTCGGGGGCGGGAGTTTCATGTGATTGGTTGTTGGTCGCGTTGCTCGCAAAAAATCCCCAAGCTTTCACACACGCCCAGCTCCAAGATTTTCAAGATTTTTGAAAAGCTGCTGTGTGGACGTAGCATTACTGATAATGCGAGGTTTAACCTTTTGAACCTTAGTGTCCCTAATTAGGGACAACACAGTGATCACTCAGATCATTTGCAAATACTCCCACAGATGAGTATTTATGGGGAACATTAGTTAAAATGAGATCAATTAGGGAGGATTTATTTGGGGACTTAATGTTAAGGCGAGTAGGACTGTCTATAATCTGAGTAACATTCAGAGAGATACAAAGGTTTTTAAAATCCTCTGACACAGAAGTTAACCAGTCCCAATTAAAATCACCAAGCAGCACTATTTCCTTGTAGTCAAGTTGAGATCAAAGTTTTGCCAAAGAAGATAAAGAGTCTTTGACAGCTGAGGGGGGTTTGTCGCAGCCCACCACCATTACCTGTTAACCCTTTGCTACTTCGATATTTAAAGCTAAAAATTGTAGTTGTTTACTAATAGATTTGGAAACCATCTTGGTTACACAAAACTTATCTTTCACATAAATGGCAACGCCACCACCTTTTTTAGGACGGTCGGTACGATATACACTATAACCATTTAAGTAGATGTCAGAGGCCAAAATAGATTTATCAAGCCACGTTTCTGATAAGACCATGACATCAGCATCAGTCGAGCTCGCCCAAATCTAACTTAGGTAACAGACTGTGCACATTTAAGTGAATGAATCCCAACCCAGATCTAGAATTAAAATCAGCAGGAGTAGCTATCTGACTACTACTGCTACTGGGCGGTCCAGGGTTTAGTTGTACATTCCCTGATGTAAAAAACCAAGCACCTTTTCCTCTTAACCGACACACATACATTGTCATCTGCTTTAAAGTCACCAGTAAACTCCGCAAAAGTGAGATTAGAGCTCAAGAAGCAGTCCTGAAGAACCATCATAGCAGGCAAGTGAGAAAGACAAACATTTTTCGAACTGAATGTCTGTGACAAGGCAACCAGTAATTGTTTGTGTAACACATCCAAACCTTTACAGGGGATGTCCACTGCGGGCGGTAGAACAGACCTGAATCCAGTCGTCTTCTCAGGATGACGAGAGAACTTCTTATTACGAGAGAACTTCTCATTAAGCTGTTACGGTTCTTCCACAAAACGTTCACATGTAAGAAGTTTATCTCTCATTCAGAACAATGGAAACCTGTGATCTCTGCACACCTCGTTAGTTCAAATATAAACACCTGTGTCATGCAACACGATGATGTCATCGCTCCAACTGCTGTTAATGGTCCTGCCCTCAACAGCTCTACCTCAATTATGGGGTGTCATCATCATATGCCGAAGAGAGAGAGAAGAGAGAGGGCGATCAAGAGAAGAGAGAGAGTAATGTAATAAAACACGGTTTTCTCATAACTTCAGTGCAAATACTCCAAACAGTCCAAAACTTCACAGCAGCCATAAACAAATGCCAACTCGCCATGAAACAGGATGTCGCTGTAAGTCCAATGGATACGGTCCAATCGTCCCCCAATCTTCACTTGTTTATCACCGGTCCATGCCTCAACAGCTCTATGCCAAATCTGAGATCTCACCATATGCCGTTTCTATGGAAATGCATCCCTCGCCATAAAAAATGATGTCACTATAACTCCTATGAAAATGTTCAAAAAGTGCTCAAACTTCACATGTGTGCTAACAGTCCAGCCGTGGACTAGGGGACAGTTTTGAGATTTCTTCAAATGCCGTTACCATGGCAACACAATGCTCGCCTTGAAACACGGTTTTCTCATAACTTCAGTGAAACTGCTCGAAACGCCCCAAAACGTCACAGGTTTGGTAACGATGCAGCCATCAACGCATCTAAGCGTATTATGGGGTGTCATCAAATGCCGTTGCCATGGCGACAGATCATTCACCATCAAGTTAGTTCAGAAGTTTGCAGTTCAAATATTCTGCTGCTTTTCCAAACCTTTTTACTTTATTTTCTTCTCTCATCACACATTCAAGCCCCCAGTGTTCATGTATCATTTCAATCTCAAGTCTTCACATTCTTCTTACACATTACATTTAAGCAAAGCAGTTTAGCGTCAGATAAAGCATTCCCACTAGCAATTTCTTCAGGAATTGCATTCTCTAGTTTGAATTGATCTTGTGGACACACATTGGTAACAGACACACGTTTACTGGAAGCCGCTAATTTATTTACCTTAAGTTTGTTTTTCACTCCCTGTAGCTCCACACTCTGCCCTCTAGTGGTTATAAATGATTCACTGCATATTAAAGGTCACAACACCAGTGTTGTTGTTGAGAAACAAATGTCCTCTCCTTTCAACACATAACATCCTCCAACTGGTCAAGGATTATAACTCCTTTCCTGTTTTCCCAACTCAAGGTTGCTAGTTAAGCAGAGTTTAAGCAAACAAAGTCTCACAGCACAACTGCAAGAAATCTGTTATGGCAGAATTTAACCACTAATAATGTAATCAGGCATTGATCATATGCGGTAGATGGTTCTGTGTGGCAGAGATCTTAGTGTGGGCGTAGTAAAGCTTTGTGGGAGGAAGCAGTGCAGATGAGCAGCAATTTATATTATTGACTTAAGACATTTGATGTAAATTACACAAAAGTGCATTTCCTCTCACTGACTTGCATCTTTCCCCATTTTCTCGAAATGTAGGGGGGAAATTGCATATAATAACTTTCCTTTTACTGTTTCTTTGGTTTAAAGCATCCCTCAATTGACAGGAGCAGATTCCTTTAAGTATTCAGAGTATTTAGTCTTAACATTTGGTATTTACTTGTCCAGAGAAATAGATGTAAAGAACAATTCTCTATACTCCTGCTATGATTTGTTGTTGTTACTTTACCCTCAGTCTTCTTTCCATATTGCAATTATTTATGTGTGCTCAGTAGATTTTTTGTTTTCCTCGTCTACATAGAAACTGGCCCCGGGCATAAACACTTTAATATTAATTGTGCTTCATTATTCTTTTTTACTTGTTATTCCAAATGTAATCACCAAGGAAAGCTTTGTGGTTCTCACAGAAAACATGACTCACAATTTAAGTATTACTATCATTTAGTTGGAATGCTGATACCAACAGCATTCCAACTACTTGTTCTTCGATGCACAAAATTCTTTATTATTCCGCCGGGTTATTTTGTGCCTCTTCTGCTCCCACATTGCAGAAACTCCGTTCAAACATCAAAATGTTCAGCTCGGTCGTGAGTCGATGGCTATTACTTTTCTCATTCATAACTTTCATAATTCCAGAGATATATCCCATAATTCATCACATTTTTAACATAGAAGTCAATGGAGAAACTCTTCAGACTTGAACAATCTTAATGAGACTTCAACTGCTAACTGTTAAACCTCATTCCAACTTTAAAATGTTACACATCTTTCTGACATTATTCGTGTAACACAACTTTTAAATCTGATTCGTACTTTTAGAGATATTAATCATTGTTCAGACCTCGGTAAAGAGGCCTTCTTCAGATTTTAGAGTGTGTGATGTCTCAGAGTGGAGGACAGATTGAATTTTGCCTTCATATTTTCTTTTAAACCTGCGATAATTCCCAAACCCTGTATTCCTGAGACATAATTGTTCATGACAAACGTAGGAAAACATCTCGTAGATTGAAAAATAAAAATAAATTAAGCAAAATAATTAAACAAAATGCCTCTTGAGGGCATGAAGTGACAAAAACGTTCAACATGTCTCCATTAAACCCCATTGTAAGTTCAGCCTCATCTTTCCCCACCACTGCAGCCACACACCTTTAGTTAATCTGCCAAAAAGGCCACATTATTAACCCGAAAGTACACAAAAAGTACACTTCAGATGCTCAAGTTCCTTGACATGCTTCACGCTTTGAAATTTCACCGATATCTGTTACGGTTCTTCAACAAAACGTTCACATGTAAGAGGTTTATCTCATTCAGAACAACGAAAATGCTCTCCTCTCACTGATTACTGCACATCACCATGGAAACCTTTGATCTCTGGACATGTTGTTAGCTCAAATATAAACACCTGTGTCATGGAACACGATGATGTCATAACTCCAACTGACATGCTCAGAGCAGCAGATTACAGATAATGGTTAACACAGCTCTACATCAAATCTGATGTTACGTAATGTGGTGTTACTATGGCAACGCATCCCTCGCCATAAAACAGCAGCAGACTTCAGATATTGGTTAATGGTCCTGCCCTCAACAGCTCTACGTGAATTATGGGGTGTCATCATATGCCGTTTCCATGGAAATGCATCCCTCGCCATAAAACACGATGTCGCTGTAGCTCCAATGGACACGGTCCGGTCGTCCCACAATCTTCACCTGTATATCACCTCTCCATGCCTCAACAGCTCTACGTCAAATCTGACATCTCACCATATGCCGTTTCCATGGAAATGCATCCCTCGCCATAAAACACGATGTTGTCGTAACGCCTATGAAAAGGGTCAAAACAGCACCAGACTTCAGATAATGGTTAACGATCCAGCCCTCAACAGCTCTACGTCAATTATGGGGTGAGGACCACAGATGGAAATTAGCTATAATCTGGCATATTGCATCTCTTCTCTTTGCTGAGATTAATGTTTTTGTATACATGGTCCTTCTATAAATACATTTTTTTTTTTAAATGACGATGTCGCTATAACTCCTATGAAAATGTTCACAAAGTGCTCCAACTTCACATGTGTGCTAACAGTCTAGCCGTGAAGACATCTATGGGACAGTTTTGAGGTTTGTCTGAGATAGCTGAGAAATGAGTGTCAAAACTAATCACCAAACATTTAGACAAACGCTTCGCTCCACTCCACCCAATGCAGTTTGGTTTTCGTTCTCACCACTCCACTGAGACAGCTAACTGTGTCTTTGTGGAAAAGGTTAAATCTATGTTGGACACAAGCCTATATGTAGGTGCTGTCTTCCTTGATCTCAGGAAGGCTGTTGACACTGTTGACCACCAAGTGCTCCTTACAAAGCTGACTTATTTCAATTTTTTTTCGGCAGATTCAATACAGTGGGTTAAGTCTTACTTATCGAACAGAAAACAGTGTGTTTTGGTCAACGGTACCAAATCCCCCTACCTTGTGAACCCTGTTGGGGTTCCACAAGGTTCCATTCTTGGACCATTACTGTTTTCTCTGTACATTAATGACTTGCCTAATGTATGTCCTGATTTGAATGTACTAATGTATGCCAATGATGCGGTCATCTTTGTATACGGGAAAAATACTGAAATAATCACATCCTGTCTCTCAAATGCATTGGACAAGGTTCAACACTGGCTGAACAACATTTGCTTACAGTTAAAGGGGAAAAGGAAACACCAATTACAGCTATAATATTCCGGTAGTTTATTCATTTTACAATGGATATTGATCGTAATATTTATTGTATATGATATTACTCGCCAAAAGAAAATTAATTATCCGCCGGCCGGGGAATTCCGGGACCAGGCCGCCGCCATATGGGGAGTCCCAAATGGTGACGTCACTGGTTGGGTCTTCACTACCGGAAGTCAACACCACGTAGCAGATATGGCAGCGATGGAGGAATTTTGCAATGAGATCGAGGTTTTGAATGATGAATTTGACTATTCGTCGGGAGATGACATTAATCTGGAAGCATCTACAGTTAGCAGGCATCCCATGGCCTATGGTTATGAACCGATTCGGTCGAATACTAGAGTGGCATACGATACGGAATCCACCGAAAGTACCGACGGTTCTGAACTCGCTGAGTGGGATACCACCAGTTTCTCAGAGGCTCAAGTACAAGATCTGAGTACTATACTTTTATTAAGTACAAAATCTGAGTACTTCTACTAAAGTACAAGATCTGAGTACTTCTACTTTTACTCTAGTAAATATCTATACTTATACCACCTCTGTTTATAGCCTATGAAAAAAACTATTAGAAAACGAAGGCTAAAGCTAACGTTAGCAGATAGTGACAATGTATGCTAGCTAGCTAGCTCAACGATTCCTTAAATGATATTGCGACAGAAAAACGTTTCAGTTCACATCACGTCTCAGTCTGTGCCAGAGTGACTCTGAGTGACTATTTTCCAACACCTCATACATCTTGGCAATACCATCCATTGAACACGTAGTCCAGCAATACTAGCCTTTTTAGGGCTGTTTTCGACAGATGAGCGTGTGTATGCCAGTTTAATTAGTTGAGCTATAGAACACCCCCAATTCTCCATTGTACGTCATAATAATAGCTACCATTTAGTTTGGACGCGATTGCGTTAATTAAGGTCACACTGTGTCAGTAAATACATGTGTGAGCTAGTAATCTGGTAGTGCTGCAATATTAACCTCTCTCTCGGCAGCTGAAGCAACTTGTTTGGTGGCTCGAGCTTCACGTTTGTTGACACTGTCATTGTCTTGCGAGGCCGACGTGCTGGGACGGTCGGTGTTCCCGACTGCATACGTTGAGAAATCGAATATTGTGGGAACAGATCCTGGCTTCAAATCCGATGTTTTGTATTGAACCAGGCATCCAGACTCATCAAACCTCATTTTGTGGACATAATCGTCATTTTTAAGGTGTTCGCTGCACACACGTGCGTACTGATTCAGCGGCGGATCGGACCGTTTCATGAAAATAACCCATGCTTTGAGCAGCTTCTCGTCCGTTAGTGGCAGCCTATGGAAATGTACTTCTTCCTTCTTCTTTATATAAAATCCATTTGTGCAGCCTGGGGCAATACAGTAAACTCCTGACGACGACCGTTTTCTTTTAGGTGCATTGCACGCCATGTTGTTTGTTATTGAGCTTTGGCCCAGGAAGCCGTACCCACTCAGTGACGTCACTGGGAAAGTCCCGGAGCAATGGTAGCGCCCATGGTCATTAGGCACCTATTTCAAAACATAAATTTGCGTATCTCGATCGTTTACATTGGAAATAGACTAGATAAATATATTTCCTAATGGGAATATTGTCGCATGGAAAGCAGTTTGAAAAGTGTTTCCATTTCCCTTTAAATGGAAAAAAAACAGTATGCATGATGTTCAGCAAACGACCTGTCAAAATCGAAGGATCCAATGTGTTTTTAAACGGAGCAGAAATAGAACTAGTCCCCCACTTCAAGTATCTTGGAGTCATACTAGACTCAAACTTGACTTTTAAGAAACATATCAAGAAAGTCTCCAATACCGTTAAATTCAACTTGCAAAATGTTAAACAAATCAGACCTTTCTTAACTGTCAATGCTGCAAAGTCATACCTCCACTGTATGATTCTATCCCACATTTAATACTGTTTTACAAACTGGTCGTTTGCTTGTGCCACAAACCTGAAACCCATAGAACAACTGTACAAGAGAGCTATCAAGGTGTTTGACAGAAAGCCAAATTCATACCACCACTGTACCATCCTTGAAAAACACAATTTCTTGAGTTTTGACCATTTTAAGTCTTTTAAAAGTATGTGTTTTTTTTATAAATGTTTACATTGTTACCAGGGCAGGGAGACAACTGAGCGAGGTCTTCGTCCAGTTGCCTTCCAGGAAAGAGCTCCCGGAATATTACGAGCTGATCAGAAAACCTGTGGACTTCAAAAAGATCAAGGTTTGTCAATTACTGTGTCTCAGCAAAACATGAATGATGGATATGATGGTTATAATGAAAACAAGGGAGGTCATGGAGCAGAATGAAATATGATACAGAATATACTAATAATAATAATAATAATAGATTTAATTTGTTAGCGCTTTTACAGGTGCTCAAAGACGCTTTACAGATATAGTGAAGGGAAAAGGAAGGAACAACAAATAAATATATAGTAAACAATCACACATTAAAAGCCAGATTGAAGAGGTGAGTTTTTGTAAGTTTTTTGAAGGTGGTGAGGTCAGTGCAGTCTCTGATGGGTTGGGGGAGTGAGTTCCAGAGGGAGGGGGCAGCGACGGAGAAGGCTCTGTCCCCCCAGGTCCGGTGATTGGTGCGGGTGGGGATGGATAGGAGGTTGGCATCTGATGAGCGGAGGCAGCGGGAAGGGGCGTGGTGGGGCAGCAAGTCTGTGAGGTAGGGGGGGGCCTGATTGTTGAGGGCTTTGTGGGTAATGAGGAGGACTTTGAAGTTGATTCTTTGACGGACGGGGAGCCAGTGGAGGTTCTGGAGGACGGGAGTGATGTGGTCTCGGGAGCGGGTGTGGGTGAGGAGGCGGGCAGCAGAGTTCTGGATATGTTGGAGTTTATTGATTAGGTTGGATGGTATGCCGTAGAGGATGCTATTGCAGTAGTCGAGTCGTGAAGTGATGAATGCATGAATCAGGGTTTCAGCAGCAGAGGAGGAGAGTGATGGGCGGAGACGGGCAATGTTTTTGAGGTGGAAAAAGGCGGTCCTGGTGATGTGATTTATGTGGTGGTTGAATTTGAGCTGACTGTCGAAGATGACTCCGAGGTTGCGGATGTGAGGGGGGGGAGATAGAGTGTGGCTGTCAATGGTGAAGTTGAAATTCTGGATGTCTTTGATACGGGATGGGGGGCCAATGATGATGATGTCTGATTTGGCACTGTTCAGTTGGAGATAGTTTGTTTGCATCCATGCTTTTATTTCTGAGAGACAGTTGGTGAGAGTGGAGTGTGTTGTGGGGGGTGATGGTTTTTGTTGAGATATAAAGTTGGATGTCATCGGCGTAGCAGTGAAATTGAAGGTTGTGGCGACGAATTATTTTGCCAAGGGGGGAGCATATAGAGGATGAAGAGGAGGGGGCCAAGCACCGAACCCTGGGGGACACCTTGGGACAGAGGAGCAGTGGAGGAGGTGCAGTTGTTGATGTTGATAAACTGATGTCTGTCGGTGAGGTAGGATTTCAGCCAGGAGAGTGCAGTGTCGGTGATGTTCAGTGATGATTCGAGGAGGGACAGCAGGATGGCGTGGTTGATGGTGTCGAATGCTGCGGTGAGGTCGAGGAGGATGAGGATGTTAAGGTTGCCAGAGTCAGAGGAGAGGAGGAGGTCGTTTGTGATTTTGAGAAGAGCTGTTTCGGTGCTGTGTTTTGATCGGAAACCGGATTGAAATGGCTCAAAGAGATCATTGGAGCTGAGGTGGGCTTTAAGTTGTGAGGCAACGACACGTTCAAGTATTTTGGACAGAAAGGGGAGATTTGAGATGGGCCGGAAGTTGGACATGATGTCAGGTGTGAGTCCAGGTCTTTTGAGAATGGGTGTGACAGCAGCCAGTTTGAGAGAGGGGGGGAACTGATCCAGATCTGAGGGAGGAGTTAATGATGGTGGCGATGAGTTGGGAGATGGCAGGGAGGCTCTCTTTAACAAATTTGGAGGGCATTGGGTCAAGTGTGCAGGTGGAGTTAATTCCAGTCATGAGGTCGGACAGTTGCATGGGGGTCACAGGGGAGAAGTGGGACAGGGGGTGTGAGGTGAAGGGGGGGGAGCCAGGAGGGAAGGTGGGGGGTGCTGATGAGGGTGTCAGATTGCTGTAAATGTTGCTGATTTTGGTTTGGAAAAACGAGAGGAAGGAGTTGCACTGTTCGGTGGTGAAGGATGAGGTGGCGTTGTCACAGGGTTTGAGAAGTTTGCTGATGGTGGAGAACAGACGCTTGGGGTTGCTGGAGCCAGACTGAATGAGTTGTGAGTAGTAATTAGACCGGGCTGCTTTGAGTGCGTTACTGTACTGCTGGAGATAGTCTTTGTAGATTTGAAGATGGACTGTTAGTGTGGTTTTCTTGTGTTGGCGTTCAAGTTGACGTTTCCTTGATTTCATTTGGCGGAGTTCGGGGGTATACCAGGGGGCGGAGTGTATGAAAGAGACATGTTTTGTTTTTGTGGGGGCCAGTTCATTGAGACAGAAGGAGAGGGTGCTGTTATAATAGTCCACAAGTTCAGATGGGTTTTCCGAAAGTGGGGAGGGGGAGACAGACATCTTGCAGGTAATGGAGGCAGTGATTGCTGAAGGTGAGATGGATTTGAGATTTCTGTAGGTTATTGTGCGTTTTTGCTTTTGGGCGGGGATGGGGATGTTGATGTCCATGATGATGGCCAGGTGATCAGAGATGTGAAGATTGAGGCTGGACAGATGGTGGATGGTGAGACCAGTGGAGCAGACCAAGTCCAGGATGTGACCACGGCTGTGTGTTGGGAAGTTGATGTGTTGAGAGAAGTTGCAGCAGTGAAGGGTTTCCTTAAATTCAGAGGCATATTTGCAGGTTGGGTCGTCAACATGAATGTTAAAATCACCTAAGAGGAGAACAGATGGGGATATAGCAGAAAGCTGAGTGAGAATGTCAGAGAGATCGGAGAGAAAGGAGGGGTTTGGCTTCGGGGGACGGTAGATGATGGCTGTGACCAGGGGAGTGGGACCAGAGAGTTTAAAGATCAGGTGTTCAAATGAAGAAACATCAGGGATGGGGATTATGGTAGCTTTTATTTCCTTTCTGATAATAGCAGCTATACCACCACCCCGCCCTTGTGGGCGAGGTTTGTCAATGTATGTGAATCCTGCTGGGGTGATTTGATTTAGAGAAAAATAGTCCAGGGGTTTTTGCCATGTTTCGGTCAGATACAGAAAGTCCAGGTTATTGTCTTTAATGAATTCATTCAGAATGTGGCTTTTATTGTGGATGGAGCGTGTGTTGAGCAGGGCTGCTCTGAGGTGGCGTTGCATTGGGGGGGGTTGTGTGGACCGGGGGAGTGGAAGGAGATTGGTCAGATTCACGTGTTGTATATATATATATATATATATACATATATATATATATATATATACGACCTTGGTTTAAAGGTGGGGTAGGTAATTTTGGAGAAACCAGCTCGAGTGGGCTAGAATTTGAAAATAAACAGCCGGAACGAATCTGCCACTTCCTTACGGAGCCCCTCCTCCAACACACGAACGCACACATGACCAATGAGGGCACGAGATAAGTTTGTGCACAGATGGAAGGCTGACAGGCAGGTAGGCCATCCAGTTATTTTAGCCGGGCCGGCTAAAATGATTGGTCATACTTTTAACAGTACTACGGCTTCCACAGATGACATTTTTTTATGGATTTTTTGTCAAAGCACTTAAGATATTCATTGCTATCGGGATGTTAAGAGCATTCCATGGAATATAACACAAAGTGTATCTCGAGCCGGTTTCTCAAACTTACCTACCCCACCTTTAATGAAAGGCGCTATATAACTTAAAATTATTATTATTATTATTGTACAGTGAACAGCACAAACACAAATATTATTTTATAGTTATAATATTTCTTTAAACTGTATCTTTGTAAACCATCAGAGATGCACAGTATATTTTGCCAGCTGTGTAGACATACAGTATGTGGGTTGCAGAAACTCTATACAATTGGTTTATTTTTTTAAGCAAAAATGTGAATGATTGAATGTTTTCCTTATCTTTGTAATCAAGGTAAATTTGTTTTGAGTCATAAAACAATTTATTTTAATTATTCAGCTTTCTGCTTTTAATTAAACTATGAAACCATGTTTTTATTAGTGTTTCTCGCATCTTAGAGACAAACTGATTGCTCAAGAAAATAGTCAACAGACTAACAGTAACAACATCTTTCTTAGTTGCAGCGATAATTAACTTCAGTACAAGTAATAATTTAAATGTTTGAAATGTACTTGCATTGAGCATTGAATACCACAGGTTGTGAGAGCTCTCTGAAACTGAGAGGGATGAGTGTGAATCACGCTGATGTCTTCTCCGTCGACAGGATCGTGTGAGGAACCATAAATACAAAGGAGTCGGAGACCTGGAGAGGGATGTGATGCTGCTTTGTCACAACGCCCAAACCTTCAACCTGGAGGGATCCCAGGTCAGAACCCCAACCCACCCTCCACGTGTGAAACTGACATTTCCTTAAAGGGGCCCTATTTTGCTCATTTTCAGATTAATATTTGTATTTTGTGGCTCTACTGTGACTTGTTTACATGCTTTAATGTTCAAAAAGCTCTTTATTTTTCTCATACTGCCTGTGCTGCAGCACCTCTTTTCACCCTCTGTCTGAAACCAGAGCCCAGTCTGCTCTGGTTTGGTTGGCTGTTGTGAACCGCTTAAAGATCTCCTGCCCCTTAGCCTAACACGTACAGTGGGGCAAAAAAGTATTTAGTCAGCCACCAATTGTGCAAGTTCTCCCACTTAAAAAGATGAGAGAGGACTGTAATTTTTATCCTAAGTATACCTCAACTATGAGAGACAAAATGAGAAAAAAAAAATCCAGAAAATCACATTGTCTGATTTTTAAAGAATTTATTTGCAAATTATGGTGGAAAATAAGTATTTGGTCAATAACAAAAGTTCATCTCAATACTTTGTTATATACCCTTTGTTGGCAATGACAGAGGTCAAACGTTTTCTGTAAGTCTTCACAAGGTTTTCAGACACTGTTGCTGGTATTTTGGCCCATTCCTCCATGCAGATCTCCTCTAGAGCAGTGATGTTTTGGGGCTGTCGCTGGGCAACACAGACTTTCAACTCCCTCCAAAGATTTTCTATGGGGTTGAGATCTGGAGACTGGCTAGGCCACTCCAGGACCTTGAAATGCTTCTTACGAAGCCACTCCTTCGTTGCCCGGGCGGTGTGTTTGGGATCATTGTCATGCTGAAAGACCCAGCCACGTTTCATCTTCAATGCCCTTGCTGATGGAAGGAGGTTGTCACTCAAAATCTCACGATACATGGCCCCATTCATTCTTTCCTTTACACGGATCAGTCGTCCTGGTCCCTTTGCAGAAAAACAGCCCCAAAGCATGATGTTTCCACCTCCATGTTTCACAGTAGGTATGGTGTTCTTTGGATGCAACTCAGCATTCTTTCTCCTCCAAACACGTCTAGTTGAGTTTTTACCAAAAAGTTCTATTTTGGTTTCATCTGACCATATGACATTCTCCCAATCCTCTTCTGGATTATCTACATGCTCTCTAGCAAACTTCAGACGGGCCTGGACATGTACTGGCTTAAGCAGGGGAACACGTCTGGCACTGCAGGATTTGAGTCCCTGGCGGCGTAGTGTGTTACGGATGGTAGCCTTTGTTACTTTGGTCCCAGCTCTCTGCAGGTCATTGACTAGGTCCCCCCGTGTGGTTCTGGGATTTTTGCTCACCGTTCTTGTGATCATTTTGACCCCACGGGGTGAGATCTTGCGTGGAGCCCCAGATCGAGGGAGATTATCAGTGGTCTTGTATGTCTTCCATTTTCTAATAATTGCTCCCACAGTTGATTTCTTCACACCAAGCTGCTTACCTATTGCAGATTCAGTCTTCCCAGCCTGGTGCAGGTCTACAATTTTGTTTCTGGTGTCCTTTGACAGCTCTTTGGTCTTGGCCATAGTGGAGTTTGGAGTGTGACGGTTTGAGGTTGTGGACAAGTGTCTTTTATACTGATAACGAGTTCAAAAAGGTGCCATTAATACAGTTAACAAGTGGAGGACAGAGGAGGCTCTTAAAGAAGAAGTTACAGGTCTGTGAGAGCCAGAAATCTTGTTTGTTTGTAGGTGACCAAATACTTATTTTACCGAGGAATTTACCAATTAATTCATTAAAAATCCTACAATGTGATTTCCTGGATTCTTTCCCCCCATTCTGTCTCTCATAGTTGAAGTGTACCTAGGATGAACATTACAGGCCTCTCTCATCTTTTTAAGTGGGAGAACTTGCACAATTGGTGGCTGACTAAATACTTTTTTGCCCCACTGTATGTGCGATAACCAATAGAAGCGCATGTGTTATATAGTGATGTCATTATGTTATGAAATTAAACAATGGACTTCAATTTAGCTTTTTCAGGAAGGGGGGGGGAGTGTGTGGGAGAGAAACTCCCACTGAGAGAACTGCGATGACACACTACAGGATAGGGTAAACCCTAAAAAGCATAATACGGCCCCGTTAATTGAAGTCTTCTCATTAGGGCCCAAGCACCGGCAGCGAGTACTGGTTAATACCACAAAGAGCCCCCCCACATATAACATTCATCTAGACGTATAACATTTGGGAGGCATATGTATCACATGGAGATATACAAAAAAAACACTCTTGGAGGTGTATTGTAAACCAATCAGAAAGTCAGTACATAAATGAATTAACATTTTTCTTTGTTAACTATCCATTTGCATGCCCCAGTTCAGATGGTTTTTAATCTATAGTCTCTTTTAATTGTTGTGCGACTGGGCTTTTGTCAGCCTGTATACATAGCAACCAGGGGAGATACAAGGTTTTTCTTTAAAGACATGGTCTATATTTCATTCCTATGTTTTGAATTGCCACTATCAATTAATAATTGACTCTGTTTGTAGTACCAACCCCCCCCTAGTTGTATTCTTCTTCCCTTTTCCTCTTCATCAATTCTTAATCCTTCCTCTTTTATTATCATATCAGCCTTTGGTCCAGCAGGTTCTTCTCTCCCATATTCCCAGTAGAACATGTCATTCATGCTTTTTGAACATCTGTTTGCATTATTTCTTTTTTTTCTTTCCCTCAGATATACGAGGACTCCATTGTCCTTCAATCTGTGTTCAAGAGTGCAAGACAGAAGATTGCCAAGGATGAAGAGAGTGAAGATGACAGCGATGAAGAAGATGATGATGATGATGATGACGACGACGACGAGTCAGAGACTGAGGGTAAGAAACACAGTTTAGAAGCCATGCATACAAATACAAAGACACACGCGCACACACACACACACACACACACACACACACACACACACACACACACACACACACACACACAGAGCTGTGGTTTGAGATACGCTTTTCCCCCATCCTTTACTACGGACTATTATTGTCTTCAGGCTGTAGCCCAGAAGAAAGATATCATGTAAAATACAGGAGAACAGAATTATAACACACAGGGAACACAAGAGTAAATTCTATAGCTCTTTAGGAGCTTACTATCGATCTTTCACAGGAATTTCCTCAAAAGCACCGCAAGGAATGAGATGAAGACACTCAAAAAGCTCAGAGAAAAGCTAGTGAGTAGATGGTAGGAAAGGGTTTATTTTACTCCTGAAATAATTCACAAAACATAATACTGTAAAATAAACATGTGTTATAAAGTATTATTTATAAGATGGTACACCCTTTCTGTCTAACAAAAAGAACACAAACAATAATGATGATAATAATATACAACATTTAACATCTAATTCCTAACGATAAGATATGAGCTGAAATGTATTTTAATTATCTGCTGAATGATATGTAGTAGGGGTGTAACGGTATCCGTATTCGTCCCGTACCGTCACGGTTCGGCACATGCAGTCACACGACGAATACGCCTTTTTTTTACGAGTGGGAAAAAAGTCTGTCATTCAGGGCAGTATTACACTACACTATATATAATCCAGGGGGCGGTATTGCGCCTAAAAGCTGTTTGCCAGCCGCCCTTAAACGACATGAAGAACAAGAAGAAACAACAACAAAACGAACAAAATACAAGAAGAAGAACAGTTAGTATGGCGATTTCAGATAACGCACAGGAGCTAGAACCCACCTGCTTCTTTTAAATCAGCCGTGTGGGAACGTTTCGGGTTCCCTGTGGACTACAATAACGATGGAGTGCGAGTGGTGGATCGGACGAGGACGGTGTGTCGGCGTTGTTCTACAGCGGTGCGGTATGCTAATGGACACGCCAAATATGCTAAATCACATCAGAAGGCATCACCCAGATTTGCCAATCACCGGAGCCCAGCAAAAGACAACAGCAGTTCAACAGCTGATCCCCGCTGTTTTTAAGAAGCCAATAGACATGAGAGCAGAGGGACCAAAATAAATAACGGAAGCTTTTGGCTTATTATTTATGATGTAATATTTTCAAGGCATTCTTTTTAGTTTTACAGCTTGATGAAACCTTTTTGTTTGACATCAGCCATTATAGATAATATGGCCATCTGAGTGTTTGTGGTACTGTTTGTGGTTTGTTTTTAACTGTTGAATACAGTTAATTATTCAAAATGTCAGAGTTCCTTATTTTTAAACTGAAACTTGCACTACTGTTCAAAATTAATAACAACAAACCTGGAATTATGCATTTAGGACTTTTTTTTGCTTTTTCTTGTTGTACCGAACCGTGACCCCCAAACCGAGGTACGAACCGAACCGTGACTTCTGTGAACCGTTACACCCCTAATATGTAGATATACAATTATGAGTAGAATATTGTTTGGTCTACAAAAAGATGAGACTTCACAATTTTGCATAGATTAATCTCAAGTTTTACAAAAAATGTCTTTGACCAACAGTCCAGCACAAAAATATATTGTATTTACTTTGATAGAAAAAAATGACAACTCTCATTATCTTGATTTAACAAGCTGCTGTTTTTGCTTGAAAAATGATTTAAGATCAATTAACCTTTTAAGCCCCATTACCCCACGGGCAGGGGAAAAAACGCATCACTGCAAGAAACAGCGTCTGAGGGCTTAATATTTAAAAACCTATGAATGTGTGATACCCAACTAACGGGAAGAAACTCAGCTACCTGATGATATGAACCATTTTTACTGAAACAAAACACAAGTCTCACAAGAAGCGTCTAAATGAGCCCTGAGCGAAAAAATGTTATCGCACTTAGCACAGAACTCACAGCTTAAATACCCTTATTACTTATCGTATCCGCAAAAACAAGATATCGATTAGCAAGAGATTCCACAGATTCCAGAAATATTAGTATCATCACTGAGCGATCCGAACTCGCGACAGGGGAAGCGAAAACAGACATCACAACACGTGCATTCACGGAGGAAGCTTTTTACCTTAGCTGTTGTTCTGATCAAAATGATAAAAACGCTGCTGAAGGTTAATCCAATGGATAATCCAATGTGTCTCTGTCACTTTGAAATTATTCCTGATAATCCATCTTCATATTTACTAGTTTGAGCCTAGGTTTCAGTTTTCAGAGCATAACATTGCTTTCGACTGCGTGCTCATAGCTCTCACTTGGCAATGGTAACGTGTGTATGTGCAACTTTCCCTTCGATTCTATTGGCTCTAACGGTTAAAAAGAGATGTTAATCACCAAAATAAACCAATGGGTTCCAGAGTAACCACAAATCCACCCAAATCCACCCAAAGGTGTTTTTTTTGTGCTAAACCTCTCTAAAAAGGTCAAATGTCACTTGTTTTGCATCAATCTTGATACAGGGTACTTATTATATGTTATAGTTTGGATTCCTAAAGCTTTTAGTTTACTATCCCATCATTCAAGGGTGTTTTTCACTATAAGTAATTTTGTTTTTTTTTAACGGACACTATAATTTAATTTGTTTTACTATGTTCAATTGGAATTTACTTTACAATAAAACAATTATATATTGATTCTGACTTTTCTACATCCAACTCACAGGTTTATCATTGCTTTGAGAAAAAAGATAATTAATTTACCCCTTTTAAAAGTGAAGTTATGGTAATTTGTTCTGGGAATGTCATTTTCGAGCCTGAGGCCTGAAAAACAGGCTTGGGTTAAAGTTAGGTTAAAAGATAGCTTGTTCTGTCCATTTTGTCAAGCTCTAATTGATGTAGATTGCAGCTTTTCAGTTCAAAATAAGATTCCAGAGACACAATTATATCAACTCGGATGAGCATGTTTTCTGAATAAGCAAACGATGACAAAGCCAAGACTTTGAATCATGCCTACTTCTTTCCTTCAGCTAAGTCTGTGCGGGTCAAGATCAAGCGGAAGAAGGACGCGCGCAGCCACGACAAAGGCAAGAAGAAGCAGAGCCGAGGGAAGGCCAAGCCCGTGGTCAGCGATGACGACAGCGACGAAGAGCCGGATGACAATGTAGGTCGTTCCACCTCACTGCATTTGACTGGATTCTTTTTTTGCAGAAGAAAAAGCGAATTCCTTACCTCTGTTTCAAACTCAGAAGGTCTCTTTCATGTTAATATAATTCTGACCGCAACCAGGGAAACAAAAATATATAGGAATAACACTGATGTCAATTTCAAAAATGTAATCGTTTTAATATAATTCGTAACCACAGCTAAGAGGAAAAACATGGCACTCTGTTTTCATCCAGAATATGAACTGAGAAGCACCAAAAGAGCTTCCTACCAAATGATCTATACAACTATTTTTAAAGAAAAGGAACTCTCTTTTCTATTTCTTTTTACCAAAAAATGTACTCTATTGGCTAGCGCTGCAACAGATTGTACGTTATAGGCAAGGCAAGTTTATTTATATAGCGCCTTTCAACACAAGGCAATTCAAAGTGCTTTACAAAAAATGAAAGACATTAAGAAAGTGGCATTTAAAATCAGTCATTAAAAAGCAAAGAAAAAATACATGGATAAAAGTTACAGTGCAGTTTAAGATATGAATAGTTTAATTACAAGCAGCGACAAAAAGAAAAGTCTTCAGCCTGGATTTGAAAGTAGTCAGAGTTGTAGCGGACCTGCAGGTTTCTGGGAGTTTGTTCCAGATATTTGGAGCATAATAACTGAACGCTGCTTTACCATGTTTAGTTCTGACTCTGGGGACAGAAAGCTGACCAGTCCCTGAAGACCTGAGAGATCTGGATGGTTCATAATTTAGCAGGAGGTCAGAAATGTATTTTGGGCCTAAACCATTCAAAGCTTTATAAACCAGCAACAGTATCCAAATCCTGCTGTGACATTAGTCTTTTAATCCTAGATATGTTCTTTAGGTGATAGTAGGCTGATTTAGTAACTGTTTTAATGTGACTGCTGAAACTCAGGTCAGAGTCCATGACTACACCTAGATTTCTGGCTTTATCTGTTGTTTTGAACATTGCAGACTGAAGCTCAGCGCTAACTTTTATACGTTCTGCCTTGGCTCCAAAAACCATTACCTCAGTTTTATCTTTGTTTAATTGGAGAAGGTTCTGACACATCCAGTCATTGATTTGTTCAATGCACTTACTCAGTGTTTGAATTGGAGCATAGTCTCCTGGTGAAATTGTTACGTCAATTTGTGTGTCATCCGCATAGCTATGGTAACTTATTTTGTTGTTTTTCATTATCTGAGCCAGTGGTAGCATGTAGACGTTAAAGAGAAGAGGCCCCAATAGTCCATGGGCCCATACCTGGATTTCCACTTATCGGTACCACCCAAAGTGGCACATTTTAGTGAAGTGTTTTCAAGTGGCATATATCTATAGATGATATTTTGGTATGATAGACATTCCAGAGTGGTAGCTTAGTCATAGAAATCAGCTATTGAATACAATGACCCGAAGCGCCAAATTCGAAGGCGTAAAATGTGGCTTGAATGTACATATAACTCAAATACCAACATGAAGTCAACCATTTAATGGCTAATAAGTAATCTCCTGAACTTGGGAGTATGACACACCATGACCAAGTCGGTTGAGGGTGTGTACCAGCTCCACATTCCCCGTGAGTGACTTCACAGCAAAGGGCAGTATGATGTGCTTCGTTGGCTTCGTCTTGCCACAGGTAATGGCATAAACCAAGTCCTGGCCAAAAGAGTTACATAGCCTCTGTACTCTCTGGGATGGTTGTGTACAGTCTGTATAGCCTGTCAGCAATGTGTGCAGGAACATGGTCACTGAAGTTGGGATGTTAACGTCCCTCTGCTCCTGTTCTGATATTTGAGGTGGCCATGCCTGGACGTCATCTTGCTTCTTGACATCATCTCGCATCCTCAGTGCTGCCTTGCTGATACTGTCCTCTGTCTTTGCTGACCTCATGACCTGCAACTCAGCCTGGAGTGCTTGATGTGCTTTCGCAATAAAGGAGTACTTTGCCCTTATCGTTCTGAATGATGTGGAGTGCTTCTCCAAATTCACTCTCCAGCTTCCAACTCTTTGTGGATGGTTTCACCTTGGTTATACTGAGACCATTCATACGTGAGACCAGTCTAGCTGTGAAGTCAATCAGTGGGACCACAGCAGGGTTGAGAAACAGTTCCTCTCTGATAAATGAGAATAGTTTACTGTATGACTGTTTCTCTGCGGCCTCATACTGCACACCATCATCATTGGTCTCGTTAATGTCCTCTCCATCTGGCGCACTTCTAGCTGCTACAGGAGCTGCATCCTTGGTGTCCAGGCGGTAGCAAGACCTGTGGTAGTGGCCTTCAGCAGCCACCAGTTCTCTGCTGACAATGGCAAGGATTCTGTTGTCCAGTGTCCTCGTTGCAGCTGTCCTGATTGTATCATCTGCACGGAGCTCAGTACACTGGGTCAAAGGCTCTCTTGTCTTTAGGCCTTTCAAGTACTTGTTGGTTTTCTCACAGAAGATGCATTCTTCCTTATATACCCTTGATTGGTGTGGCGTTTGTCTGGCTGACTTTCTTGAACCTTCTGATGTAGGGTTATTGTCTTTCTTGGTGATAATAGCATCAAGGTCCTTTTTCATAGTAAAGATGCTTCTGCACTTCCTATGGTAGGTGACAGGTGGTATGACATCATCTGGCAAGTCCTTTGCTAAAGATCGGTGCATGCTGTCTGATTTCTGCTGCTCTCAGCAGGGTTTTCCAGGAACCAATGTCTTTTGGTGATACCAGGGTTTAGTCTTCATCTTGAGATGTGCAATGGATGAGGCACTCCAGGCGTGGCCGCTTTGGTGCCGTGCCGCTGGTTCCTGCCTCTGGGACTGAGTCCATTTTCAGTTAGTTGCTAGTGACAGTAGCAGTGTATGGAACCTGCAAATACAACGTAGGCAGGTTATGATTGTTCATGTATTATCTTATATATATAGAGTCTTTACACTTAAGTAATGCAATAAAATATACATTCTGTTTGTAGTACGTCTCTGTTGATAATAGTTTCATTACATGATTCATTTCTCATGTGATCACTCCGGAGCACGAGTCTGCATTATTGCTCTATAAGAAGGCAGAAAGTTTCATCACTTTAACCTCATTAACCTCATACCGGTCTACATACCGGTACATTAGCTAATATATCTACCTCTGGAACAAGCTATACATTTATAAATAAAGTTATAAATATATTTATTCTTCACTGTCGGGTCACTCATTACTGGATCAGTGAGCTGCATGAGATACTGACAGGCTGTCAGGAGAGAGAGAGAGAGGGGGAGAGGGAAAGAGGAAAAGAGAGCGCTTCCGCTCATTTCTCCCGTGTTATTATCCAACGTTAATGTAAACTTGAATAATGTACATCATTTGAATGTAATAATTAAGTTGATTGTTGTTTGTGGAAGCTCCAGTGAATGAGCATTAACTGAGTTTTAAACATCACTTTAAATGGAAGATTTAAAGTGATGTTTAAATCTTCCATTTAGGCCCCGCACACTCGATCTGATCGGCAATCAGTATCGGCGGATACTGATTCCGGCGATCGGCCCCAAAATTGGCGATCGGAGCATCCCTATTGAAAACAACACACAATTATATTTGTCTAAGATGTTAAAAAAAGGCATAACATTTGGGCCATTAAATATTCCATTAAAAACACATCTCTCAGTCGTGACTGTAATTGACTGTATTATGCTCTTTCTTCTGTGGTTATCCTCCTCTTCAAACTGCTTAACAAACCACTAATGGGAAATTAGAGCCGTGGCAACCACCATTTGAGTACTCATTTTCAAGTAATTATTACTCATAGATCATTGTTCCACCTACAAGCAAACATCACAAATGTAATATTTCTTATATTCTCTTTCCAAATTAAGTTTATTTCAATGGGCGCTTTGTAGGCACGAACTGCAGATTTAATAAAAGCAGTGAGAGAAAATGTGAAAGATGTTTTGTGTCATTTACTGTAGCTGCGGATGTCGATCAAAAGACTGACATGACACAGAGTCTGGGACGTTTTTTTAATTCAGGGGGACATTTTGTCCTTGTTCTTTGTCAAAGTTAGTGTTGAAAGGCACCAAAGAAAGTCTTAGTGAATTCTGATACTCTCCAGCCAAACCTAAGTCTCCATGTTTCTCTAATCAAATCAAATCCAGTTTTATTTATATAGCACATTTATAAACGATTTTTGGTCGAGCCAAATTGCTGTACATATAATAACATTAGCCTACAGTAGAGACACTTTACAGCAAATACAACAGCACAGATTAACAAGAGAAGACACAGACAGAGAGGGAAAAGGTCATTGGATAAAAGTTATTCTTGATAACCCTCTAGAAAGATCTCATGAACTTCCCCACTCAATCTATCAAGACCCGAGCAGTTCTATTAACAGGCCGGCGCATATCGCTCATGGAATCCCTCACCATATGAACTCTGACCCCTCAAGTGTACAAGTGAAGAGACACCATGTGTCAACTCTTTTTTAGAATAGTATTTCTTCTCTTCTCAGAGAAACAAGGGTATGAAAAGAATAGCCAGAAACAGAGGAAGAGAGGCAGAACGTGACTACGTAAATGCACTCTCCTATATATTAAACGAGTAAGAGGTGAAGAAACACAAAGCCAGAAATTGGAAAGAAAAGGCACCATCATGCTTCCCCTTAGAATAGGGTGGAAATTATGAAGACCCAAATTATGAAGAGGGGACATGGGATACTAGTGAAGAGGGACAACAGTGAAAAAGCCCAACGTATCCAACGTACTAGCACACTCCAAAGAGACAGAAAGTCAAAGTATACGCAGAGAGGCACAACGTAATACGTAAATGCACTCTCCCGTAAAAATTAGTTCAAGGGAAAGGGGGTGAAAAACTAAACTAATCAAAAGAAGGAAGTAGAGAGGCCTAAAATCCCTCTCCTAGATTCAGTTAAAGGAAAGAACTGGGGAACAAACAAGTACAGGAGGAAAGTCCCAACGAGTCAACGTCAACACACTCTCCTAGAATAGTTCAAGGTAAACGGGGTAGGAAGAATATAGGAAGAAACAGAGCTGAAAAGGCGTCCAAGAACGCTTTCCCTCTAGTCCAGGGTGAAAATGTACGATAAGAAACAGAGATAGAGAGCACAACAACCTATCTCTTCGTCAGATGCACTCCCCCGCTTGGATAAGCGACTCTGTGCCCCATCCCCCTCTACCGGACCTTAGATCCACAGAGGGAGAGGGGAGGGACCAAGCCCAAGGGGGGGTTTAGGGTTTTAAAAGAAAACCCAGCAGAGATCCAAAAATGGATGAAGAAGTAATTACAAAACGTTTTATAAAACCAAGAGGTTATTCCTCATATTTCTAAAATGTTCTAATCTAATTCAGGGTTATACCAACTCAGCTCCAAGCAACCAGACGTAGCAACCAGTCAGTCCAGTCAGAACCTTCTCTAAGGTCTCCCCGCCCCCAACCTACTAATCATAAAAAACTGAAACCCCATAAAACAGATTAATGAATTAGCCACAGTGCACTAACAACACTCTACCTTGAGCCCTTAATGAGTTATAAATAAACACAACAAATCTATTTGCAGCAGGTTAAACTTATTTTTGACCTTTTTATTTTATACTTTAGCAGTAACAGGCTCGAGGCCGATGTGCCTCTATTCACGCAACTACTGAAAAATAGAACAGTCTCTCAAAGTTTTTGCATGCAGTCATATTTTTGAAGAAATAAGTTCCCTAATAAGGCCCTATCATGCTTTTTGGGGTTTTCCATTTCCTGTAGTGTATAATATCGTTTGGGCATGTAAAGGGTCTGCAAAGGCAAAAATCCCAAAGTTCAAGCCAAAGTGAGTTTCTCTCACACACACTCCGTGTCTGAAACCTCAATTGGACTCCTTTTTCTTCCGTGACATAGTGACATCACTGTGTAACAACACTTGTGCTTCTATTGGCTAGCGCTCCAACACATTGTACGTAAGGGGCGGGACATCTCTGAGTGGTTTATCAATCACAGCAGAGCTAGCCAGCTAACCAATCAGAGTATACTGGTCTCTGATTTCAGACAGAGGTAATTTAAGTAATTTAATTTCAGAAATTTCGAATGCCTATCAAGATGTGATGAGGCAGCGAGTGATTTTTATTACCCGCACCCAACCGACCCATATAAAAGCCTAACCCCAATACCTAACTTGCAAAAATATGGTTTGATCAATAACCCAAACCCCTATCTAGGACTTTTACATATATATTCTTCCAAATTGGTGTTTAATAGCAGTACAATTAAATAACCCTTTGTCAAAGACATAAATGTTCCTATGAATCGATAAACCACGAGCAGCTATTGTCCGACCAATGACAATTTGGGTAACATCAGGTATCAACAAGTGGACCAGTGAGTGTCAGCGCTACAGTATGTCGTTGTAGTGCTATGCTTTGAACTTTGAAACCAATTGATCAATATTCAGCAGAGGTTGGCAGCTGGAGGCAGCTTCTCGCCATGCCAGCAGTGATAGTTAACTGCAGGGTGTTTCAGGTAATGCAAACAGCCAAAATAAGACCTTCTCGAGAGCGTGGCCAGAAGCCATGTATCTCTTTGAATACAAATGTATGAGTGATTTCCTCAGCTGTCTATCACAGGGTGTGCACAAATGCTTGAAGTGCTTGAATATTGAAGTGGGAAATCAAGTACTTGAGTACCTACATAATAGCTCCCTTTTCAACAAAGGCCAAAAAAGTCCTTCAAATTCTGAAATATAAATAATTTGACTAAAGTTTTGCCCATCAAGTCATTATAATTAAATCCTCGGAATCAGAATCTGCTCAGCCTTTTAACTTATTTTTCTTCTTAACACTTGTGGTCTACTGTTGTTGATGCCCCTGTTAATGAACACTTAATATTCCAGGGAATTGTAAGGGCACGGTCACATTCGCCAACCGAGTTCATATTCTCCTAGAAAGTTCATCAAAGTTGACAGCTTGAGAAGCGTGGCTGTGGGGTTTTGGAGCCCTCTGCGCTGTCTGTTTGATTATATGTATCTGTCCGTTCAGTTGTTTGTGACTGACCTATCTGCCGACTACAGGATCCCCACGGGTCCTTTCAATCCTTGAACGTAAAAATAAATGGGCAATTTAAATGTTTCATGTTAGGTCCTTAAATTTGAAGAATTGGGCCTGGAAACCCTTTGAATTAAAGTTTTAAGGAGGTGTGGGAGCCCTATTAATATATTGAAAGTGTTTTATTGACAGCTCAGTTTAAAAAATGTGACTAGCTTTGAGAGGGACTGACATTGATCCCATAATTTTACACATTTAATAAAAAAAAACACTTCAAAATAAAGTTTGCACTCCTTGAAAATGAAAAAAGGAACTTGAAAACGTAGTTTATACTTGACATTATTTGTCAAATAAGATAAGAAACCTTTATTGTCACTGTATAAGTGAACCAAAATGTCTTTTGGAGCAAGGAGTAAGGATTAAAACTAAATAAGTATACAAAAACAACATTTGAAACAGATCCATATAAAGACCTACTGTCTTGTGTGCTGCTCGTTCAAAGTAGATCTTTCTGGCAACTTAACCACAGATTTAAAACCTGCACTTTCCTCCATTTCCAAAGGCTTCCTCATCCTCCTCTTCATCTGCTTCTACAAACTAGATGGGAGAGAAGGATTAATAAGAGCTTCACCTTCAGACTTCTTTTCTCTGGAGATCTTTATCTCTTATTTAGTTTATATAATCCTGTTGACCTACCCCTCTCAAGCACAATGCACCTGATCATATACTGTGTCCTCCCCCTGCTCTTCCTCCTCTTCCTCAGCCTTTGAATCTCCCTCTCTTTTAATACCTTTTTTCTTTCTCTCGTGTGCAGGACCAGTCAGACAAGAGTGACGATGACTGAGGACAAGAGGATATTAATTATGGCACTTATAAACACAGTGGACATATCTTCAGTCGTCATTGTTCAAGTTCATATTCTGTACTTTTTTTTTTTTTTTTTTTTTACTTCATTTGTCCTCTGTGTAAGTTTGTAGTGTGTTTTGTCACACCTTCTCCTACCGGCTTTGAAATGTATTACTTGTATTCGATAAGCTACAGCAATACCAATCTGCTTATATTCCTGTTTTTAAGACAATTTTTTAGTATATTTTTTAACTCTGCTTCAAAAGCCGATTTAAATTCTGTATGAAAAAAAGGAAGAAAAAAAAAAAGATTTGGTCTCGCTATATTCTTTTCTTGCTTGCTTGCACTTTTAGAACATGAAATATTGAAATGAAAATAACAGATCGAAATTAGAAAAAGTGTGTTATAAACTAAATATATATGGAAAGCCAAGGATCTAATTTGGATATCCACCGGTGGTAAAAACAATGGCAATCAATCAAGTTTTTTAACTTTGGAATAATTGTTTCACCTTGTGCAGTGCCAAAATGTCAGAGAAATTGGTAGTTTGTTGAACCCCTCCCCATAACCAGCGATGGATCAATCATAGCCGAGCAACCGGACTTTTATGTCAAGCTTTATATTTCTCCGCCTTTGAAGCCTGGTACGAGAGACACTACAATTAGTCTAAAGTGCGGTGTCTTTCCAAAACCAGAAATAAAAGAGCAAAATAGAAGAAACAGCATGTTATCTGCTGTGATGTCAGCGGCAAATGTTTGATTGTCCAGCTTAGAAATACTACACAAATAAAATAATATTACAATTAGTTTACTCTTTATTATTCATAAAAGAACACATACTGTATTTTACTTTCAAGACCAGGAAGAGCTTAACTTCTAATTATTCAGGCTTAAGCTGCTGTCATTAGCATGTCTGGCTAACAAGCTTACAGTTTGCATTATTGTGTGGGGTTATTAGATGCATTAATTAAAGCCCAGTTTAGGACTGAATCATCCGCTGAGTAGAAGCTGCTCAACATACTGTTTGAAAAATATGATATTATAATAGAATTACACATTGAATCCTCGATTTGTCCTTAATATACTTTTAGCCTGGGTCATTTTTTAAATTGATTTATAACTTTTTGTCTTTAGGCATGATGTTGCATTTGTACTTGCACATTTTGAGAATGTAAACTATTTTCTACGTTTTACTATATTTGAAACAAGTTAGCTGAAAGAAATTTGAAATGTAGCACAAAAAAAGTGTATTTTATAAACCACCTAAGGTGGCTATTTTTCTTAGCTAGCTGCCAACATGTGTTAGCATCAGCTGCCATTTCAGATTGATTGATTGATTGATTGATGGTAGCTAGCTAAAAATGAGAAGCTGCTTTTTTCCTGAAATCAAAATAGCACAACATTTCGAAAGTAAGTCGACCTGCGAAAAAGGCGCAAAATGTAAAGCTTGACAGTCATAGCGACATGAACTACGAGAGACGGGGCTTAACGAACACTCAACAAGGATATTTTTAGTGTAAACTGTTTCCTGACGCTATATTAACATATATCTTACTGTCAGTTGTTGCTCGTTGACCTACATATAATCTTGAAGTGACCATAAATGCTGAATGCTCTTTTTTTAAATTGCTTTTATTAAGATAAATGTAACCTTACATTTTGTAGGCGGCACATTGTTTAGAAAATAAGTTGTTTCATGTATCCTTTCCTCTTATGATTTCAAGTTGTGGTGTTCAAGAGCAGAAGCTTTGAAATTGTTGTGAACGTTTCTTTCAGTCAGAAAGGAGCTAGTGGGTTATTTTCAATGAGATACTAGTTGTTAAGGCTGCAGATTGATGGGGAGACATCTTGTCTTGTTGTATGAAACCGGTATTTATCGTAGCTAAATATAGCTTTATAAAGTGTCTAAAAAAATGTTGCTCAACAGATTGTAAAGAACCGAGATTTAGCTGGATTCTTACAGACTACTGTATAAAAACTGGTTAACAAAGGAAAATATTACAAGGAAAACAGTATTATTGGATTGAAACATTTTATTTGGATGCCATTGAATATAACAGTTTATTTCAACAATGTATTGATTTCTTTTGAATAAGGTCATTTGTGTTCCTGTATTAGTTAGAGCCCTCATTTACTCCAGTTTATATGTTGTTTGTAGCATGATCTCTTTTGGCAATATACTGTATTCACGCAGATATATTTTTTTGTTTGTGTAACATGTGCTTGCCGACTCTTCATAAGTGTGACTTCATCTTTGCTTTCTTTGCACAGTGTCTTTGTGGTTGTATGTCATAACCCAGGGCAAATAAAATCTCATCGATTTTCAGCACAAAATACCTGTTCTTGTTTATTTTTTCATTCTTACCGGGAACCATTTCTACTTGTTTGTTTAACATTTAGTCTGGAAACCCTTCATTTCTTTTTTGTCTCAGTGTGGGCCTACAGGTATCAGCAGTTGAGTTTTAAGTTGTAATTCCCTTTCTGAACAGATAAATGTACATAGGTAACTAGGCTTTACATGATAAGATGGTAAAAATTAGAAACACACGTATTTAGGAATGACACTTACTACACACTGTTAATATAATCAAAATAAATCTATAAAGAACCATTATAAACAGCATTGGTTGACCAACGTTGTTTAAAGAGTAGAAATTATAACAAAAATAAAGAGAGGGAGGAAAAAAATGTAATTAAAAGGTAACAAAAGTGATGTTAAGTGTCTGAATAAAATGTATTTAGATTTTTAAGTGTTTGGTTATAAAAACGGTCACACTACTGCTGCATCATAATGGAGTTGAGAAACAGTATGTCGAGAAAAGGAAAATTCTTCATGACCTGACAGACAATATACATACATATACACTCAAACAAGTTACTTAAAATAATACAATAATATTCGTATATTTACAATTATGACAGTCTTAAATAGCCATGTGTGGACATTAGTGCTGCACGTGTCTGTTAAAAGCTTAACCCTTACATGTATGTTGTGTTCGGGTCTCCCGTGACCCGTTTCAAGTTAAAATTATATAACAACTACACTAGTTCTTTTGTAACGGAACAAGGCTTCATGATATCCTCCACAACAGCAATATAAACAATACAAAATTGATTTTGACAATTTTTGCCAAGTCTGAAGGTCTCTAAAAAAAAAAGTGTATAATTTGGTGTTCGGGTCTGGGAAGATCGACCCAGCAGAATTGTTGTGGGTGCCTCTGGGACAATTTTGGCCCAATCAAGATTCATCTTTGACTTTCGACACCCCACCCCCCTTCATCCACTGTAACAATAATGTTTTTGGGGAGAATGTATTCTAATAGTCTATTATAGTCAGAACGTAATGATCCACTGTCTTCACTAAATATAATGAGTGAGTTGAATCACATGTTTTACTTAAATATGTGGTGTAATGTTTTTTGGGGCCATAAATAAAATTACAACAGGATTGTACGGTTATGAATGCATAATAAGTTAGTTATGATGTAGTTAAAACAATATTGGATTATAGTTATTCTTTTTGAGTGTTTGGTACTGAGATAAATCATGGGTCGTAATTGACCCGTGAACACCATGAACGGTAACAGCTTTTGAACACAAGGGTTAAATAAGGTTGCGTATGACCAAGCTATGATGCTAATGAAGTATTTAGCTAGTATGGTGTCCCTCTTAAAGTTAGCTAGTTCGACAATTTACTAGATGAGTAAGCCACGGACGAGTGTTAGCTTGGACCCAGCCTGACAGTCAGACAAAGCAGCAGGGACCGGAGGAAATGCCGGTCCTCTGAAGAGGTGTTGGACTGCTCAGGTGGAGAGACATTTGGCCTCATCTCCGGAGACCATTTGAACTTCTGAACCGGCAACCGGATAACACTCCAGATCGTCTATTACTGTAAGTTGTAATTCATTGTTTTATCTTTCAGCAATGTCTTTTATTGTGGTGAAAATGCAGTACTTACTTTTGCCTCAAATACTGAGGTCATGTTCTTTTTCAACTTTACTGAACAATCAGAAAAAGGTGTTCACATCAGTGAGGGCATTATGAACAGACTACAGAAACATAAAATAAAGGGGGAAAAAAACACACATGGTCAATAAGGAATTACTTGTGTGTAGAAATTGGTAAAATTGTTGGACTTTTTTACTTTTGCAATATTCAATTGATTATTTGAATCTAGATCCATGTCAAAACCCCAATACATACTGCAGACATTTGAGGAGGCGACATTTGTGGATGAAATATGTTCTAAAATAATCAAATTACTAATTCCAAAGTATTGTTTTGTTTCCCAAATAATGGCTAAATGTTAAATTGTCCTATGTTTTTCTTATTGTAAGTTAACCAATACTGGAAATCATCCCAAAATGTTTGAACTATAGTGCAGGAAAAGAAAATATGTGCTGGTGTTTCAATATCTGAGTTACAACAGGAGCATACCATAGATAGACTGTATATATAAATGGACGTAGTGTCCGTGACGTCACCCATAGGATTCTGCAGAGTTGCCGTGAAGCTCTTAGTAGGCGGAGTCGGCCACTAACGGCTCAACTGTGACGTCAGAGTCTAATCCCGCCTGCTCCAAATAAGGGCAAAGAGGCGGAGGCGGGACCTGCTGCCTCCGAACTGGAAGTAAACAGAGCTAGCTCAGGCTAAGAAGCTAAGCTAACATGAAATACATGCATACCAAGTTACTGCTAACAGTGTAGTTCCCCTATAAACGTTACATTCATAATCAAATGAGACAATCTGCAAGAGAATTTGCTATATTTTGTTAGAAAATACGGGAAAAGACGGACTCCACCGCCCGGACCTAACGGAGCCGCAGTGGGCTAGCTCCAGGACGCCGGCTGGAGCTAGCCCCCTGCGGCTCCGTTAGCTCCGGCGGCCACCACTGGGATAATTGGGTCCTCTATTAACATTTGCTCCCGTTTAGCATTATGGGCGTCATAGCCATAGACTATAAAAGTCTTACCCAAGGCTGAATCATAAACTAAAATGTATATGTATGCATAAAGGGTTACGTCCTTAGCTGGCTAATAAGTAACAAGCTAAGCTACCAAGCACACAAACACCTGCGAATGGGGTTAACATGTATAATATTATCATTTTAGACTTCTTGGAATTTCTGTTAGTACATTCAAGCGCACAGCACGACATTTTAATTGTCTGGTATTTGTAACAATATTCCCTAAAAGGCACAATCACCACGAACACGGCTAAAGCTAATGGGTCAAGTACAGTACTATGACTAACTAACGTTGTAGCCTCTATGGTTGTAGCCTAGCAGAGTGGACAAGTTGCTGTTAGCTGACAGTGAGGCATGTAGGTGTCCATCAAAGTGACCACGCCCTAATTTATGCAAACACTTTAAGACCCAATATAAATAAAAGGGTCGTGTTAGAAAACAATTCACTCACAGATCCATAATCATGAAGGTGGAATCTAACTATATCGATAATAATATTTATTGCATCCATGGGTAGAAACATGTTTTTTTCTGCTGTAAAGTTGGGCATTTTAACATGGGGTCTATGGAAATTGCTCCTTTCTGCAGCCAGTCCCTAGCGGCCCATGTATGAACTGCAGTGTGTGGCACTTCCGTATTGGCGTCCTGGGTGTTCCCCAGAGTTGCTGCTTGGAGCATACATGTCGAAATGGAATTTCTTGTGTAGGAACTTAACCTGTGTATCTACCGTCCAATTGTTTTTCTTTATTAAACACTTAAACGGAAGAGCATCTGAGAGGCGTTTTTGCTTTTTGCTTTTCACCTTACTAAATGGTCAAATGGTCCTTGGAACGAGGGGCGGGGCCAAACTCACGGAAGTGATTTCAAAACAAAAGCACTCGTTTGCTAAAATCACACTTTGAATCACTACAGCAGGTGTCGTGGCCCATTCTTGTAGGATATCTAAAAACTGTGCCACGTCAACAGGGATCCGCTTCTTGACTCACACGTTAAAAACCATCCAAATAAAGCTCTGTAGGCGCCGATTTATTTACTTCCATATATTTAAACAAACAAAATGATCAGTGTAACGTGAGGTCAAAGACTGTTCCGATTCCCCGTTCATTGCTGGAGACAATTTCCTCCTCACACTCAGTCCCACCCCTTCCTTATATCACAGGTGTGGCTCGCAGTAAATCAACGTTTTCTCCGAATATTTAATTCGGTACTAATACATAAATGGAAAAAATATATTAAGATCTAAATTAATAAGAAAAGAATACACTCATTGTCAACACAGAAAATGGCTACAGTATCCTGCTGAAGGACCGGTGATTATTATAAACAAGGGGAATTTAGCGATCACAACGAAAACGGCCAAGACACATATTGAGCCCAGAAAATGGATGTTATTAAAGGCTGTAAATATAATAAGCCTCTTCTAAAATGGACAACATTGTTAGGAGATTTAAACTATACAGCGGTTCTGAACTGTGGTCACTCAGCCGCCTCTCGAGTTTGTTTTTTCAAATCAGCTGCTCTTCATTATTCCTGCTATATTTGACGAGTGACACAAATATTTGTTACCACAAGTTCTTAAGGAAACTGACACTGTTGGACTCGGTTCTAGTTTGACTTCTACCAGAAATAAAATGAAGTACTTTTGCTGTGTACTTTGTGAGTAATCCTCTGTCAGAGTCCCCTCCATAGTAGGCTATAATGCATGTTTTCTGCTGTCTTTGATGAATGATAAAAATATAATTTTACCATTAGTTCTTAATGAAATTGATACTGTTTGACTTTGTATTAGCCTACTACTTACAATACATTGAAGTACTTTTACTGTGTATTTTTTGAGAAATACTCTGTCAAAGTCCCCTGCTGAGAACAAAATCAAGCCACTTCTGCTAAGTTTGATGAGGGAATTCTTTTTTGTTGCCATTAGTTCTTCGTGAGATTGATCCTGTTGGACTCAGTACTACTGAAACTACCCCCACAAGTACTATGAAGTACTTACTGTGTACTGTTCCAGTACTCCTCTGTCAATGTCCCCTCCTGAGAACAAGAATGCATGTTTCTCTGCTATTTTGAATAAGCGTTAAAAAACCTTTCTTCATGAGACTGATATTGTTGGACAGAGTGTTTTAAGAGGATATGGTAGACATAATATCAGCAATACTTCCAGCGACACAGTAACATGTGTGTCGTTGACAACGCTCTTCCGTTTACGTGTTTAATAAAGAAAAACAATTGGACGGTAGATACACGGATTGAACTTGAACTTTAAGATAGAATTTAAATGGTGTGCTGTTCTATAGGCTTTGTTGCATTCAAAGCATTATAAAATACTATTCATTGTTACAAACAAACACAACCCTGTACAAAGGAGAGTTTCGATGATTTACAGAATAATGTATTTCTTGAGCTATTTTGTTTTCTATCTATACAGAAGTATTTTCATGCAAAAATATTATAGTTCCAAATTGAAATACAATGAATGGAATATTTTTGATTTGGTTTCAATATTGTTAAGGAAAAAAAAAGAAATTTGGATGTGCCACATTTGTTATTGTGAAGGGTATGTCTCACCATTTTGAGCACACATGTTTTTCTAAAATAGATTTCAATTTATATCTATTGACACAACTGTCTACACAATATTCAGAAGATATATTAAAGAGGGTATATCTTAACTTGGGAAAAAAACAACAAACATTATTTGTTCGCCTACGTTTGCTCTCTGGTGTAGTGATCATTACAGCCCAGGTGCCAGCACAGCTAGAAGGTTTATTTACTTGTTTTTTTACATAACCTGGGGCGAGCAACAGTGTATTCCCCGTTGACTTTGTTTAGTGCACTATACTTTTGAACAAACTCTGTCATCCCTACAGGCTACAGAGGATTGCAGAGTAATATCATGGATTTGGATGTTTGTGTTAGGGATATTAAGGCAAACACCCTGTTTAATACTGATTTTATAGAAGTCTATGAGAAAATGTCCCTATGTCTTCCTTCAGAATCAGAATACCTTTATTAGTCCCACAGAGGGGAAATGTGCGTAGTTACAGCTGGAAAAAGAGCCACAGACAGCTTAATGTTATATATGTTAAATATGTGACATGCATTAAAAAAACTACTAAGTTATGATATCATACAAAATATAATAAAAAATAAAAAGTTACATAATTAAAAAAAATACACATCCTGTAACAGTTCTTAGGATTTAGCAGCCAGGTATATATTACCCAGTTATTAAAGGCATATTGCACATCGAGCACATATTGCACAAAGGTGGTTGGTATTTAGCGGCAAGGGGTGATATAGTCTGTGTTGTTGTGTCTGTGTGTATGGGGGAGGGGTCAATACGGGCTGTGCTGGTTGTATAGTCTGACCGCAGCAGGAAGGAAGGACCTGCGGTATCTCTCCGTGCGACAGCTGGGGTGCAGCAGCCTATCACTGAAGGAGCTGCACAGTGAGGACAGGGTGTCCTGGAGGGGGTGGGACACATTGTCCAGCAGGGAGGACAGCTTAGCTGCCATTCTCCTGTCTCCCACCACCTCCACAGTGTCCAGAGGACTCCCCAGGACAGAGCTTGATTTATTACCAACATTTTCCTGCTGAGTAAAACTTAAGTTAAAGTATGATGGTCATTTTATAAACTGTCTTGCCATTTAGATTAAGATAGATATAAGGAATGCTTTGTGGTTGTGTTGTGTTATGGTTGTGTTTACGACCTTACCACCAATTGAGGGTGTTTTTCAGTTCTTGAAAATTAATCCTAACTTTTTTGGTCACCTAAATGTGTCTTGTCCAGCATTTAGTTGTAAGTAGCTCCACCTTCTCTAATTACTTCCAGTTCAAAAGTGAAATCCACAAAACAATGGGTGACATCATGGTGACTATGGTCTTCTTAGATACAGTCTATGACTACAATGGGAACAAGTCTAATATTCTTGCATCAAAATACACACAAGAATATGTGATTTCTTATGAAAAAGATATGGGAGAAGAACATCATTTTAATTAAAGTTTAAAACGTTAACACACCTGTTTACTGTCAGATTCATACTTTACATCTTGACCTTATGGCTGTATCTAACAGCATCATAGCTGTATTTCATAGCATCGTGACTGCATTTAATGGAATCCTGGCTGTATTCTATGGCATCAGGGCTGAATATAATAGTATCATGGCTGTAGGCTGTGATTATGGCATCAGGGATGTATGGTGCTGCTCAGACACTGGAGGGCAGAAGACCGGCTGACGTACTGTACATCTGGCCGGACCCCTCACACTCTGCAGCACATCAAAACAGCTTTCCTTTTTGTATTACTGCCATTTTAAACAGAGCTTGACTAAGCCAATTCCCCCTGAAGAATGACCATCCATCGGCCCCTCTTTTTTTTGTATCTCTCTCTTTGAAGTGCCGAGCTGTTGGGATAGACTTGAGCCAAGGAAGAGAGGGGCAAATTGGATGTTAATCCTTGTCTGAGTGCCAGAGATGTCAGCTGGAAAAAGTCAGGTGCCAGTTGTGATTTGTGCTATTCCTCTGTCGCTTTTTCTTCTGCATCATCACATTCTCCAAGCGGCAGATGCAGGTTTCCGCAAACTGATTCATGGAATTTTTCCTTCCTAATGACTCATGATGGTGATCTGAAAGAGCCAGGTGCTCTCTATTATTAGTTGATTCAACCCGTCCACATTGAAGGCGGGAAACGGGCTCGATCGATGCTAACTCTTGCACAACTTAAAAGGAAGAGCGGGAAAAGGCTTTGTCTCCCTTAGGATTCCGGGGTTCACTTTCAGTTTAACGCATGATCGAGGAAAAGCTCATTTTTCTTTGCAGTGCCGAGTCCTTTTCAAGCTCAAAGCAGTGGTGGAATGTAATTGGGTACATTTACTCAAATGCTTGGATACTTCCTTTTATTGCTTCTGTATGCATATGCTTTTTACTTCTTTCCAATTTCCTGAACGCTTTAGTTACTATTGGCTTGTTTATTATAAGTAAGATACACGCAAAACATTGAAATAATACAGGACCTCTGGGTATGGTTTCCTGTATCTGATTTTTAAAATGTAACATGTCTGTCGTTCAGGTCATATTAATACATGCTAAAATTGAGTAGGCTCAATAAACAAAAGAGCATAAAACAGGTTTTGAAGGACTTTGATTTACTTCTTTGCCTAGTAAAATGTTTTATGTAATATAAATAAAATTGTCCCCATTATTTTCCCTCATATATAGCTTTTCCACATGTCCAAACAACATTAGAGACCTCCGACATTAAAACTGAATGACACACTGCATAATTAGACACCTATTCTTAATAACTGTAAATATCTCAGTGTTTGTCCTGCTGACCCTCACTCACCTTCTGCCGCTGCTATGTTATTGTGACTGAGAGCAGGAGATCATACAAAGAGATGTAGATGAGCCTCCCGTGCACTGACTCACGGTGTCACTCACTCGTGATATAATCACATGTTCACCGACTCGTGATATAATCACATGTTCACGGGTTTGTCGAAGCCCGGTGTGTCAAACAGCCAGCTGAGTAGGGTCACACTCAATCGATCTTAGAAGAGTTATTATATTATGTGACAACCTATTATTTGAATGTATTTATTAAAAGGAAAAAAAACGATTTAAAAGTGTTTCATAGCAAATATCAACCTTTATTTCGGTAGAGGTTTGTTTTGACTGAATTCTAAAATGGCTGGAGCTCCAACAAGCCGTTTAGGACAGAGAGTGAATACATACTATACAGAGATGCTGTATAAGAAACCAATGTGAGTTTGGAAAATTGCACAATATAAATCTATTTTAGTACACCTCAACAATGGAATTCAGTAGGTCTCAGTAGAAATGGCCATGACATGGGACCTTTAAATTATGGAGATTCTTGTAGGTATATGTTCGTAAACCAAGGTATTTGACAAAAATCTAAGCAAATCCTGATAATGTCTTACCAAATGAAAAACTGAAAGAACACTGACATTGGTACTACTTCCTGAGGAAAGCGTGGACACATTTTGAAAGCAATCTATTCAATAGTTGTCAAGACATTTCACAGAAACCCTCTCGGGGCTAAATGGAAGGAATCCTACTTCTTTAAGATAATGACTTCATCCCTTTACAAGGATTTACATCATCTTTCTGCTTATACTGAAATCCAGTCCTTACGTGTGAGTACTGGTTGTTTTCCTGAAGTGTCACAAGCACTCTTCCCCTCTTCAGTTTCCCATCAGTCCCTGGGGACAAGCAGCAGGAACAGCAGAGTGAGCAGACTGATGGTAGCTGGAGAGGATTCTGAAATATATCCATGATCCTCTGAACTTCCAGCACCGAAATCCCTGAAAGGAGGTGCAAAATAGACAAGAAGCCGTCAACATAATGTGTATTGTGCTGCTTTCAAAAAGGATGGCATCTGAGAAAACCCTAAATTAGTATAATTGCTGTAATTGATTTTTCATCAAAACTCTATTGCAAATTGGTGAAAAAACAATCTTGACTTAATTATGCACTTAAGCGTTTTCTGGAATAAATCATCAACACTATTGCTTTTGTTCGACGGAAGACCTAACATTATCCTCAATACAAACAGCATGCTTTGGTGATTCCTTTTTTACTCCTCGTCCTTCATCCTCGGCAGGAATGTTGTTCTCATCGCTGACTTTGATCTTCTGCTCAACAGGGATGCGTTTGGGCATGAGCTTTATCCCACGGGTTTTCTTGGTGTCCTGCAGAGATCTGCATGCGCTTCTTCATCCTTTTCTTTATCTTTCTCTCTCTTGCCTCTAAGCTTTTCTGTTATCAGCCTCTCACTGTTCTTCATCTGCCTCAGTGTCTCACCCTTTTCCTCAGGGATGCTCTTCATGAGCTGGAGAAATAAAGACATACAGTACTGAACTCTTGACTCTACACCAGAGCATCCTATAACATCCTGGTCATATGTGTATGTAACCATGGAGCTTAATCTTTATTTTTTAGGCCAGCAGTTCTTGTTTTGAGGTGGTCTCGATGGTCTACCAGAGCTGATTGTATCAGTGGATGGATTGTGCTCCATCAGAGCAAATAGAAGTTTTAGCAATCCGAGATGTATAACTCGGGTCTCTTCTTAGTCTGAGCTGTCGGACCGGTTCAGAATTTGTGACCAGTGTGTCGTTGTAGGATGAGGACAGCAAGGACCCCTGGTGCAAGGCCGCACAAGTTCACTCTGTGTCTCTGTGGGCTGAAGGACTTAAGCTTTCATGAATGTTCTTGTATCTCTTAAATGTATTCAAGTTATCCTCAATCTTCCCCAATTCATCTGTTAATTTCCCCATTGCAATGATTTGTATTGTGTTTCCTCAGATTTCTTCCGTTTAACCCTCCTGCTGTCTTCGGGTCAAATCTGACACCGATTTACTACTTTCATCAATCATAACTTTTTTGTTTTACATTCGATTGCATTAAGGCTTTATGATATCCTTCACACTAGACATTTGAACATATAAATGGCTGATCACCACTTTCATTGCATTTTGGATGATTTAGTCAACTTTGTAACACCCATGGTGTTCCCGGTCAAAAATGATCGCCATAAAGAAAAGGAATTGGTAACCATCTGGATCAGATAAAACACACACACACGTGCACACGCACGCACGCACGCACACACACACACACACACACACACACACACACACACATACATACATACACTAGATGTGTTTTCCCCCCTTATGTGCTCATCCCCCATGTGAATCACACCTGGCACACCAACCCAGTCTCATGGCATTTCATGTTCACCAACACGATTTTCCCCTTTTTTTCGTGTTGCACAGCACGATTTTAAAAGCAATGTATTTCTACTGGTAATGTGTTTCGTGCCTGCATCACGTCTTTTTCTCCGGTCGGGTCGTGGAAGACCGGAAGCTGTGTGGTTCATAAAAACATGTTCTTACTCAATATCAAGCCACAATTATTGCTTTTATTTTAAATCGTATAATTTCGGACTTTTGTTGCCGTCTGTGAGGAAAATAAACAGCTGTTTGACGCTCGGTGTAACCTTGGCGCACTGCCACTCCAACATCCAATTCCAGAGTTTGAAGATTAATCACGGGGACTGTAGTCCTAAATTATAGCTGGGGATTATGGGTAGTGTAGTGTCTTTCGGCCATCCTAAACTCAGAAATGTTGACAATCGCAATGATGCTCGAAATGTCCCTTATAGGCCTACGTCTGTTTCCGGTTATTTTTATTTTGAAATTCAGTTCCTGACGGACGCCAAAAAAGCCTGAGATTATGGAATTAAACCAATAAATAAAAGCAAGGATAATTGTGTGTTACTGGTGAGTAAATAACAGTGTGTTATTTTGAAAAGAATAACAAATTAGAAGGAAAAAAAGATTTAAAAATACAGATTTCAGTATCCTGAGCCTCTGAGCCCCATTTATTTTCCTCACAGACGGCAACAAAAGTCCGAAATTATACGATTTAAAATAAAAGCAATAATTGTGGCTTAATATTGAGTAAGAACATGTTTTTATGAACCACACAGCTTCCGGTCTTCCACGACCCGACAGGAGAAAAAGACGTGCTGCAGGCACGAAACACATTACCAGTAGAAATACATTGCTTTTAAAATCGTGCTGTGCAACACGAAAAAAAGGGGAAAATCGTGTTAGTGAACACGAATCAATAGATTAAAAATCGTGTTGGTGAACACGAAATGCCATGAGACTGGGTTGGGCACACACACACACACACACACACACACACACACACACACACACACAGAACAATGTGATACATTTCCCGCTCGTATGTGCCCATCCCCCCAAATGGATCACACCTGGCACGCGCAATACATGTTCAGTGTCTATTCTTTGTATATTTACTGCAGTTTCTCATGTATACCAGTAGTCTGATACAATATGTACAGTTTGAAAGGGTGTTAAATGAAATTTGGTGATGATTCATGTTTTTTGTGTTAATGTAATAGCAGTTCAAACATGACCGGTCAAATTTGACCGTGAACACCAAAGTAAGGGGGGGAAACGAACACAACAGGAGGGTTAAGGGAGAGCTGGGTTATTATAACTGTCTTGTGGGATCTACCTCCATTACCTTGCCAACCCTTTATGTCATCTTGTCAACACCCAAGAATGAACCTAGCTCCTTTTTTCGCTGTGAATTTCCATCACATTGTTTCCATCAGACGAGCCTCTCCTCGGAGCTTGAGTTCTTCACACCGACAGCAAAATGAGAGCTAATTTGCATCAATAAACAAACAGATTTTGTAACATCTTTAAACTGTCTCTTCATAATGGCCTCGGAGAAAAAGAAACCCGCCTTAAAGCGTTCCCACACTCTGCACATCATAGAACAGTCACGAATAATTCACCATGATAATCTGTTTAAAAATTAGCTTTGTTCCAAATTCATGCATTTAACTTTAACATGTACAACATTTTTTGAGGTCTGAGTTTAAACCAACACAGACTTGTACAAAATCTTGCAATTGTGAATGAATTAAACAAAAGTGAAGCCAAAATACCCTGAAAATGAGATTTGATTTGATTTGAGCCCCCGTGTGGAGGTCGTGCCCGAAGCCACTGCCTAGCTTCTTAGCATGAGAGCTGCCTAACTGTTGTACTGAGTTGTGTCATGACCATGGTAGCTGTTTGGCTTAAAAATAATCAATAACTAAGCATAACATTTATACAATTAATGAAATCCAAGCATGTTCTTTAACAAAGACTCAACCTGGCTTTCCTGTTGGGGAGCTGTCAAGTCGACCATCTTTATTTACAGTCCATGGGTTCAGTACTCATGCTGAATTGTCTTTTATTAAGTTTAAATCAATTGCATCTGTAGCTAGTTTGACCCTTAGCTAATTTTTATTGTCTCACACTTGAATAATCTTCCAATCCGAAGAGGTCCCCATGCAGCCTGTGATCAATTGTTCTGACAGCACTTATGTGTCTCAGAATTGATGACGACTTAATGTAAGATGGCAGGTGCTTTGCAGGTTCAATAAGGTCTGGGGAAATAAGCCAGCTGTTGCCAAACTTTTAGATGAAATAACTGACATATACCTGAAAATGAAATATTTAGAGTATCAAACTTAAGTGTTAAAGTGAGACAGACATATTGTTTGAGGAGTCAGCCCACACAATCCCTGAGCACAGCCTTGAAAAGAGACCAGGAGTGGTAGACTCTGCTACAGCACATTTTAACAGGCAAACACAAGTTATTTCCACTCCGCTATATCCCTCAATCCTAATTGGTTATCAGTGTTTCCATCCACTTCTTCATGCCCAATCGCTTTGCATATAATGGAGCCTGAGTTGAAATGAAAAGAAAATCAGAAAATAAATGATGTGTAAACTTACCAAAGGTTGAAAGGTTCACCTACAGATGGTAACAATATGCAGCTAAGTGTGGTGGTCACAGTATGGATGGGTGCAGAGGTGGGAGAAGTACTCAGATCAATATTTTCTAGTTTATACACACAATCAACACATTCTCACTCCCAACTCGGCCTATGTTAACGTTATGTGCAATCCAGTCTCACAGCATTTCGTGTTATAGTCACGACATTTAATCTATTGATTCGTGTTCACCAACCCTTTTTTTCGTGTCACACAGAACAATTTTAAAAGCAATGTATTTCTATTGGTAGTATGTTTCGTGCCTGCAACACGTATTTTTGTCCGTTCGGCTCTTGGAAGACCGGAAGCTGTGGGGTTCATAAAAACATGTTTTTACTTAATATCAAGCCACGATTATTTTTTTTATTTTAAATCGTATAACGTCGGACTTTTTTTGTCGTCTGTGCTGTAAGGAAAATAAATGGGGCTCAGAGCCTCAGAATACTGAAATCTGTATTTTTTTTAAATCTTTCTTTCCTTCTCATTTGTTATTCTTTTCTAAATAACACACTGTTATTTACTCACCAATAACGCACAATTAACCTTGTTTTTATTTATTTGTTTCATTCCATAATCTCGGGCTTGTTTGGCGTCCGTCAGGAACTGAATTTCAAAATAAAAATAACCGGAAACAGACGTAGGCATTTCAAGCGATTACCCAAGATCCTCAGCTATGGTTTAAGCTCGCTGATTGGATGTTTTAGCCGCAATGCATTTGGTGTTTATATGATATGAAATCGGAAAAACATTTAAAAAAAATAAAATAATAATACTTAATTCCGAGTGTTCTTGCTTTTCTCTTTGAAAGTCATCACATAACGGCATTGTAATACACGGTTCGGCTGCATTACATATTACAGATCTGCCGTAGTTCTTTATTTATAGAGCCCTGATGAGAAGACCTTTGGAAAAACTGGAAGAAATGCCGCCGAAACTGAATACTTGACGTGGATCATAAATATATCAACAATTAAACAACATCTTCAATTTCTCTTCACACAATACGTCTCCTTGCAGTATCAACACTAATTCGGCTGACTTTTACATTTGATCTAATTCATAGATAGGTTATATTTACACCATAAAAGTGCACAGCTGATATAAAAGGACTTGTAGTTTTTAAAGATATTACTGATTTTCTTTGAATATAAGAATGTAAATACTGAGTCTGAAATAATATAGCAATATGCTATAAAATTATGTGAAAACATGAATAAAACTACACATCTTCTTGTACATACATAAGTGTCCTACACTAATAATACAACATTATTATTGTTAGTGTACCTTGTGTGCACCGCCTAGTGGTTAAAGCACATTATTGAATTATTGTTTTTATGTGTTATATTTGATAAAAAAGGGGGAAGTAGAAGGTCTGTGATAGAAATATAGAATATAAAAAATCAAGAAGATACTACAAGTGATCTCTACAATAAAACAGTTTAGTGCAGGATGTACAAAGATAATTGGAGGAGGTGCAAAACAGAAAAACGAATTAACCTTTATTTAAACATTAAATAATACTTTAGATTAAGGTCTTCTTTTAAATAAGAAAAAAGCTTTGGGGGTATCAAAAGATAAATATTAAGCCTGACAAAGTACTTAACGTCTAATATAGGGGTGGGGAACCTCCGGCCCGCGAGACCTTTTGCTACGGCCCTCGAGGTAATTTATAAACATATGAAAGAAATCTAGACCGCAAAAAAATTAAACAAGCGAGTGCCTGTTTTTTCAGGGTCCTTGAACACATCACAAGCCTAACGTGTCATCACGTGGTATATGTCTCGTCTGACAGGGATGCAGTTCTGACCATGGTTCTGACGGAGAGCACCAGAACGCCGCTCCGCCACTTCCACAAATTGCAGTACCCATAAGGAGCCGTACACATGCCACAGTTTTTGCGTGGCTGTGTCTTTAGTTGAAAGCACAGTGGCGATCTGTTCATCTGTCATACTGATCATAAAGTCAATAACTGTGTTGTTATTAGCATCTGGTTAGCTAGCTATGCTAACGAATATAAGAAGCTTTTACTACAACCAGTGAGGTAAAGGCACATCTTTATATGATCATTATAGTTATAAAAAAATAAGAGAATAAAGTAAACAGGTATAAAATACTATATGACAGTAAAAAAAGTTGTTAATAATAAACAAGAATACAGTTTGAAAGGGGAGTGATTTGTAAAATATCCATAAAGAAAAAGAAAATCTGCTTACAGTTCTGTTTCATATGGGTGTTGAGAGATGTATCCATAGATCTCTTATGCCCCTTTCACACCAACGCGTTTTCAGCTCCGGCTTGGAGCTGGAGCCTGAAAAGTGCCGGTTTTTCCTGTTCACACCGCAGAGGCACCGCCTCTTAGCTCCGGAATCCGGTTCACTTCCAGCTCCAAAAAATTGTCGGTCTAGAGGCAAGAGCTTCGGAGCTAAGAGGCAGTGTCGCTTACGTCTCTCTTACGTCGAGGCGGGGGCAGGGGCATGGGCGGGATCAGCCTCCTGAACAACAACAAAATGCTTGCGTGTGATGTTTGTAAAGTTCCAAGTAAAGTCGTCCCTTGTAAAGTCGTCCGATGCCTTCCATTTCGTTTCGTAAGAGGATAACCAAAGCGAACAGCGCTTCAATACAATCGGCCATTGTTGTTGTTGTCAATGTGAGGGATTTCCGCGCGGTTTGGATTTTATGAAACAGGCACGTAAACGGTGACGTCATGACGCAACAGCGGCAGCTCTGGGCGGTGTGAACAGAGCGGGAGCAGAAAAGGGAAACCGGAGCTGAACCAGAAAAGCTCCCGCTCGGAGCTAGAAAGGGAAAAGCGCTGGTGTGAAAGCCGCATGTATGTTGCTCTCAAAGTGCACCAGATTGATGCTTTTAACTTCAACATTTAAAAAAAAATCTTCCCGGGGGAGAACACCCCCCTAGAGGAGGTTAGGTCCCCACTTAAATCCTTAAATCATGTTCACATGGATAGGAAACTAAATACATTTGCACACATCTTGTGTCCATATATTTCTGTTTGGGTGGTCATGCCACAACCGTGCACGTGCATGCATGAGTCATGGTAAAATATCTGGATTAAGAGGTTGCTTTTTCTTTGCACAGCATGAAAGAAAGGCCGAATGAATGGGCTGTGATTTTAGTATTTTTAAGCAGAGGTCAACCATTTGTACGGCCCTCGGAGGATGTTGGAAAAATGGAAATGGCCCTTGAGAGGAAAAAGGTTCCCCACCCCTGTAGTAGACAATGTACTGCCAGCTAGACGAAATATTATCAAAGATAACGTTACATCTCTGATAGTCAGTTTTTCTCCCAGCAGTTCCATTTCCGGTGCTGCGGCAGGGCAGCAGCTGTGCGTCTGTGCTGCGCGGCGGTAGATTTGAATTATACCGGGCAGCGGCACACTGTGAACTGTCAGGAAGACTCCGGTCTAACTCATGGTCTAACTAACCTTATTTAACAGAAAATAAAATGGCAACAACAGGGCTTGGGAGCAGTGGTCGCACTCGCGTTAACCGAATACCCCCCTGTCAGCACGAGTGATTGATAAATTGTGCACTTGACGGATAATAATGGATTATGACGGAAATGTCACGATCCTGTCCGTCAAAATGACTGACAACGAAAAAGTCTAAAGCCACCACTGCTTGGGAGAAAGAAACGATGTGATATTTGGGCCCATTTTCGCTACAATGAGGCGGAGAAAAAAAGCGAATGAATTGTTTTATCAGAAGGGAAGCAATGTGGCCATAACACAGCTGGTAAAAACACCACAAACCTGACCAGATACTCTCTGCAAAGCTTCATTCTTAATCATTCAACCTGTGTTTTTCATCAAATAAGGACAAGATATAATCTTATTTATTTATATATACTAAAATGACAAATTATTGGTTTTGGCTAGTTTGACTGAAATGTTCTATATAATCTGATAACTAAAAAAGACTAAACAGTTTTCATTGACAAAAAGTAGACTAAAATAATTAGTTTTCTTTGACTAAAATAAGACTAAAATGCTCAGACTTTTAGTCGACTAAATATTGACTAAAATGTTTACTGTTTAAGTCGACTAAAATAAGACTAAAATGCTCAGACCTTTAGTCGACTAAAACTTGACTAAATAAAAACAGGATGAAGGTGACTAAATATGACTAAAACTAAAAAGGAAATTTAACACAGGACTAAGACTAAAACTAAATAAAAAAATAGCTGACGAAATTAACACTACTGCCAGCTATTGGACTCTGTGTACGACAGTATAGATGACACCCAATATCCAACTACAACAGACACATTTCCAGAGACAGCTAAAGTCCTGGTCGAGGATGACATAATTGGCCATCCTGCATCCATCGTGTATCATGACAGTCTCCACCAACTAGCCAAATATCTGGTTCTGCCTGTGAACATTTGCACCGCTAAGGACCCAAACACCAATGTCGAGTGCCATGCTCCTAGGCCATTCAAAATCAGTGTCAAGTCCAGGGGTACAGCAGCTATCGTTGAATGGGTGTGTATTTGTATGTATACAATGGGAGCCAGAGCCTTTTCTTATCAAGCTCCACATTTGTGGAATCAGCTTCCAGTTTGTGTTCGGGCGGCAGACACCCTATCCGTTTTTAAGAGTGCGCTTAAGACCTTCCTTTTTGATAAAGCTTATAGTTAGGGCTGATTAGATTCAGCCCCTAGTTTTGCTGATATAGGCTTAGTTTGTCGGGGGACATCTTACTTCTTCCTTCTCTCTGTCTATACCTGTGTACTCCCATGTTCCGATTAACCCAGCTTCCCCAAATTTCTTTCTTTTGATGTCTATATACGCTGGGATCCGGAGTCATGGATGATCCTGCGGTCCTGTGTCCTGCATCACGAGCCCTGGATCTTGAGTCGTGGCTGTGGTCCTGGATCATAGGTCCTGGATGGATATCCTCGTGGATCCATCTTCCTATTATACACACATGCATTTCCAAACATTTGGACTACCTATGTTGCAAATGTATTATCTTTTCAATTTACACATGGCATCTATTGCACGACTGTCCGTCCTGGGAGAGGGATCCCTCCTCTGTTGCTCTCCCTGAGGTTTCTCCCATTTTTCCCTTTAAACTGTGGGTTTTCTTCGGAAGTTTTTCCTTGTACGATGTGAGGGTCTAAGGACAGAGGGTGTCGTATTGTCATACTGATATTTTGTACAAACTGTGAAGTCCACTGAGACAAATGTAACATTTGTGATATTGGGCTATATAAATAAACATTGATTGATTGATTGATTGATATTTGTTTGGCATAATGTGGCATTACAAGTTTTGGACTGATTTCTGCATTCGTGTCATACAAGCAGTAGTAATTGTTGTTAAAATACTGTGCTGTCTTCTCCACCTATGTCTTTTTTTAGATGTGTCTTCATGGTCACACTGTATGAAAATGGAGTTCCCAGCCGGCTTTAAAGTATGGGATGCTGGTTGGGGACTTCATGTTGGCCAGTAACATAGTGCTCTCTGGCAACAACTATGGCAAGATTTCACTACTTTTCCGGTTCATGAAAATGGGGATAGTGGAGAGGTCCTCCTCTTCAGAATCCAGGACTCCTACTGTGTGGACAGTATAAAGGACTTCTGGAACGAGAAGAGGGCCAAACTCATCACCCATCTTCACCCTAAAGGGCCTGTTGTGATCTTGGGTAAGTTTGAGACACACACACTAGCACAAACTATACACCATGGTATAGAACTGTATTTGTTTCCCAGAAGCAGTATTAGCAGTGTAAGGGAAACTTCTGCAGCAATGGAGAGTCAGGACTCAGAGAGACACGAGGAGAGTTGGAGCTTTGATGTCAAACACTGATATTTATTACAAGTATACGGCCGGAGAAATTCACATCACAAGTCACAGCAGCCAGAGATTCTGACTGCACTGGTGGGTTGCCATGTCAAATCTGACCAGCCTATCTCTCGATAGAACTTTTAACTAGTTTACAGAGAGTTAATCCACATATTGGGGGATGGTGGGTAAACACTGGGAACACCGAAGATATCCCCGATATCTAGAAATACTCAATCACCTGTCTGTGAGGCTTAGAAAGCCAGCGTTCTTACAGTCATATAACCCTCTCTGACCGATAATAAAACTGAGACTAAGTGCAACAGCACATTCCTTAAAGGAGATAACAGGCATCAGGGTTGGTGATTAACGTTAACAGGCAGAAAGGTTACATATCTAGAAGACAGACAGAAATATTCCCTTACAAGCAGGGTAGATGCATGGGGATTCAAAGACCAAACACAACAAAAATAATTTAAAAGAAAGTTCAGTAAAGACCTAAAAAATATGTGTGAAGGTAGAAATATAATGTAATCAAATGTGCACAAAATGTCAATACTTCGTTTATTGGGGTTGAGCTTCATTTAGACTCTGTTGAGTGTGAGCCTATACCAGGCAACTTTTGCTTTTGAGTAGATGTGAATCAATATTTTCAATGTTGTTGTTTTTGTGTGAGATACAAAACGCTAGCCTGACCTAAGGTTGCTCAGTGATGTTTCATGCATTTTGAGCGGCATGAAATTGCATGCTCTCTCTTTGTTCTCATTTCTATTCAAAGGAAATGCTCGGATGGACAGTCCTGGACATACACTGCCATGACTCATGGCTCCAAACAGATCATCTCAACGATCAACATTGACAAGCGTGAAACACAGATACATTGTTATAATGGAGAAGGAGGGCTTCGTGCGTACCCTTGAGACACTTCGTCAAGAGCTGCTTGTGACAGAAATGTGCACAGATGCTCATACACATGTCAGGATGCGTGGAAAAAGGTAGGACCCAAAAGCAGTATTAACGAAAAGCGAGCTTTATTAAATAATAAAAGCTGTGGCAAAAAAGGCAGTATCCAAAAACAAACGAGCAGCACAAGGAACACAGACCGTGGAATAACATGGAGGGGAAACAATGAACCGACATGGAACACAGGGGAAGACTAGACTAAACACACAGAAGGGTAATCACAGGACAAGACACAGCTGGGCAGGGGAGGGAGAAACACAAGGGCAACAGGTGAACACAATGAGACAATCAGACACACCAGGGAAACTAACGACAGGGAGGAGGACCAGACAAAACACAAGGAGGAAGACAACACACCGAATGAACAGACTTACAAAACCCATAACCAGACAGACAACACTAAAACCGTGACATAAACCTGGGAGTGTGACAGAACTCTCCCTCAAGGGACGGATCTCAGACGTCCCAAAAAAAAAAGGCCGGACAGGACCCGGTGTCGGCCAGACAGGAACCGGAGCCGGTGGGACAGGCTTCGGCAGGATCCCCCACGGAAGAGGACCAGGAGTTGGCAGGACCCCCGGCGAGACAGGTGACGGCGGGACCTCCAACGGAACAAGACATGGGATTGGCAGGACTATCAGCGGGTCCTCCAACGGAACAGGAAATAGGGTTGGCAGGACCCCCGGCAGAAGAGTAGTCGGCGGGACCCCCAACGAGACAGGACATGGAGTTGGCAGGAACCCCAGCGGAACCTCCAACGGCACAGGACATAGGGTTGGCAGGACCCCCGGCAGAAGAGTCGTCGGCGGGATCCCCAACGGGACAGGACACAGGGTTGGCAGAACCCCTGGCAAGAGAGTAGTCGGCGGGACCTCCAACGGCACAGGACATAGGGTTAGCAGGACCCCCGGCAGAAGAGTAGTCGGCGGGACCCCCAACGGGACAGGACATAGAGTTGGCAGGACCCCAAGCGGAACCTCCAACGGCACAGGACATAAGGTTGGCAGGACCTCCGGCAGAAGAGTAGACGGTGGGGCCTCTATGTCCTGTCCAACGGGACAGGACATAGAGTTGGCAGGACCCCAAGCGGAACCTCCAACGGCACAGGACATAAGGTTGGCAGGACCTCCGGCAGAAGAGTAGACGGCGGGGCCTCCAACGGCACAGGACACAGGGTTGGCAGGACCCCCGGCAGAAGAGCAGTCGGCGGGACCCCGAACGGGACAGGACATAGAGTTGACAGGACCCCGAGCGGAACCTCCAACGGCACAGGACATAGGGTTGGCCGGACCCCCGACAAGAGAGTAATCAGCGGGACCCCCAACGAGACGGGACATGGAGTTGGCAGGACCCCCAGCGGAACCTCCAGCGGCACTTGAGTAGGGACTCGAGTAGGGAATAGAGAAGGGACTTGAGTAGGGACTTGAGATGGAACTCGAGAGGGAACTCGAGCGGGAACTCGAAAAGAGACTTGAGAGGGAACTCGAGAGGGGACCTGAGAGAGAACTTGAGAGGGGACTTGAGAGGGGACTCGAGAAGAGACCTGAGAGGGAATTTGAGAGGGGACTCGAGAAGAGACTCGAGAGGGGACCTGAGAGGGGACTTGAGAGGGGACTTGAGAGGGGACTCGAGAAGAGACCTGAGAAGGAATTTGAGAGGGGACTCGAGAAGAGACTCGAGAGGGGACCTGAGAGGGGACATGAGAGGGAACTTGTGTCAGTCGGTACGCCGACAAGACACGGGGAGCTGGCGTCGGCTAGAGAGCCGACAGGAGACGAGGTGCTGGAGTCGGCTAGAGAGCCGACAGGAGACGAGGTGCTGGAGTCGGCCGGTACGCCGACAGGACTCGGGGAGCTGGCGTCGGCCCGGTACGCCAGTCCTGGATCCGAAACTGGAGTCGGGACCATGGCTACTGGGGCCGGTACTCAAGCCGGAACCATGGCTGCTGGGCCCGGTACTGGGGCCGGAACCATGGTTGCTGGGGCCAGGACTGGGGCTGGGACCATGGCTGTGTGGGCCGGTTCTGTAGCCGGAACCATGGCTGCTGGGGCCAGGACTGAGGTTGGAACTGGAGCCGCTGGAACCGGAACAGAGGCCTGGACCATGGCTGTGTGGGCCAGGTAATTGAGCAAGGAAACATAGCTCTGCGGGCCGGTACTGGTGCATGGATCCATGGCTGTGGAAACCGGAACTGAAGCCGGGATCATGGCTGTTGGAGCACACGCTGGAATCCTGGCCCTGCGTCTCCTAGAGGCTTTTTGGAGACTCCGTGGACCTCCAACAGGACAGTAGTCGGATCCCAGGAAAGGGTTAGAAGCTTCGGACCAGTCCTCAGGACAACTTGTGAAAAGTTGTAGCTACTCAGGCAACGAACTCCTCAACCAAGGCATTTCGGCCACCTCCATTCGTGCCTTTTTGAGGATAGCCTCTTTGTCCCTTCTAGAAGAGGTTCCACTCCACTCGGCATGATAACACTGTAGGGAGAAATCCAGATCGAACAGATCCAACTCAAAATCATAAAAATCCGCTGGGTCCATTGTAGGTCGGTTCATTCTGTCAGGATGCGTGGAAAAGGTAGGACCCAAAAGCAGTATTAACGAAAAGCGAGCTTTATTAAATAATAAAAGCTGTGGCTAAAAAGGCAGTATTCAAAATATCCAAAAACAAACGAGCAGCACAAGGAACACAGACCGTAGGAATAACATGGAGGGGAAACATTAGACCGACATGGAACACAGGGGAAGACTAGACTAAATACACAGAAGGGTAATCACAGGACAAGACACAGCTGGGCAGGGGAGGGAGAAACACAAGGGCAACAGGTGAAAACAATGAGACAATCAGACACACCAGGGAAACTAACGACAGGGAGGAGGACCAGACAAAACACAAGGAGGAAGACAAAACACCGAATGAACAGACTTACAAAACCCATAACCAGACAGACAACACTAAAACCGTGACAACACAGATATCAGCCCTCTTCAGTAAGTGGATTTATTGTAGTTTTCTTCAGGGGTTTGTTGCAGCAAGTCCCAGACTACATTCATCACTGCATTATTATGAATGGACATAGTTTTGGTTTATTACATAGCATATTTGTTTCATGACTTGTTTTGGTCCTTAAGGCAAAGGGAACTACAAAGATAGCGGAATCCACCACTCTCTGGACATCTGGCATGGGTCCAAACATTTGGGCAAAAAGGTTTTGACCGTAAGTCCATGATCTCTCAAAAGAAAGATCGATAGATAGATAAATAGATAGATAGATTGATACATACATAAATAGATATGCTGTACTTCATTTAAATCATCTATCAACCCTGTTGTCATAAACCCAGTTAACGTCCCATTAAAAACATTTTGTTCAATGTCCAGGCAGGGCAGCAAAAGGGGTGCTCCGCACTACAGATGTGGAACAATGACATATGCAGACCATCATGAAGACTTATTTGATTACAAAACGAATATCATGAAATGAAATCATTTATAATAATGTAATAACATTTAAAAGCTCAGAAATCAACATTCAATCAGTGCCTGATGCCATTCCCTCATCCATAACTATAATTGTAATGTACTTACTGATATAAAGGGCATTTGGTTTACACCATCATGACAAATGCTGCATTTATGTAAAGGTGAATGTGACTGAGATTTACAGTAGCATACGCTTTTAGCCAGACAGAGACTCACAATGTTCGGAATCAAACCCGTAAACAAACCAAGCGGCGACACTAACTGTTGATCTACTCATGCCTCTGCCTTATATGACTTGTTGTACCAAATGGTAATATATATTCTAATACTTTGGACAAAACATCAGAATAAAAGTGCTCGCTAGACCTTGGTCAACAGGTCGGATTCTTTTTCTGACTGGTCACCTGTGGTTTGTATAAACTGGGTTTCCTCCCTTGCTGCCCTCAGAATTCACAACACATTTGTATCTGTTTTTTCTCAGGACATGTTGACTGGACTCCTGCACCACGTCACAGGAGAACATTCATGGGCCCTTGGAGCCTGTCAACATGGCCCCTTGTTGGAGAGCAGAGAGAAGGAGTGGATCCAGCAGGGCTCCGTGGCACACCAGAGACTTACGGATATAATTCTCGAGGCACGTTGGCTTAAGAACGTCCACAAATATCTGCGTTTCAGGTATACCAGCCAAGGTCTATGTTCAAGCGACTGTTTTCCCATACGTTAATACTTCTGTGTTATTCTGAATTTGGTGCTTTTATGCATCGAATTGTATAACCAGAAAATAAATAATGTATATTGTTTTCACTGTGCTCTCTGATCAACTACAGACCTGACGCCTGTACTACGAAGCCGGATTTTCGCTTAGCGAGCTAACTTCAGGGAAAACTCTGGGTTTCCGGTCCTACGATGCTGGTTCACTTCTTACCGGGCTAGATCTCCATGGTAACTTATGCTGAACGGCTAACCTGGGGCATATACTACGAATCTAGTTAAACATATCTTGGATATGTTTTGAGTTATCCGGTTGACTTAATCCAAAACAAACCTGCTCTCGCTAAACTGTTCTACGACGCTGGCTATCAACTCGATCGCTCAATCCAGCCGTGTCCTATCTAGTTAGGTGCGCATTCACATAAAATTGGTGGTATCTGGAGCATTCGACCAATCACAAACATGGAGAAGCGTACTGACAGCGCAGCGTCATACTTCCTGATTCAAAAGTCAACTATAATATTAGTCAAATATGAAGAAGTTAAACTTTAAACATCCATGACTTAAACACTTTATCCAGGATAAAAGCCACATAGATGCACCTGCAAGGTGAATACAGCTGGTAAAAGAAAAAGTGTTTGAATGCGTACATTAACAGGTTTATGATATGCCCCGTCTAAGACACGAGTGGATCTGACTTTAATTACATTTGACTCGAGTGATTCGTCAACTTAATGTGTTGCTTAAAATAATACTTCTGCATACAGTATGTGACATTGAGTGTTGCACGGCCAGATACGGCTCAGCTGACTCAGAAAAGGAAATATATGATACATTATGATGTGATATGAATGATAATGGGACACATCGACGTCTGCACTCACAGTGCCGCGGACTGTAGGCTACGTAATGTTACTTTGATCCGGTTAGCCTACTTATGTTGTGGCAGATATTTAATTAAGCTTTCTTAACATAATAGTATAATACTAGTATAATAGTTATAATAGTCAGATTGCTCTGAAGATGGGAGGTGATATTCTATTAATTTTCACGTTCACACAGTCGGTGATTTTGGCTGGCCGTCTTTCCTGGAACGGCAGTTTAAACTGTATTTCCTCCGCACATTGAGCTCTGATTGGTCAGCAGGCGGTGCTTTCACTGAGTTGATCTCTTATCCTGGAACCTATCCTGCTCTGGCGCAGGCTAGCCACTCAGCATAAGTTATCTAGCCCGCTAAAAAGTGAACCAGCTTCGTAGGACCGGAAATCCCTGAAGTTAGCTTGCTAAACGAAAATCCTGATTCGTAGTATAGGCCCCTGCTCTGGGGCAGGTTAGGTTCCAGGATAAGAGATCAACTCAGTGAAAGCACCGCCTTTGCAGACTTCGATGTGTCCCATTATCATTCATATCACACCATAATGTATCATATATTTCCTTATCTGAGTCAGCTTCTTGAGCCGTATCTGGCCGTGCAACCAGTGGCGGCGCCAGAGTATTTTTGTTGGGTAATCTATGGTAGGGCTAACCCATAAAGTGGTGGGGCTCAAGTCAGTATTTGCAATGTAATTACATACACGCTATATCGCCCCCCTTGACAGTGAAATGCCACGCGTGAGGTTTAGATTATTTCCCTGTCTCAATCCAAATTGAACTGTATGAAATAAAAAGGCACATTTGTCTTGTAGTAAATAAAAATGGCGACCTGGAGCCAATCCTGCAATTTCCCCACAGGTGAAAGAGTTGACATGCTGAAAAACCTACCCCTGCAGGGGGGTCTGGGGGGATTCTCCCCCAGGAGATTTTTTGAAATACATAAAATACACATTCTGGTACTCTCTTGAGAAGAAAAATAAATAAATCTATTACTACACGACATGTTTAAAAAAATGAATGCCATTTTTGTTTTTTTGTTACTTTGTTCTGAAAGCTGAACCTGCTGCTCCTCACTGAAGAGGGAAGGGGCTGTGTGAATTACTTTACATTGTGGATAAGGGTGGATAGCCCCCATTGTTCTGTGTGTCAAAATGAAAGACAGCCCACACACCTATCAATCATCAAACCGTGGGGTCTTGTTTCATTACGTGTTGATTCGATGTATATAGAGATGTACTGCTGCAAAAGTATTCTCCGTCTGGACTTCCTGCAACAACACCACGCCGTTATCGTGATTCTGATTGGCCTGAAGACATTATCAAAGATGTTTTATTGAGAAGACGATCACTACGTGACAAAAGTTTTCAAAACCGTTTCTGGTCTTCGGTATTTCCAGACAAGTGGCTGCTGAAATCAATCTTACTAACTGCCGTCTGTGCAATTTACTCCGCCAGTTGGAGGACTTTATTTTGCTTAATTTAACATCAAGGTGGGGCTAAGCCATTTCTTGGTATGGCTGTAGCCTACCCCAGCCATACCCTGGCGTGCAACACGTGCAACACTCACAGTGTCACATTATGTATGCAGAAGTATTATTTTAAGCAACACATTAAGTTGACGAAACACTGGAGTCAAATGTAATTAAAGTCAGATCCACTCGTGTCTTAGACGAGGCAGTGATATCATAAACCTGTTAATGTACGTGTGACAGGGGTTTTTCTCCCTCCGTACCGCTGCACGGCACTTTGCCATGCGCCTCTGCATTTGTCACTGCTGGGCGTGCCGGAAGTATAAATACAGGGGTGTGGCGTAACTTGTGACTTACCTGTCAAACCCTTCGCTGGTGGCTGGAGCACGGCGTGGCCCGAATGAATTGTTTGTCGTGGCAGCCGTTTCGCAACACTCGCATCTGGATAGCGCATCTGATTGCCGGTGCAGTGGCGGAGAAATTGCTCCGCTGAGGACTCCCCTGGGCGCAGTGTTGTTATCACCTGGTGAGTTGCCGTTGTCTGCCTCCCTTTATCATCTGACACTTGGCTCCTGGCTTATTTTATATTATTTATTGCGGCAGCGGGATTTTGCCATGGCCTGTGCGCCCCTCTCCCCTGACGGCTCGGGTGCTATGCTATGGTTGAATAGATTGTATGGGAACCTGTAAATTCAGTTATTTATATCCATGTGTTTAATTGGCCTCTAAATAATATATGTACCTGTGCCCTTTTCAGGGGTGCTATTAATTGCTAGGCCCACCTTCGGACAACTGGTCCTTCTGTTTTGGCTCTTTGCAGTGACTCACTACTGGAATAACGTGCCGTTGCGAGCTCGGTGTCTGGTGACGTGCAAATAGGGAGTGGAAAGTGCCAGTGCCTCTCTGTTGGCCTTCCCTGCACGGAGTTCTGCACCTGCTGTGCAGAATGTCAAAATGTGTCCTCTAACATTTCTGAGGAACCTGACCATTAACATTATATTCTATATATACTTGACCTCTCACAGAATTATTTGATTCTGTTTCTGTTTCAATAAAACCTGTACTATGTACCTTTTTTAGAGGCTTGCAATTTAGAACTAATACACTTCCTTTTATTGGGTTATTCTTATTCTGACTAGTTGGCGATGTAGTTCAGCCACCTGGTATTTCCCTCTCCAAATATGATGACCATCAGAGTGAGCATTCTTAATGTATAGGTTATTATGCCACTTATCCCCCATTCGGAAATTGACTCTCAGAGAAGAGGTAGGCCTATGTCTAAAGAAATCTCATTTGCAATAGAACTGTACCAGATATTTCCATACAACTACTGGTTAGTGTTCAATAGCACCCTAGACAATTCAGTAATGGTATATTATTTTAGGAATTTCTATTTTTCTGATAAATGAGAGAAAAGCGATTGAGTCCTGTGTTCCTATCACCAAACAACGTTCTCACTCCTAACCCGTCACATATTGACGGACGGTCAGGGCCCCTCCCCGTCACTCTATTACGTACAGGGTACCCCTTGGAAGTCAGTTGTCAACGGGATGGGCATCCCATAGACCTTCATAGACCTTCATAGACCTCCCATAGCATAGATAATAGACGCCATGAGAACGCTCCCCGGCAAATGCTACCCCGACGGTCGGTTGTTATTGTCAATATTAATATAATAATTATTTATTTTTTAATAGTCACACTCGATTTCGCCAATTTTCTTGTTGCCCCAGCTGGTCAACACCTCTTTTAGCAGAAACCAAGGCATTTTGCTACATTAATGTATTAAATCGATGTTAATCCATGTGTGTGGTTGTGGAATTAATGGACGTACCGTTGTGCGATTGCGCAACGCACTAATTTACAAACTCTTCAACTACAACCCTAATTATATTTAAAAACATTTTAGAAGGCCTCACGAAATACTTAAATGTACATTTAAATGTGAAGTGTTGGAGCAGATATCTCTGCACCGCGCCGATCCTATATGAGTTTGTTTTAAAAGAAGGAAAACTCAAAACAGCCAGGATAGGGGTTAAACAATAATCTGCTTTAATGGTAAACACAACACAATACACCATACAGAGCACTCTGCAACAGTACTCCGGGCTCAATTCCTACCACCGGGTGATATACGTACCACGACAGCCAGTCAGGAAGAGAGCATTGAGCATAAGAATGTTACAGTATTTATACACATAAGTGGGGAGGAGTTTTGGCCGGTTTGCCTATGCAATGAGTCAGCAGTTTGTTGATTCCATCTCCTTACAGTGTGTGTGTGTGTGTGTGTGTGTGTGTGTGCGTGTGTGTGTGTGTGTGTGTGAGTGTGAGAGTGTGTCTACCCTTAGACACACTCTCCCACAGTCATGCTTTGGAGTCATAATTTCACAGACAGAGGACTCTTTAACAGAACGCACACACATTCCCTCTAACACATCTTTAACACACACATCTGTTTAAACCAATTATTCCAAAATGTGGTGGCAATTTAGTACTTATAACATGAAAAAACAGATAGAAATCAATAAAACACAAACACCGGTATTGCTCAGCATAATGAATACACACATCTCATCCTGCAGTCCCTCGTGAATGTCACATGTCTTTCTCTATGAAAGCCATACCTGTTGGGGTTTACCAGTCATCATCTCATGACCTCCTCAGGACCAGCTAACCAACAAAGCTTAACTGTTCCTATACCCTAAGGCCATCTCTGAACTTCCCTTCCACTCCGAAGTCAGCTCACCCAGAATCAGAAGGACCATTGTCTCTCTAATTGTGTGTGACCCACATCGTCTCCTGCTCTTTAGGAGTCTTGAAATGAACGCACATACATTTCTCTCATTAATTTAAGCTTCCAGATTATACAGAAAACTCTTACAGACAATCTACTGAGTTCTGCCCTCGAAAGCCAAAATGACTCTCTGAAACACTTATCAATGGGTAATTATTTTACTTAAAGCAGAGATCACAGATTGTCCTGTATCTTTACCTACTCACAAAATAGCCAAAAAACCACCTCCTGATTATTAACAAGTCAAGTGGAAGAAAAGACCATTTGCGCTAAATGTACTTCTACTAAAAATGGGACATCATTATAAGAACATCAATGTAAAAAACCTCTATGATTAAGAGGAAAAACTTGACTTGTCCATCCAAGTTTTAATACACATATATTCGATGACATTATAAATGAATATACTAGAAATACGCTGTATTAAACTTTCTGCCATAACACTTTACTTCAATTCTTCAGAAGGGATTTGTGTAATGTGGTGATTATAATTCACCCGCGGCTCTATGTGTTGGGGTATTGTTGCACACGGACATTATAGTTAACCGGACTGTCTGTTGATGTGAAATCCGAATTATTTTTTTTAAAATAAAATAATACTTTATTCCGTGTGTGCTTGCTTTTCTATTTGAAGATCATCCCATAACGGCATTGTAATACATGGTTCGGCTTCATTAAATATTACATATCTGCCGTAGTTCGCTATTTATAGAGCCCTGATGACAGGACTTCTAGACAAACAGGAATAACTGCCGCCGAAACTGAATATGTGACGTGGATTATAAATATATCAGCAATCAAACTAAATCTTCAATTTCTCTTCACAATATAAGTCTCCTTGCAGTATCAATACTAATTCGGCTGACTTTTATATTTGATCCAATCGGTATATTTACACCATAACGGTGCACAGCTGATAGAAAGGGACACCTGGTGGTTAAAGCACGTTATTGAAATGTATTATTTTTTATTATTCAGCGACGTGGAGGCAGGGGAGGCAGAGCCTCACCTGTCATACTCCAATGTAATGGAAAAACAACTAAAGAAAAACTAAATAGTAATAATAATAAAATGTCTCCACTGATCTGTGTTGTCAGTGTGATTTCTGTATGATTCTAGGGGTGTAACGGTATCCGTATTCGTCCCGTACCGTCACAGTTCGGACGTCACGGTTCGGCACATGCAGTCACACGGCGAATACGCCTTTTTTTTACGAGTGGGAAAAAAGTCTTTCATTCAGGGCAGTATCCACTACACTATATATAATCCAGGGGGCGGTATTGCGCCTAAAAGCTGTTTGCCAGCTGCCCTTAAACAACACATGAAGAACAAGAACAAAACACAACAAAACGAACAAAATACAAGAATAAGAAAAGTTAGTATGGTGATTTCAGATAACACACAGGAGCTAGAACCCACCTGCTTCTTTTAAATCAGCCGTGTGGGAACGTTTCGGGTTCCCTGTGGACTACAATAACGATGAAGTGTGCGAGCGGTGTATCGGACGAGGACGGTGTGTCGGCGTTGTTAGACAGCGGTGCGGTATGCTAATGGAACACAAGCCAAACATGCTAAATCATATCAGAAGGTATCTCCCAGATTTGCCAATCACCGGAGCCCAGCAAAAGACAACAGCAGTTCAACAGCTTATCTCCGCTGTTTTTAAGAAGCCAATAGGTATGAAAGCAGTGAGACCAAAATAAATAACGGAAGCTTTTGGCTTATTATTTATGATGTAATATTTTCAAGACATTCTTTTTAGATTTACAGCTTGATGAAACCTTTTTGTTTGACATCAGCCATTATAGATAATATGGCCATCTGAGTGTGTGTGGTACTGTTTGTGGTTTGTTTTTAACTGTTTAATACAGTTAATTATTCAAAATGTCAGAGTTCCTTATTTTTAAACTGAAACTTTCACTACTGTTCAAAAATAAATAACAACAAACCTGGAATTATGCATTTGGGACTTTTTTTTGCTTTTTCTTGTTGTACCGAACCCGTACCGAACCGTGACCTCCAAACCGAGGTACGAACTGAACCGTGACTTCTGTGAACCGATACACCCCTATATGATTCCAATCGCTTTTTATTGTCAAAATCAGCAAATTGGCCAAGCTCCGCTACAACTATATGGGAGCGATGAGGAGTGAGACAGGGACGAGCTCTGCCTCACGTAAACCCACAGTAAGGCCCATTCCCAAACCGCCCCTACACCCTACCCCTACACCCTACCCCTCCGTTTGCGTGTTCACGCGGAGGGTCCGCCATATTGAGGGCTGTTCCAAAGCAACGAGTGTGGAGCGTGGAGGGGGAGTGGGATATCAAGCCCTCAAACAGCGAGTCTGCAGCGGTGCTGACTTGAGACCGGTCTGTAACTGACCGGAGTCACGCTGTGTGTGTCCGTCAGGAAACACGCTGTTTACAAGTAGTTCCAGCAAACATCCACTGATAAATTGCAATGTTAACAACCTCATGATAACCTCATATGTTTTTAACTTAGGATCATACCTGTGTTTAGTCTAGAAAAAGGTAAATGTGTGCATTTTATTATAAAGTTGTGTATATTTACAGACCGTTGCAAAAACTAAGAAGCTTATAAACTGTGCCATGCGCCTCTGCATTTGTCACTGCTGGGCGTGCCGGAAGTATAAATACAGGGGTGTGGCGTAGCTTATGACTTACCTGTCAACCTCTTCGCTGGTGGCTGGAGCATGGCGTGGCCCGAATGAATTGTTTGTCGTGGCAGCCGTTTCGCAACACTCGCATCTGGATAGCGCATCTGACTGCCGGTGCAGTGGCGGAGAAATTGCTCCGCTGAGGACTCCCCTGGGCGCAGTGTTGTTATCACCTGGTGAGTTGCCGTTGTCTGCCTCCCTTTATCATCTGACACTTGGCTCCTGGCTTATTTTATATTATTTATTGCGGCAGCGGGATTTTGCCATGGCCTGTGCGCCCCTCTCCCCTGACGGCTCGGGTGCTATGCTATGGTTGAATAGATTGTATGGGAACCTGTAAATTCAGTTATTTATATCCATGTGTTTAATTGGCCTCTAAATAATATATGTGCCTGTGCCCTTTTCAGGGGTGCTATTAATTGCTAGGCCCACCTTCGGACAACTGGTCCTGCTGTTTTGGCTCTTTGCAGTGACTCACTACTGGAATAACTTGCCGTTGCGAGCTCGGTGTCTGGTACCTGACCGGAGTCACGCTGTGTGTGTCCGTCAGGAAACACGCTGTTTACAAGTAGTTCCAGCAAACATCCACTGATAAATTGCGATGTTAACAACCTCATAATAACCTCATGTTTTTAACTTAGGATCATACCTGTGTTTAGTCTAGAAAAAGGTAAATGTGTGCATTTTATTATAAAGTTGTGTATATTTACAGACCGTTGCAAAAACTAAGAAGCTTATAAACATCAGGTTTAAAACTAAAAGAGCTTTGAAACACAATGAAAGATGTTTGGAGTTTTATTTGAGTTATTCATTTAAACTTTTTGTCTAAGAGATGCTGATTTGAAACCGTTGTTACAGTTACGACATTTCCTGTTTCTGCCGGAGAGAGGGGAGGCCGTCCCAAAGCTTGCTGCTGTATTTACTCCCTCTATCTGACAGGAGGGAGCCTTGTTGAGCTGCGAGTGTGGCTACAGGCGGAGTTCACTCCATCACGGAGGGGTTGGGTCGAGAGAGTGGTTTGGGATTGGGCCTAACTGGCTGGAGCGCGGGCACTTATTTTGTGAGCGCGCTCAAGCCAGTAGGCTTGTTTGAGACGCGTTGCGGCTCGCCTCGAAGGTAGGCGAGAATAGCCGATCTCAGCCGGGGGAGGTCTCAAAAAGCTCGCCTGAAGTTGGACAGCTCGGAGTCGGCTTCTTCTTCTTCTTCTCTCGGTTTTTTGGCGGATTGCAAACAACTTTAAGGTGCATACCGCTACCTCCGGAGTCGGCTTCACTCGGTTTGCATTTATAAAGAATGCACACATGTGTTTAATCGCTAATGTCAGATATGTACTAAGTAAATAAATGTGTTCCTGCTCAAGATTAGATTCAACTTTATTGTTATTGCACATATTACAGGTACTGAGACAACGAAATGCAGTTTAGCTTGTAACCAGGAGTGCACAAAGCAGTAAAGTGAAAAGTAATGTACACAATAGACAGAATGAATGATGAATAAACAGTGAGGGGTATGAATACACTAGATATAGGCTACACAGCAGCCTGTGAGCAGTATGAACAGTGTGTATGAATATGCTAAGATATATATATATATATATATATATATGTGTATATATATATATATATATATATGTATATATATATATATATATATATATAAAGTATGAAAACGGTAAGCAGTGCAAGTATAGTATAAAATATATAGATATTAATTTCATGATGATAAACATTGTGGAACAATGATGAAAAATGTGAATGGAAGTGGCGACGTAAAACTGACACAAACCACAACAAACTTTTGCCGAGCCAATTGGAGAGTTTCATCAGCAGCACGGGGTAAAAACCACCAATGAGCGCTCAGCTCGAGATACCAGCGAGTCGTTTCCCATCAAGCATTTCGCTTCCGCAGCCCGTGGAGAGGAACTGCGCCGCCTCGCCGCGCCTCGCTCTCAAGGCTGCGGGCATCTTTGTCCCGCGAGATTTCAACGTCTCATGTAGGCGAGCCTCCAGAGCAAGTCGGACAAAATGACTAACCATCATGCAACGCACTAGCAAGACGTTGATCGCAACTGCGCAGGTCTCGCTGGTCTCAAACAAGCCTAGTTACTGTGGAGTGAGGTGAGGCACAGATGAGCTCTCACCTCAGAATGCGTCACCCCACAGAAACTGGCTGGAAAGCGGGCCCTAAGCGCATGCCTGCACCATCTCACTGTATGTCACCAATGTAATGTTTGTAGATTCCTTTATTACATTTCTCCTCGCCATCCATCGTCTCTAAAGAACTTATTTCATATATATATGATATTTAGGCTCGCTGGTCTCATCACACAACGGCAATGCAAAAAGCACCAGGAGAGGCAGCCATAACCTCTGCCGCACTGAAGGGGGCGCAAGTGAGCCCACAGGTTCTTGTTGCTACTGTTATTCTACGCAAACAACAAACTAGACTTTTGAAACTACAGGAAGATAAGGAGGACTTTTACAAAAAAGTAATAGAGATTGTTGTCCAGAAGGATAGCATGGACTTCATCGTCAAGGTAAGACCACAATTGTAATGAACATGGGATCTTACTAAGAAAGAACAATCCAATATTTAGATGTTGGGTATCCTTTTGTTGAACAGTCTGTTTAAAATGAATTGAAGTATCAGACTAAAAAAGCTTTTGAAAATAACCGAACATTTTGATTAAGGTCAAAATATAATATTTGTAAATCTGACTCTGAAAGAGTCAGTGCCTCACCAGCCATGAACCTCACCGCACGTCACTGTTATTATTAGATATTAATAGGAGACACAGACAGACAAACTAATAAGGCTTTATTTAAACATTAAAGAATACTTTAGGTTAAGGTCTTATTTTCAATAAGAAAAAAGCTTTGGGGTATACATATTAAGCCTGACAAAGTACTAATATATTGCTTTCCTGCAGTGCTAACTACTGTATGTTTAAGCACTTATTTTAACTGATATTATACATATGTATTATACTCTTATAAGATGTATGTAGATAGTATAAGAAATGTGCAGAATACGACAGTTTAATGGTGGAGGTATACACATTACACACACATTGATAGATGTCTTGTAATGCACTGTTGAGGAACCTGCGACCCAGGTTTTTCATCTCCGACCTTGTCAGTTATTGAACAATAAATAAAGAACACAGAATTATTAAATATAAAACACAGAATTTGTGTGATTATACTAAATGATTTACAAATAAACACCACTGCATATTTACAACTCTTACACATGCTGATGTAACGCAAATGTTTCCAACTTGGGATCAATAAAGTATATCTTATCTCTTTCGACTCCACTTGGAGCGATATAATTACTAACAAAGCACTTATATACTAATAAAGGACTGGCTTATCTAAAGCCAGTTGAGTAGCACTTGAAATGTTTTAGCTCTATGAAACCTGATGTACTTATATGATTCTGTTTTCTTCAAGTTTGTATCTTGTTGGTCGAACGCACTTATTGTAAGTCGCTTTGGATAAAAGCGTCAGCTAAATGCAATGTAATGTAAGATGATCGATGGCTACTGCCATATTTGCCTTTGCACCTTGATAAGTGCATGTTTCAGGCTTATCAATTAACAACAGGAGGGGTCACAGACATAAGACCAGCTGTTAAATAAAGCTCTTCTGACCTTAGCTGTCATGTGGGTATATATTAATGCTGCCCATTATGGGCACAAGAAATGTTCACCCATTTATTAATTATATGTTTTAAATGTGAGTGTTTCCTATCCCCTAAACCTCCAGGGATGTACACAGTTTAATACTGGCAACTTCTTATTATGGGAAATACGAAAACGTCTTTTAAAACTACAATTCCCAGTAGAGACGTGCCATAGATAGAGAATATGTTGCGAAAAAACACACAATAGCCAGCATGTGTAGTTCTGGGGATGGGGAGGGGGGGACGCGGTGGACCCGTTCAAATCCAGTTTTGGACAGTCTGCCGTGGTTCCATCCCATTTCAAGTGCTGTTCGACGCTCGGCGTAACCCTCGGCGCACACTCAAACATCCAATCACAGAGCTTGAGGACTATCACAGGGTTTGTCAAGCGAAGCGGAGAGAATACTTACTGTATTCGGGTGTAATATTCTGTAAAGCAACAACTATGAGCTGCTCCGACCCTCGGTCCTGACGGACTCCAACTTGTGTTTATTAATCAAACAAATAAATAAACGAAAGGATAAGTATGTGTTATTGTTGAGTAAATAACAGTGTGTGGTTTAGAAAAGAATACAAAATTAGAAGGAAAAAACTATGAAACAATACAGATTTCAGTATTCTGAGCCCTTACTCTCCCCATAACTGACAGCAACAAAAGTCCTACATTATTCAATTAAAATAAAGAAGTAAAAACAATAAGTGTGGCTTGATATTGAGTAAGAAAAAGGTTGATAAACGCTGTGAGAATGGGTCTGCGGAGAGCATTTCGCCGCGATCCCAACTCTATTACCAACGTTCAGGGAGCTCTATGCAAGTCAATGGGACGCCCTGCCCGTTGAAAACTGACTTCCAAGGGGTACCCCGTACGTAATAGAGTGACGGGGAGGGGCCCTGACCGCCTGTCAATATGTGACGGGTTGGGAGTGAGAACGTGTTGCACCAAAAAGTACAATTTCCGTCTAAACTAAAGCTAAGTTTACAGGACTATAATTCAGTATTTCTTTAGGTAAATCATTGTCTGACTATTTGGTGAAGTAGCGCATCTACCTGGTTCATACCTCAGTAAATCTGAAGAGGAAAAGAGTGATCATTCTCAAGTTATGGGCTTTTTTGTCAACTTTCCCATATTCGGCCTAGTCTAATTTGGCTCTTTTTCAGGGATTAGTTAATTCTAAAGAACAACCAAAAAAACACATTTTTCCCCCAAAATAAAAGATAAGAGCCTAAAGCAGGGGTCGGCAACCCCTGGCACGCGTGCCAGCATTGGCACGCGGCACCGTAACCAGTGGCACGCTAGGAATAAGTGGAATAAGTGTGCAAAAATATTTAAATTGTATTTTGGGATCCTGAACGAGGCCGCCGCCAGAGCGCGTCTCCCCGTTACCCGCAGAAGGAAGCCATGCACACAACGCAGCCCCGCTCTCTTTAACTCCAGGTGACTTTCTGCCGCTTTCCTCCGTGGTGCTGATCGTTTCACCACGGAGAGGAAAGCACTTCACTAATTGCAGTAGCCATAAGGAGCTGTACAAATGGCGCAGTTTCTGCGTGGCTGTGTATTTAGTTGAAAGCCCAGTGGCGATCTGCTCATCTCTCATTGAAATAATATGCTACAAAGGAGCGGACTGGCCATCTGTGTGTTGAACTTTCCTGTCGGCTCCCAGACCGGAGTCGAGGAGGGCAGACCTCTGTTTTTCTGGTTCCTCGTTTCACTTCCAGAAACATACACACGTTCTCTCACTGTCGCTCTACCATCCACAAACATGTATGCACAAGCCACACCTCTCTCTTAAAGGGACAGCGATCTCTGATAACAATTTTTTTTGAAAATGGCACTTCATATGAAAAAGGTTGCCGACCCCTGGCCTAAAGATAAGGAAAATCATTGTTGTCATTGGTTCTACCTCGGGTAGGGGTATCTCGAAAACTAAAGCCTTTTTTGAGGACTTGCTGCTGGACTAATACATTATGAATAGAAAAGGCTTGAGGTCTCATTAAGTTTATTATATAAATAACACAGCAATTATTTTTAATTAGAAGTCAAATTGTTATAAAATGCAGTAAATGGCATTAGGTGAAGATATAATCAGTGATTCTGCTGGCCACTGAGCCTCTGTGGTGCTCACATTGACAGGTATTAGAGTATTAATACAATTACATTTTCATACAGCGCCAAATGCCAATCTTCAGCTTGTGTGAAAGCCACATGCAGCCCATTAACTCGGTTGGGTGAGGCTGCCATGTATAGGAGTCTATCAGATAATTAAGTCTGAAGGGTATGACTTTTGGCAGAGGGAGAGGAGAAAACAGGGGGGGGGGGCGGTGTTTAATATCTGTATGATTATGGGAATTAACAGAGGTAATCTATATTCTGACTGGTTTCATCCAGCACCAATATTATCACGTCTCAATGTTAAAAAAGTGATTTTCTATCTGAAACAAGAGCCCAGGCCCAGTAAACAAAGGTGTCCAATGGAGGCGTTTTCAAGCTCCCTCTGGATGGAACTTTAGACATGTAGCCTTTGCAGACCATTGACATGCACATAAACCTATATAACACACTACAGGAAAGGGACAACCCTCAAAAAGCATTATAGGCCCCCAATAATGATAATAATAATAATGCATTTGATTTACTTTGTCCGGAAAGTAGAGCAAATCTCATGGGAATTCCCTCAATAATGGTTGCTGTTGCTGGTGAAATATATCGTGCTAAGAACAAGCCAGCTGTGCTCAGGTGAAACCAGCTGTGATGATTGTTGCCATGATTGACCAATTAAAATGTCAGCTGCCTGAATGTACTATGTTTTAATTTGTACCATCATTACACCTGAATAATACATTGTATGTCGTCGTTAGCAGCATTTATTTTCTGCTATACAGCTCCGGGCCATGTGTAATTATGTTTTTTTTTTCACTTTTTCTTCTCACTGCCTCACCGCCTCAATAACTTATGGCAGGCAATTTCTTCTCCCAGGTTATTATGTGGGTTTATCCATATGTTGTTGCAAGGATATATTTGTTGTATAATGAACACGTAACGATGGTGGAAAGTACACACACTGAATGTTTAACTTTGCATTATTGTTGTTTCATCACATGCATCCTGAAACTGTCTTCACATAAAGTGTGAAGAGAAATCCAAATGCAACGAAGCAAGAAATATACATTTTAAATTGTGTACTACAACTTGTTCCTGCCAACTGCATTTTAAACATCAATAGCAGAGCTTCTTAATGCCTTACTTGCTAACGAATGGCCCATTCACATTGCAATTTTGAGTCTGAGATTAAAAACTTCAATGGAAACTTCAATCTTCCTTGATTTGTTAGCATTTCAACTGCGAAGAAAGCGCTTATCAATCTCTGGCAATGTTTAGATCAGGGCTTCTCAAACTCCGGACCAAGGTCCGGATCCGGACCGAACTGCAAATCAATCCGGACCGAACCCTGTGTCCCATTATTAAAAAAATAAATAAAGATTCTGATGTAAATTAAAGTGGACCTATTATGCTATATAGGAAAAAATATATTGTAGGGCCATACCTATACAAATATAGGTCTGTGAAGTTTTTTACTTAAAATACCAAACAGTTCACCCATTTTAGCCATGCCTCATACTGCTCATACCCCTCTTGTGCAGCCCTGTTAGAGAAACGCGGATTTTGGGTCCTTAGCTTGAAAAAAAAAGAGGAGGCGGAGCTAATGCCTGATCAGAATTCTACCGGAGATAAAGTTAAATTCTGTTGTAATAAAACGCCATCCTGTTCTTATCCACATCAAGGATTATTTCTGAAATAGTATGGATCTCAAATGCTTTATCACAAGGTGAGTTCCTTTTTTGATTTCCTGCTTTTTAAACACATGTGCTCTCCAGTACAGGATAGCTCTGAGTGTTAGCGAGGCTTGCTAATGTAAACAAAGACGAGATTACGTCCAAAACACGTTCAAAACGCGTCAGGCATTGTTTCTGATAGCAATTTTCTGTGGGTCCGCTGCCGATTTGACGTCAGATTGGCAGCAAATCTGTATCCGCTCGTTGTACCCCTGTTTTTAAAAGATTTGGGTACGGAGGAAAAGAGAGCAGGTTTTATTTTCTGACGCTGCGTGAGTTCCCCGACGCACCGGGACACATATTTATGTATAAAAGACATCACAAAGTGCATTTTGCATGATAGGTCCCCTTTAATGTATATTGTCTTGTGCCTGACGCGTTCTGAGAATGAACGTGCATATATTTACTTGTGTGCGCGAGTGTCACGCGCATTTAAGTTAACCACAAGTTTACCTTGACTTTCTAATGCTTCTAATGCCATTTTTGCCGAGGTTCAAGGCATTGGCTACAGACAAACAGTGCCATTTCTCCCACTAGTTCAAGCCATGAAAATGTTTGAGTACCCCTGGTTTAGATAAACTAAAGGGCAATATAACGACAGCTATAGAAGTTGAAAACAAATTGGAAACTGTATTCCTGTACTGTCAGTCCAATATTCACATTCTTTTAGCTCTATTTACAGGTCTACTCCTGATGGAAACATCTGGCTTTTCGAGCAGGTACTATACTGTACAGTCTGTTGCAAAATATCTCTTTTTCAAAAATGACCCAATGAAATGTGCGAACATTACAAAAACAGTAAAGTTACGGACTGCAGCATGAAGAGATTAAGTGACCCCTTTCAAGAAGATCTTGATCATAGAGTGGTTCAGGAATGACTGAACTGGAAATCAGTTTTTAGCACTTTAGCCCTTGTTTCAAAGTCAATGGTTTTGTGAATACTTTTTTTAGGAGATGCCCTGCTTAACACAAGCGTTTGGGATTTTCAAGTTTTGTTCTTAACATAACATACATATGTGTTATTTATAGCATTAAAATCATTATATATTTGTTTAGTTTGTATTTATGCATCCACAATTATAAAAGTGATGTTAGTATGTGGAAGATATCCTGCTGAACAAAGATTGTCATTATCATAGGAATGTATTTGCCACAGTTCTTCTTTTCTGCAATGTTATAAAAGAAAAATCCTATTAGTTTTGTCGATGGAGTCCTTGGGATGATTACTTCCTTGTCTGTCTACACAAATGTATGGTAGCCTTGCCATGCAGTGTGTGAATAGGTGAACGCTTGTGTTAGTCATAGGGTGATTTGAGTGCAGTCCATTTAAGAAAAATGCAATCTGTTTCCCAAGGTCAAGAACATTCAAACTAAGCTTATTGAACATTTAAAAAAACACATTTATTTCAACAATGTCAAGTGGAGATGACCGTCTCTGAAACTGATTTTATTTCTACATTCAGTCCGCTCAACCAGCACTTTTTTTAGACTGAATATGATTTTGAAATGTTGAAAATCATTTTTGTCGATGAATTAAGTGCAATATGTGAAAAGTGAACTGCAAAAGAAAGTCATGTTTCGATCCAAAGTCTCACCCTAAAGAGTACAAAGAGAGCATTTTCGAGGAAAGCAGTGACTAACCGTGGAGGCCTGCCGAATGGACAGCATTCAACTCGTCTCTGTATTCAACCATTTGAACATAATGTGCTCAGGAGGAATTCAACATCTGAAAGCGATGCGGCCGCCGAAGCAGGTGGCTGGATTGTGGAAAGAGACGATCTCAGCCTGTTGGCTCAGCCTTTCAGCTTCTGATAACATTTTCTCTGCGGCTGCACCATCTGGGCTTTTGATATCGTTTTACATTGTAGTCTGCTTACAATACTGCCCCAAAGGTCCCTGTACTGCGAGCCAAGGCTACGCTTTATTTTGTAGTCCCAGGGCAGATGGCTGCTGTGTCTCTACACTGCAGGTCCATTAATCCCAGTGTTGGTGTTACAATTCCCAGTCTGCATATTGAAGTGCTTTTGAGTATGGCGTTGAACCCATAAATGCTCTAGATTGTTGGGCTGGCAGCACCATGGATGCTACTACATCCTAAAAGTTGCTTATAAATGCAGCGCAATAACTTTGTTGTGATTATTTGTTCTATTTGCTTGTGATTCTCTATTATTTTTGTAATGTAAATTACATTGATTGGGATTTGTGTAGCAAATATGCTGTACTCAAACCGCAATCTGCACAAGAGAATTTGGAAAAGGAATCAAAGCTGCACTCATTTCATGTATACATCAAACGAAAGAATCATCCCCTTAGTTGCTCCATATTTGCTCATCAAAGCACTTTTGTAATGATTTCAGTTTGTTGTTTTTATGGATCTTTATTCATTATTATTATTAGCGCGGCTCCCATTTACGTCCTTTCAGCAGTTCAATGCAACTGTACAAACCTACAAAATTAGTCCACCACCAAATGGCAGATTTGAAATGTGACCGACTAGCATATTGGAGCAACTCCGTACCCAAATCTAAAAAAACGGGGGTACATCGGAGCTGATCCAGATTTGCGTCCGATATGATGTGATATTCGAAATGTGGACTCACGGCACTATCAGAAACATTGCACTACGTGTTTGACATAATATGGTCTTTGTTTACATTAGCAAGCATCACTAACACTCAGAGCTAACCTGTACTGGAGAGAGTATGTTTCAAAAAAGCAGGAAATAAAAAAAAGAACTCACCTTGTGATAAACTCGCAAGAGAAAAAGCGTTTGAGCTCCTTACTGTTTCAGAAATAATCCTTGATGTGGTTTGGAACATGATATGGCATTTAATCACAGCAGCATTTAGCTGTATCTGCCGGTAGAATTCAGAGCAGGCATTAGCTCCACCTCCTCTTTTATGTTTTACAAGCTAAGGACCCATCAGCCATTCTCTAACAGAGCTTAAAATAGAGGGATATGAGGGATGTCTAACATGCATGATCTGTTTTTTTTAAATATTTTTATATATCTGAGACCCATAATATATGCCTAAAAATAGCATAATAGGAGACCTTTAAGGTGTAGAGACCGAAACAGAACTAAAGGGACAATGAATATTTGACATGACTTTAGATTAATGTTAATGTTGCTATGTGTGTGCCGGTCGTTTAAATGCCATGACCACTTTAAAGTATAGTACACTCACCAGGCGGAGATATTAATAATTACTCAATGACTTAGCATTAAGCTGTGGGGCAGATCAAAGACAAATACCCTTAATCAACTTGAGCAGTAACCTGGAATCGATTTTGAAAGAAGCTGGCCGTGCATCACCTCCAATTCAGGTCGATGACCCAATTGTGAAGTGAATCTGGATTTAAATCCTTTCCTCACCAGAACTCTCACACAGGATGACTCCTCCTTAAAGGGGCATTAAGCAATTTGGGATTTGTATCTGACTCCACCAGCAGTCGCTGAAGCGCAGCAGCAAGGGCAGGAGGCAGGCACCACAAATGGTAAATTGTAAAGGGCAAAAGTAGAAAAGAGCCATCCATAAATAAAGGGTGGGTATTGATCCAATCGAAAAAGTGAAGATGTTATTTGACCCATTGCGAAATGAATCAGTGCGAGCCAGCAACTAGGGTTTTGATTAACAAAAATCTGTCTGGATAATTGCTGAAATTATTATGATCAGACTACAAAAAGTACAATTAAATCAAATTACTTGTATTGCTGAAATCTAAATAGATTCTTCAAATCTAGAAACAATTTGCATCCTTTCAAAATGTAGAAGGGTGATGTGCATGTGATAATCAGAAGTGAGTCATCAACAGTTATGAAAGTGAAGGTTTCATTTGTTTGAAGGAGGGTAACATCATCAGTGTTCAGACGGCTGCTTCACCTTGATGATTGTCATTTAGATTTACTGTGAATGGGGAACAAGTATTTAGTCCATCATCCACAGTAAACAAAAGGACTTTAATCCACTTAAATTGTAATAGCACTCTGGATAAGAGGTGACGGTTTTGATGAGAAGGTTTTTACAGGATGGAGTTTCTATTTGAAAGGAATTTGAATTTAACTAAGCAATGACGAGGTGTTGGCCATGGTCGTGAGTTGACTATACAAAACACGAGTGTGTATGCCACCATTCAATGATGGTTATCTTTGTAATCGGGAGAGACTGCTGAATCTTTCTGGATGCCTTTGTTTATTGAGACGGAAGTTCTTGTTGCAGATTCCCACACATACCCGCTTAGCTAAATATTCAGCAGGCATGTAGGCAACCATCTATCTGCATTCCTGCAATCCTCTGGGGTTTGCAGAAGGAAGAGTTTCACATACATCGCATGAGGACTGTGAAAGAAGACTTTCTAAGAGCAAACCAAAGAGAAGAAAGAAAAATCATAGCATAAAATGGGTTTATTTTGAAAGACACACTGGCTTTAGATGAATACTTTCAGCTCAATGTGTCCACAATTTTCTGCAAGCAGCTCTTTTGTGTTGGTTTCTTTTACAAGGAAAACGTTAATATTTAGCAGACGGTGACAGCCAGGCTCGAGGATAAGAAGGGTAAATAGCTTTTCAGCTTCATTTACATGTCACCAGTAGTTTCTCTCTCAGCTGTCTAAAAAATGCATGCCCGAGACATCATGTCAGTTCTAAACACGCTTGGGAAATAGCAGCTTCAAATAATTCCTCAATGAAATAATTATTAGTTCTGAAGTGTCAAAATGCTGAATCCTGGCACCATAACGTGTTGTGCTTTGGGACCTTTTTTCTTTGTATTTTTTTATTTTAGAGCATGTATAATTATCTTAATGGTTGTCACAGCTTATTTGACTTGTATTTCCATTTATTTCCTGACATATCGTGTATGTGCCTTGTAAATCAGATTAGGCTTTTTCACTTTAGAGAAACTGAGAAACTGTCCATTCTGCACTTTTGCATGCTGTTTTCCCAGGACATTAAGTTTCACTGTCAACAATATTTGGCTTTTTTGCTCTTTTCTTTCGACATTTTCTCTACTTATATTTAGTTGTTTTGTACAAAACTGTCCCATTACTTTGGGTTGCTTTTGAGTAGACGTCTGATGTGGTTTTGTTTACTTCAGCGTTCCTCTTATTCATGGTGATTCAGGGGTTTATATTGGTGCTGCGCAATGAAATAGTCTGGAAAATGTTTTGTATGTATTATATTTAAGGTATAAATCAGATCAAATCATTTGAATTTACTATGCAGAAATTAAAATGAATAAAAGCTACACATATATTTAAGTTCAGAACAATTGAAATGCATTCCACTCGAAGTAAATTAACTCAAAATATATGTTTTCAATTGAAAATGAATACTATCATTATCTGAAAGAGAAATAAAACCAATAATATGTGTTGACAATATGCACAAATCAGGCGTAGTATAAGCAACATTTGATCATGAAACTATAATTATTCTCTTTTTGTGTATTTTTCACACATGCTGGGACAAAAGATGCATGAAAGCTTCATCACAATCAGTCCATCCTTTAAAGAGAAACAGGAAATGCATAGATCCAGAGGTCCTTTATCTAATTGAAATGCAGAGGTATACTCTACATTATATTATACATACTGGATCCTTCATAATGTATACGGAGTGGGCAAGGATCAAATGCTCTTGAACTCTTTGTTCAGTGTGGCTTCTGAAAATAGAGTAGAGTATTCCTAAAGGATGATCCAATGCTGAAGCAAGTATAATTTAACTCGTAAATTGAATATTTTTATTGTTTTTACTGCTGGGAAAGTAAATTTGATAGCTACAATATCACAGTTATGTTTCTGTCAAGTTAGGGGAAAGGAAATATGATTCTTGTTGACAATGCATGTCCTTAAAGAGTCATTCAAGTAATTGTTTTTACATTACGTTTAATTTAGTTGACACTTTTAATCCCATACGACATCTTCAAATGCATTATGCCGGAAAAAATAATACTTTTATATGAGAAGAGGGATACCTTTTCTCCAAACTCATAGCACTGACACAGACATTAATTTAAATGGACTGTCGGACTCATTGCTTTGAAGGTTACATGGCTAAGGAAATTCTATTTTTATTTTCTACAAAGTGTGCAAACAGTATTTTTTTCTTATTTTTGGCAATGAGCGTCACTTTCAAAGAGTCTCTTCAATATTAGCAACATGGCCAGTCCTCGTTCATTTAATTTAATTTCAAACCTTTATTTATCCAGATTGTCCCTTGAGATCATAGATCTCTTTTTCAAGGGAGACCTGCAGCAATTACGTTCCACATGAAACATAAAACAACATAAAACAATAGAGGATATCATACAACATATTTACAAGCTACATTTACATACTTATCAACATTTACAAATACCCATAGTTTCAAAGAGCATTTCACTTAGACTTGCTTTAAAAACATTCAGAGGAATAAAATTGCTCAGTTTCAATTTTAGCTGTAGACTGTTCCAAGCAAGTGGCGCTGCGCACATAACAGCTGTCTTACCTAAGACAGTCCTTGCTCTTGGCACATCTAACAATACTACATCATGCGATCTCAGACAATAGCTGCTTGCAACTCTCTGTGTTATCAATGAATAGATGTAATACGGGAGTTTATCCAACATGGCTTTATAAATAAACGTGTACCAAAGACTGAGCCTCCGTACAGTAAGTGATGGCAAACCTGCCTTGGTATACAGTGTACACAGTGATGTGTAAGTGCTTTACAATTTGTGACAAATCTCAGTGCACTGTAATAGGCAGCATCTAACTTGTTCAGGCAATGGGCAGGTGCATTCACATAGAACAGATCACAATAGTCCAGCACAGGTAAAAAGGTCACAGAGACTAGCCTTTTCCTGGCCTCAAGTGAGAAACAGGACTTGTTTCTGAAAAAGAAACCTAGTCTAACCCTCAGCTTTTTAAGCAGGTTATTGACCTGAAGTTTAAAAGTGAGACAATCATCAAGCCAGATACCAAGGTATTTATAACAGGCAACCACTTCGAGTATTATTCCTTGTGCAGTAACACTATCCAAAACAGGCTCTGGTGTCTTTTTAGCTTTTGAAAAGAGCATTACCCTTAGTTTTATCAACATTTAAAAGAAGCTTTAGTTCAGAGAGCTGAGTCTGAATAATTTAAAAAACAGCCTGCAGTTTAACAACAGCCTCCTTAATGGAGGGACCTGCACAGTACATCACGGTACATCCGCATAAAAATGTAAAGTAGCTTCATCGACATTTTCACCTAAACTGTTGATATAGAGAATAAAAGTGGACCTAAAACAGAACCTTGGGGAACACCATTTGTAATGTTCAACCACTCAGAAGACAGCCCATCAAAGTGAACACATTGGGACCTTTCAGAGAGGTAGTTCACAAACCACCCCACTGCATGGCTGGATATGCCTATACTGGCTAGCCTCTGCTTTGCGGACCGTTGATGCGATGATCAACGGTGTCAAACGCTTTGGAAAGATCAATAAACAGAGCTGCACAACTCTGCTTATTGTCTAAGATACTCGGAATATCATTCACCACTTTCATTGTCGCAGTGATGGTGCTGTGTTTCTTTCTGAAATCTGACTGATGTTTAGACAGGATATCATTTTTACATAAAAACTCCTTTACTTGTTCACTCACTAGGCGTTCGAGCATCTTCGCCAGAACTGATCATTTAGAGATTGGCCTATAGTTATTTAAAATAACTCATTACAGGCATATTTAGAGTTTGGGCTATCTGCTGTATGTAGAAGGCACCGTTTTTCTTCTTCATTCTAAACAGGTAGCCTACAGTTAACATAAATCTCTTGTTTGGGGCCCCTCATACAGGAACAATATCTCTTTTGTACGACGAACAAGAAAGAAAAAACTGATCATCAAACAATTGAATTTTCTTTCTGTGGAGAAGCCATGCAAATCCCTAGATGCCAGAGATAGTAGAATATGTACAAGAATATGTCCCTAACACAAAGCAGGCCTAAAACTACTACAACAGCTTACTTCACGTATACAGTATAACCAATGATATAATAATCAGTGAGGCCTTACCTTACATGCGGTTGATTGAGACCAAGAGGTGTATCTTAAAAATATTAAAAGTAGTATTTCATTTGCTAAACTCTTTATCTAAACAGGTTAACACAAGTTCTTAACGTAATGATAAAATACTTAGTATTACCCAATAGACAAAACAAAGGCCATGTGGTTATTTAATATAGAGTAGACTGTGTTAGTGAATTAACAGGAAACAAGCTATTTAGAGTTTGATTTGTGTTTAGTTTAGGTCCAGAACTCGTTGTCTATTAAGTTCCATTTTTGGTCATAACAAGCGAGACATATTTTTGCTCTTTCGCTAAAGGCTCAAGATTTACAGAGATGTCCTTATCTTTATCTGTTCAACCAACAACATATCTGTTTCTGTTTGTGTTAGGATGGAATTATGCATTGCTCATACTCTAATCAACATTATGGAAAAGTTTGTATTCTCCAAGCCACTTTTTGAGTTACATTTACATTGACACCTTTATCCAATCCATGTAAGTACAACCTTGAATAGTGCATGAAACTACTGCAAGTTCCTCAAATGTGCTATACTTAAGGTGCTACGTTTAGAGACAATGAGAGACACAAGCACAGATTTTCATTGTCACAACTACACTGTAGCTATGCACGTATGACTAATAAAAGCCTTGAACCTTGAACCTTGAAATAAGAATATGCATGATGTATCTAGGCCCTGTGAAATGCCTACATCTTAGAATATTGCTTCAAACAAACAATATTGGATACTATCTTGACAGAAAAACTCCAGTTAAATAAATGTGTGTTCTTTTCAGGTGCAGGAACTTTATATATTTATTTAAATTCTCTACTGGTGTAAGTCATTTTTAATTTTGCTAAAACAATGCCATTGTTGAAACAATGGCATGTGAGGCGTCCCTGTAGAACACATCTAATCAAGTCAGAGATGCATCCTGATCTGAAACAGTCACTCTGAGTTTGACATGATGGCAGAGCTGCTGTCATAGTTTCATTTTTGTGACTTGTTTTGATGAGATAACATGATTTGAATAATGATGTCTAGACAGCATCTGCAGTTCCAGCGAAAACTAAATCAGGCTCATTATTCACTAATCAAAGGTATAGGAACTGAAACTGACACCGCTCAGAAACGCTCCCTGACAAAAGCCCAGAACATTTTTAAAGACCTCACTCATCCTCACCATGCTCTGTTCTCCCTGCTGCCCTCCGGCAAGAGGTTCCACAGCATTAAGAGCAAAACAGACAGATTCTGCAATAGCTTTTTCCCCCATGCCATCAGACTGCTGAACAGCAAGTAGACCAGTAACATAAAGATTACATTACGCTGTGTAAAGAGCACATATTTTTTATATAGTATGTCTATTTTATTTATATGTATAGTAAGTCTTTATATTTTAAACGCACACTTTATCTTTAATTTTATCAGCACCACGTCACTATTATTTATTTATATGTACAATTTTAGCAAGTTTTTATGTTGTCCTGTTCCTGTAAGCCAGTACAACGAAATTTCATTTTAATAGTACACTCTGTGTCTTGTTGAAATGACAATAAAGTATGTCTATGTCTATGTCTCTGTCTATCTCCAGGAAACTTAGAGAGGAAATGTTTTGTTTTTTCCACTTCAGGATTAAAGAAAAGCAAACATTGGCTTCTAAACCTGTACACGCAATATGCAACACAGGATTGCGTGATCAAAACATTGTTAGAGGGTTTGAGCGGAGGCGGTGGCAGGGGACATTAATCCTGGGATCAGTCTGCATAGAATAATTCAATCAATCAATGTTTATTTATATAGCCCAATATCACAAATGTTACATTTGTCTCAGTGGACTTCACAGTTTGTACAAAATATCAGTATGACAATATGACACCCTCCGTCCTTAGACCCTCACATCGTACAAGGAAAAACTTCCGAAGAAAACCCACAGTTTAAAGGGAAAAATGGGAGAAACCTCAGGGAGAGCAACAGAGGAGGGATCCCTTTCCCAGGACGGACAGACGTGCAATAGATGCCGTGTGTAAATTGAAAAGATAATACATTTGCAACATAGGTAGTCCAAATGTTTGGAAATGCATGTGTGTATAATAGGAAGATGAATCCACGAGGATATCCATCCAGGACCTATGATCCAGGACCACAGCCACGACTCAAGATCCAGGGCTCGTGATCCAGGTCAAAGGACCGCAGCAACAGGATCATCCTTGACTCCGGATCCCGGCGTATATAGACACCAAAAAGAAAGAAATTTGGGGAAGCTGGGTTAATCGGAACATGAGAGTACACAGGTATAGACAGAGAGATGGAAGAAGTAAGATGTCCCCCGACAAACTAAGCCTATATCAGCAAAACTAGGGGTTGAATCTAATCAGCCCTAACTATAAGCTCTATCAAAAAGGAAGGTCTTAAGCGCACTCTTAAAAATGGATAGGGTGTCTGCTGCCCGAACACAAACTGGAAGCTGATTCCACAAATGTGGAGCTTGATAAGAAAAGGCTCTGGCTCCCATTGTACTTTTAGAGACTCTAGGAACAACCAACAACCCTGCATTCTTGGAACGCAATGCCCTAGTAGGACAGTAGGGTATAATGAGTTCTTTAAGGTAAGACGGCACCTCCCATTAAGGGCTTTGTAGGCGAGAAGAAGAATTTTAAATTCTATCCTGTGTTCTATAGGGAGCCAGTGTAAGGCAGCCAGAACAGGAGTAATGTGGTCCCTTTTCCTAACTCTGGTTAGTACACGAGCTGCAGCATTTTGAATCAGCTGAAGTGACTTGACTGACTTCTTGGTACACCCTGATAATAAAGAGTTACAATAATCCAGCCTTGAAGTAACAAATGCATGGACTAGTTTCTCTGCATCGTTTTGAGGCAAGATATGCCTGATTTTTGCAATGTTACGTAGATGGAAGTAGGCGGTCCTTGAAATTGATTTTATGTGGCCGTTAAAGGATAAATCCTGATCAAATATAACACCAAGATTCCTTACAGTCTCACTGGAGGCCAAATTAATGCCATCCATAGTTAGTATATCTTCAGATAATTTGTTTCGTAGATTCTTCGGGCCAAGTACAATAACTTCAGTTTTGGTCGTGTTTAACATCAAAAAGTTTAAGGTCATCCACGTTTTTAAGTCCTTGAGGCAGTCTTGAATTTTATTTAGATGATTAATTTCATCAGGCTTGATTGATAAATATAGTTGAGTATCATCCGCATAGTCATGGATTGGCCATAACAAACACCATGTTCGAACATAGGGATGCTCATAAGTGTACGTGGTACCAGAGCACCCTAGGCAGAAGGTCCATGATCGATTTCGTTATCGTATCATCGGACCTGAGGCCGTATGTTTTGGACACTCGGGTAAAGAGAGGGGCGGAGTTGTCAACTGATCACCATCTGGTGGTGAGTTGGGTCGAGTGGCAGGGGAAGCCTCTGGATAGACCTGGTAAGCCCAAACGTGTAGTTCGGGTGAACTGGGAACGTCTGGAGGAGGCCCAGGTTCAGGAGGCCTTCAACTCACACCTCCGGCAGAGCTTTTCGGGCATTCCTGTGGAGGTTGGGGACATTGAACCAGAGTGGTCGGTGTTCAAAGCCTCTATTGCCGAAGCCGCGGCGGGGAGCTGTGGTCTCAAGGTCCTAGGTGCCTCAAGGGGCGGTAACCCTCGAACCTCCTGGTGGACACCGGTGGTCAGGGAAGCCGTCCGACTGAAGAAGGAGGCCTTCAGGGATTTGTTATCCCGGGGGACTCCCGAGGCAGTTGCAAGGTACCGACAGGCCCGAAGGGCAGCAGCCTCAGCCGTGGCCGAGGCAAAGCAGCGGGTGTGGGAGAAGTTCGGAGAGGACATGGAAAAGGACTTTCGGGCGGCACCAAAGTTGTTCTGGAAAACTGTCCGACACCTCAGGAGGGGGAAGCAGGGAACCATCCAAGCTGTGTACAGTAAGGATGGGACGTTGTTGACCTCAACTGATGGAGTGTTAGGGCGTTGGAAGGAGCACTTTGAGGAACTCCTGAACCCGACAACTCCGTCCTCTATGTTAGAGGCAGAGCTGGAGTATGACGGGGGATCGACACCAATCTCCCGGGGGGAGGTCACTGAGGTTGTTAAACAACTCCACAGTGGCAAAGCCCCGGGGGTGGATGAGATCCGCCCAGAAATGCTGAAGGCTCTGGGTGTTGAGGGACTGTCTTGGTTGACACGTCTCATCAACATTGCGTGGAAGTCGGAAACGGTACCGAAGGAGTGGCAGACCGGGGTGGTGGTTCCCCTTTTTAAAAAGGGGGACCAGAGGGTGTGTGCCAATTACAGAGGCATCACACTACTCAGCCTCCCCGGGAAAGTTTACTCTAAGGTACTCGAAAGGAGGGTCAGGCCGATTGTCGAACCTCAGATTGAGGAGGAACAATGCGGATTCCGTCCTGGTCGTGGAACGACGGATCAGCTTTTTACTCTCGCAAGGATCCTGGAGGGGGCTTGGGAGTACGCTTATCCAGTCTACATGTGTTTTGTGGACTTGGAGAAGGCGTATGACCGGGTTCCCAGGGAGTTACTGTGGGAGGTGCTGCGGGAGTATGGGGTGAGGGGGTCTCTACTCAGGGCCATCCAATCTCTGTACTCCCAAAGCGAGAGCTGTGTCCGGCTCCTCGGCAGTAAGTCGGACCCATTTCCGGTGAGGGTTGGCCTCCGCCAGGGCTGCGCTTTGTCACCAATCCTGTTTGTAATATACATGGATCGGATTTCGAGGCGTAGTCATGGGGGGGGGGGGGGTCTGCGGTTCGGTGGGCTAAGGATTGCACCACTGCTTTTTGCAGATGATGTGGTTCTGATGGCTTCATCGGTCTGCGACCTTCAGCACTCACTGGATCGGTTCGCAACCGAGTGTGAAGCGGCTGGGATGAGGATCAGCACCTCCAAATCTGAGGCCATGGTTCTCAGCAGGAAACCGATGGATTGTCCACTCCAAGTAGGGAATGAGTCCTTACCCCAAGTGAAGGAGTTCAAGTATCTCGGGGTTTTGTTCTCGAGTGAGGGAACAATGGAGCGTGAGATGGGCCGGAGAATCGGAGCAGCGAGAGCGGTACTGCAGTCGCTTTACTGCACCGTTGTGACGAAAAGGGAGCTGAGCCAGAAGGCAAAGCTCTCTGTCTACCGGGCCATTTTCGTTCCTACCCTCACCTATGGTCATGAAGGATGGGTCATGACCGAAAGAACGAGATCGCGGATACAAGCGGCCGAGATGGGTTTTCTCCGCAGGGTGGCTGGTGTCTCCCTTAGGGATAAGGTGAGAAGTTCGGTCATTCGGGAGGGACTCGGAGTTGAGCCGCTCCTCCTTCACGTCGAAAGGAGCCAGTTGAGGTGGTTCGGGCACCTAGTTAGGATGCCACCTGGGCGCCTCCCTAGGGAGGTGTTCCAGGCACGTCCAGCTGGGAAGAGACCAAGGGGTAGACCTAGGACCAGGTGGAGGGATTATATCTCTTCGCTGGCCTGGGAGCGCCTTGGGATCCCCCAGTCAGAGCTGGTTGATGTCGCCAGGGAAAAGGAAGTTTGGGGCTCTCTGCTGGAACTGCTACCCCCGCGACCCGACCACGGATAAGCGGAAGAAGATGGATGGATGGATGGATCATCCGCATAACAATGAAAATGTACAGAATGATTCCTTATAATATTTCCTAACGGAAGCATATATAATGTGAACAAAATAGGTCCGAGCACTGAGCCCTGTGGCACTCCATGGCTAACTTTGGTTTGCGTGGAAGATTCATCATTGACACGTACAAACTGAGAGCGTTCAGATAGATAGGACCTAAACCAGCCTAAAGCAGTTCCCTGTATGCCAACTAAGTGCTCTTGTCTTTGCAATAAGATATCATGATCGATAGTATCAAATGCAGCACTGAGATCGAGCAAAACAAGAATAGAGACAAGTCCCTTGTCAGAGGCTATTAGAATGTCATTTGTGACTTTAACCAGAGCTGTCTCTGTGCTATGATGTGTTCTAAAGCCAGACTGAACATCTTCAAATAAATCATTGTTTTTTAAGTAATCACACAACTGTTTTGCGACCGCTTTCTCAAGAATTTTTGAGAGGAACGGAAGATTAGAAATAGGTCTATAATTGGCTAAAACCTCTGGATCGAGGTTGTGCTTTTTAAGAAGCGGTTTTATCACTGCTACTTTGAATGATTGTGGAACATAGCCTGATAATAAAGACATATTCATAATATTTAATAAAGAAGTGCTAATTAATGGAAAAACTTCCTTCAACAGCTTAGTTGGAATTGGGTCTAACATACACGTTGATGGTTTAGAAGAGAGAATCATTGAATTTAATTGTTCAAGGTTTATGGCTGAAAAGCATTCTAGTTTACTATCTAGTGTAATATTAGAACTTACGTTTCCGGGAGTTGATAACACTATACTGGTCAAAGGCAAGAGGTCATTAATTTTGTTTCTAACAGTAACAATTTTATCGTTAAAAAAGCACATAAAATCACTACTACTGAGTGCTATGGGAATAGAAGGCTCAATCGAGCTATGGCTCTCTGTCAGCCTGGCTACAGTGCTGAAAAGAAATCTTGCATTATTCTTATTCTCATCTATTAAAGAAGAGTAGTATGCTGCTCTCGCTTTACGCAGTGCTTTCTTATATTCATTGAGAGTAATATGCCAAATTAAACGAGATTCTTCAAGTTTAGTGGAACGCCATATCCTTTCAAGTTGTCTCGGCTTTTGCTTTATTTTGCGGGTTTCGGCATTATGCCATGGAGCTAATCTATGTTGTTTTATTTTCTTCTTTTTCAAAGGAGCAACAGAGTCTAATTTTTTTCGCAGCGCATCTGTAGCACTATCAACAAAATCATCAATTTGGGGTGGTGGACATTTTGTATAGGTTTCCTCCCCTACATGCAGACATGCTATCGAGTTAAGTATTGGTGGAATCTCTTCCTTAAATTTGGCTATAGCACTAACAGATAGGTTTCTGCTGCAGGAGCTTTTGACGCTTTTGATGCTTTGTAGTCTAGTAACAGTACTTCAAAAGTTACTAAGAAATGGTCGGATAAAGCAGGATTATGCGGTTCGACTAATAGTTGCTCAATTTCAATACCATAAGTCAGAACAAGGTCGAGAGTGTGATTATAGCAGTGGGTTGGTTTATTTACACTCTGACAAAAACCAACAGAATCTAATATAGAGTTAAATGCAACAGTAAGGCTATTTTTATCATCGTCAACATGAATATTAAAGTCACCTACGATAATTACTTTATCTGTTTTAAGAACCAAAGTTGATAAAAACTCAGAGAATTCTGATAAGAATTCTGAATAAGGACCTGGTGCACGGTACACTGTAACAAATAAGATTGGCTGCAAAGTTTTCCAGGTCGGATGCGTAAGACTAAAAACGAGATTTTCAAAGGAGGTATAATTTAATTTTGGTTTAGTATTGATAAGTAAACTTGAGTCAAAGATTGCTGCAACTCCACCTCCTCGGCCCACGCCTCGGGCAATATGAGTATTGATATGGCTGGGTGGAGTGGCCTCATTTATGTTGACATATTCTTCATGTCTCAACCAAGTTTCAGTGAGACAGCATATATCAATATTATAATCTGATATTAAATCATTTACCAATATTGCTTTAGATGCTAGAGATCTTATGTTTAAGAGACCACATTTAATATTCCTGTTTTGTTGCACTGTAGTAGTTGTTACATTTACTTTTATTAGGTTATTATGTATGACACCTCTATTAGGTTTTACCTTAAATTGTCCTTACGCAGACACACACACCGCTAATATTGGGTATTTTATTGGGTTCGGGATTCCTATGGATGACTGCCTAGGAGAGAGCGCAGAGAAGCGTGTAAGACTGCGACTCCGCCTCCTGGTCTCAACTCCAGTTTGTCATGGATTAAGTCCACAAAGCCCTGAAATGTTTGCCGAAATGAGATTTGCACCTTCCAAAGTAGAATGAATGCCGTCTCTCTTAATCAGACCAGGTTTTCCCCAGAGGGCTGTCCAATTATTTACGAAGCACACATTGTTTGCTGGGCACCACCAAGACAACCAGCTCTGAAATTATGACATGCGGCTATACATGTCATCATTGATCAGATTGGGGAGGGGACCAGAGAAGATAACGGTGTCCGACATTGTTTTAGCATAACTACACACCGACTCCACATTAAGTTTGGTGCATTCTGATTGGCGTAAACGAACATCATTACCACCGACGTGAATAACAATCCTACTGTATTTACGTTTATTTTTAGCCAGCAGTTTAAGATGCGCCTCAACGTCGCCCGCTATGGCCCCCGGAATGCATGTGACTGTGGAGGCTTTGGTCTCTAAATTCACGTGTCTCATAATAGAGCTACCAATAACCAGAGTTGGCTTCTCAGCGGGTGTCTCGCTGAGTGGGGAATATCTGTTAGATACGTGAACGGGTTGGTGGGGACCTGCGGGTTTCGCATTAGTAAGTTTTGTGAAGCCGCCATTTTATTATCCTCGCATTAGCATTATTAGCATTAGCATTAGCCCAGCGCAGAAACGCAGAGACTAACTTATGGCAACACAAAATAAAACATGAGAGCGGTGGAGATGAGGAGGTGTCGGCGTTCTGGCGATTTACTCGGAAGGCTTCAGCCAGTCCCCAACTCAGGGGACTTCCGGCCAGGGACTTTGGGCGGCAGTATATGCTGTGAAGTGGTTTGCGGCCTGCCAGTAAACCCAAAGCAGAAGAAGAAGAAGTGACATCAGCGACTTCATTTGCCTAATCCTCCCCCAGGGACTTATTCTGGTGTGAACGCGATCTGTACTTAGTTCATGAGAACTAAAGAGTTCTCATGAACCTTTGTGGGAAAAGTACTGCGGTGTGAATGCACCTAATGGCACATGAAGCCAAAAAGGCTTGACTTTCAGATACAAAGTTATCAGGATCTTCTGGCGATTTCACACATCCGTCGGACCAATAGTGCATGTGCACTTCATTTCCTAAAGCCCCGCCTCCCAGCCGCTAAATCACGTCTCAGCTGAGTCAAATGAATCAAATAACTCTGGATATAGCTATTAGCGTATTCTCCATTGCACGAAAAGGTTTTTTCTCAATGACAATTTCAATGTCAGGGGAAAACAAGCCTTTGTGGCATCACGTGACCCACATGGAAGTTGTCATTCCATTCAAAATACAAATATATATATATATATATATATATATATATATATACAGTGGGGCAAAAAAGTATTTAGTCAGCCACCAATTGTGCAAGTTCTCCCACTTAAAAAGATGAGAAAGGCCTGTAATTTTCATCCTAGGTATACCTCAACTATGAGAGACAAAATGAGAAGAAAAAATCCAGAAAATCACATTGTCTGATTTTAAAAGAATTTATTTGCAAATTATGGTGGAAAATAAGTATTTGGTCAATAACAAAAGTTCATCTCAATACTTTGTTATATACCCTTTGTTGGCAATGACAGAGGTCAAACGTTTTCTGTAAGTCTTCACAAGGTTTTCACACACTGTTGCTGGTATTTTGGCCCATTCCTCCATGCAGATCTCCTCTAGAGCAGTGATGTTTTGGGGCTGTCGCTGGGCAACACGGACCTTCAACTCCCTCCAAAGATTTTCTATGGGGTTGAGATCTGGAGACTGGCTAGGCCACTCCAGGACCTTGAAATGCTTCTTACGAAGCCACTCCTTCGTTGCCCGGGCGGCATAGCCGCGGGAAGTCATTTTGCTTAGGGGGTGCTGCCAAAAGTGGGGAGGGAGCCGCTTAAAAAAAAAAGAAAAAAGGCGGTGCCGGGCCGGGCCCAGCTGTCAGCGATACGAGCCGCATAAATTGTTTGTTAAAGGCGAGACACGGCAGGCAAAAACATCGTTTTTCATGCACTGGTGAATTTTGAGATGTTGTGCTATTTTGATTCCATAACATGTTTTCTTTCAGGCTTTTGGAAGGAAAACGTACAAAATACACATTTAAGTGTTCATTTTACTATAGTTTGTCTATTTGCGTCTGTATATTTCTCCTAAATTCACCAAAGGTTAGCATTCTAACATAACATAAAGTACCGCGACCGCTGTTTGCACCATGTCATCAGAGATATCGTTGGAAAGCTCCGTCTCTCCTGCACAATCTCATTGGATCCAAATATGGTAATTTCCTTTTTATCAGCAATCAATCGTGAAAGTACAAAAGGGTCTTAAACCAAGAAACAAAATCTCATTGGCCATGTGTCACGTGGTGTGCTAAAACACTTCCTGGTTAGCTTTCCGCTAGAAATTGAAATCTCAAAATGGCAAAAGAACGGCGAAAAAAACGTTCACAGAGAAGAAAACAACTATTGTCACTTGCACGAAGCAAGATTATACAAAAAACAAATGACCCCGAACATGAAATACCTTCACGGAGTGCGTCGAGGCGCAAGCTGTCATCCAAAGAACAGGAGGGTTTCGCTAGCGCCACACTGCAATCTTTAAAGGTTGTTTTCTCAAAATAAGTTTTTCTCCTACTCTGAGTCCGAAATGTCCACTTCAGTTGCACTTACATACATCAAACCTTCCAGTTATATTCCTATCAATATTATGAAGGCTTTTACAGAAGGGTTTGTTCATATATCATTCATATCCTGAATTATATAAGATTGTATACCTAGAAACATGGCGAAAATTGATATTTTAGGGCTGTTGACAGTATTTTCTGATTTATGGAGTGATAAAAAGAGATATCCAAAATCCCTTCTGTAAAAGCCTTATATGCTAATATGACTACAAAATGAAACGAGAATTTTGAACCCTGCTTTATCCAAAGTTCAGATTTCGGTTCCTGAAATGTGTTAAAATATGCGCAAATGTAATGAGATAATGGCTGATAATAGTAGTAACAATGCTGTTTCAATTACATTAGTATGCATACAAAGTGACAGATGGACACGCCCCCAATTATGCGAATGAGCTAAGTCGCGCCTCCCATTGGTCAAGATCCTTTGATCTGAGCTAAGTCCCGCCTCCCATTGTTCGAGACCCTTTGATGTGAGGGGGTGAGGTGTTATAACGGGTAGGTGTGAAAAGCCCCCCTGTGGAATGCCTTTGTTGTCTAATTCTTTGATGTGTTGATTAAGGCAGTCTCTTTGAAGTTATGTTGTCTGGCCCCTATCCCCTCACCCCTTTGTTGTCTAAGCCTTCGATGTGTTGATTAGGCAGTCTCTTTTAAGTTATGTTGTCTGGCCCCTGTCCCCTCACCCCTTTGTTGTCTAAGCCTTTGATGTGTTGATTAGGCAGTCTCTTTGAAGTTATGTTGTCTGACCCCTGTCCCGTCACCCCTTTGTTGTCTAAGCCTTTGATGTGTTGATTAAGGCAGTCTCTTTGAAGTTATGTTGTCTGGCCCCTGTCCCCTCAAACCCCTTTGGAGTCGAAGCCTTTGATGTGAGTTGTTATAACGGGTAGGTGTGAAAAGCCCCCCTGTGTAGTGCCTTTGTTGTCTAATTCTTTGATGTGTTGATTAAGGCAGTCTCTTTGAAGTTATGCTGTCTGGTCCCCGTCCCCTCAGGGTTATCTAATCTAATTAGCCTTTGATGTTTTGCCCTTTGATGTGGTGTGTTATAAGCCTTTGATGTTAATCTAGGTGTCTCTTTGAAGTTATGCATGAGACGGTCTAGCCCCCCGCCCCCTCCCAGCCCAGGCCTCTCCCCCCTTTCTCCACCCCCTTCCTCTGGCTATGAGGCTGGCAGATTGTGGGTGGTGGAATAAGATGAAAATATAAATATGCTCAAAACTAAATAAAAGACAGTAATTTCCACTTACCAAGTCACCTTTCAAAAAAAAGAAAAAATGGCCAAGAGAAATGGCCGGAGCGCCAGTCAAGAAACGAATGCCGCAGCTGTGCGGGGTTCAGACGTCTACAGCCGAGGATCTGTGCACAAACTTATCTCGTGCCCTCTTTTGATCATGGGCGTGCGTTCATGTGTATTTTCTAATTCTAGCTCACTCGAGCTGGTTTCTCCAAAATGACCTCCCCCTACCTTTAAGAACAATTAACACACACACACACACACACACACACACACACACACACACACACACACACACACACACACATACACACACACACACACACACACACACACACACACACACACACACACACACACACACACACACACACACACGTTGGAGTTGGCCTTTGATGTGGAGGTTAGAGATAAGCCTGGGATGTTAATCTATATGTTGATTAAGACACTCTGTGAGGTGAGAAGCGAGGGGATAGAGTTAGTTTTTAAAAAATAAATACGCTCAAACTAAATAAAACAGCCATTCATTTTCACTCACTAAGACACCTAAAAACTTTATTTGTCCTCTCTAGATTTGATTCAGCGTTTTGTTTTAAATGATTTGTGCTTGCTAAGGATGTTTCTTCTCAAGTTTTTGTGAAACTGTTAACTAAAAGGAAGTATCTGTTTGCAAAGAGGGTATTCATATTAATTTAAAAAATATCTTATTTAGGTTTTAATAGTGATAACTAAGTTTCACTCTGTGGGGGGGGAAAGACGCATCGTTAAGCACCTGGATAAAGGACTCTTTAAAGCAGAGACATGGCGACCAGCATACCTGATTATCAGCAGGAGAGGACTCTTTTAAGTAAATACATTATAGGGTTAAAATAAGATATATATGTGGTGGAATTAGTTTAAAACAGCCACCTTACACCTTTTAGTTGTCCTCTCTAAATTAGATGTAAGGGTTTTTTTAAATGATTAGTGTTAATTAAGGGCTATTGTTATTTTGGTTTATAAGGGGATAGGAGTTCAACTTTTAAAATTGCACAGGATCATTCTAAGAAGAGTGAGAGGGCTAATGAGCCAGCACCATACTCCTCTATGCATTTTCTTGACCTGTATCTGATCTTGAAAAACTCTGGTAAGTACCCTTTTTTATTTTATTTTATAATATCATGTACTTATTAAATGTTTTTTTTTTTTGGTAGGGGTTAAACTAGTATATTATGTGGATAGTATATTATTAGATACTTAAAAATGTTATGTTTTTTCTGTTTACAGTAGAGACCCTGTGTGCTGAAATCTACTCAAACAGAGTACTTCATGGTAGTGGTCAGCTTTTAAACACAAAAGTGTATCTTTCAGTAACTTTCTCAGAGAATTTAAGCATAAATCTGTCAAATGTTCAAAAAAGCCTTGTTTCACTGAAATAACCTCAAAATCACAAACTGCCATTACGAGTCAGAATCCTAACGAAATCTACTCAGAGTACTTCATGGTAGTGGTCAGCTTTTAAATTCAAAAGTCTATCTTTCAGTAACTTTTTGAGAGAATTAAGCATAAATCTGTCAAATGTTCAAAACAGCCTTCAATGAAACAGCCTCAAAATCACAAACTGCCATTAAGAGTCCGATGCTTGACGAAATCTACTCAGAGTACTTCATGGTAGTGGTCAGCTTTTAAATACAAAAGTGTATCTTTCAGTAACTTTTTTTGAGAATTAAGCATAAATCTGTCAAATGTTCAAAACAGCCTTGTTTCACTGAAATAGCGTCAAAATCTCAAACTGGCTGAAACTGTACAGTGAATAGGAGAAATTACAGCACAGAGTTTTCTACTACAACACAGATAGTATAATCTATGTGACAAGACATGGGCAGTCTCCAGTACTTTCATGGTAGTGGTCAGCTTTTTTAAATACAAAAGTGTATCTTTCAGTAACCTTTTTTAGAGAATTAAGCATAAATCTGTCAAATGTTCAAAACAGCCTTCACTGAAATAACCTCAAAATCACAAACTGCCATTAAGAGTCAGATGCTTGACGAAATCTAATAAAACAGAGTACTTCATTATCTACTTTTTCAGCTTTTAAACACAAAAGTGTATCTTTCAGTAACTTTCTGAGAGAATTAAGCATACATCTGTCAAATGTTCAAAACAGCCTTCACTGAAATAGCCTCAAAATCACAAACTGCCATTAAGAGTCAGAATCCTAACGAAATCTACTCAGAGTACTTCATGGTAGTGGTCAGTTTTTAAATACAAAAGTGTATCTTTCAGTAACTTTCTGAGAGAATTAAGCATACATCTGTCAAATGTTCAAAACAGCCTTCACTAAAATAGCCTCAAAATCACAAACTGCCATTAAGAGTCAGAATCCTAACGAAATCTACTCAGAGTACTTCATGGTAGTGGTCAGTTTTTAAATACAAAAGTGTATCTTTCAGTAACTTTTTGAGAGAATTAAGCATAAATCTGTCAAATGTTCAAAACAGCCTTTGTTTCACTGAAATAGCCTCAAAATCACAAACTGCCATTAAGAGTCAGAATCCTAACGAAAGCTACTCAGAGTACTTCATGGTAGTGGTCAGCTTTTATACACAAAAGTGTATCTTTCAGTAACTTCTTGAGAGAATTAAGCATACATCTGTCAAATGTTCAAAACAGCCTTCACTGAAATAACCTCAAAATCCCAAACTGCCATTAAGAGTCAGATGCTTGACGAAATCTAATAAAACAGAGTACTTCATTATCTACTTTTCAGCTTTTAAACACAAAAGTGTATCTTTCAGTAACTTTCTGAGAGAATTAAGCATACATCTGTCAAATTTTCAAAACAGCCTTGTTTTCACTGAAATAGCCTCAAAATGACAAACGGTCATTAAGAGTCAGAATCTTAACGACATCTACTCAAACAGAGTACTTTCTACAGATGACTCCTACCACTCAACGCAATAAGTCCCACCCCACTCAGAAAATCATATAAAACTAAGGACCCCACTAAGACGACCGTTGAAAACTAGCCATGGATCTGAGAAAAACCAAGTCTGATGTAGCCTCCCCTTATTATCACCAGGATAACGGATAAGGGCTTAATGACTGTATGTTACAATGTAGGGGAGAGGATGTTCCCGAAGAAGAGCTCTCCTCTATATCATATCCATGTATGGTCTTTAGGACAAAAGAGGACCATGATAACATGACATATGAAGAATATCTTTCTTTAAAAGATGGTATTATAGATAACCTTTATAGAAACAGTATATCTCATACCACTCGCCAAGATCGCAAATGACAATTAGCAGAAAATAAAAAGTAAAGAAAAACGAAGAAAAATGAAAAGGAGAAGAAAAATGAAAAGCAGACGCAGAATGCGAATGAAAAGAAAAGGGGTAAAAGGACGGAAAACGAAAAAGACAAAAAGAAGGAAGGTGAAAAGAAAAAGGAACAAAGTGAAGAAATGTCAACTAGAGGATGGTGTTGTAGAGCCATTACAGGATCATAATAATCTTATAGATCATCTACCGCTAACCGACTGCTGCGAATGTGTTGAGCAAATACCAAAAGCAATGGCAGAGCTTTGCTTCAATATAATGAGAGAAAATGCGCGATACTGTGGAATTGCCCGAATTGGCGACAGTGCCAGAACATGTATTAAAAGACTGTTGGAGGATCTCTATTCTAGTATCGGTTGTCATTACATCGAAGGATACGCCAAAACATGTGACGACATAGACAAAGCTTTTGAAGACAATTATATGGTACCTGCCCTTACAGCTAAACAAAACCTACGCCAGGTATTCAATCGTAATGAACACATCAAAGAATTAGACAACAAAGGCACTACACAGGGGGGATTTTCAAACCTACCCGTTATAACAACTCACATCAAAGGCTTAGACTACAAAGGGGTTTGAGGGGACAGGGGCCAAACAACATAACTTCAAAGAGACTATTTCAAACTCGGACTTCATGTTAAGGATATGTCGGCCAGGGGTGTAGAGCTATTTGTTTAAGCACCGGATTGGGAAAACAGGAGAGTAAACCAGTCTGCCTTGATCTATGAATTCATGTCCGGGACTCTCGTGGTATCTGCTGCCCGCAGCTGTTTTATAGAAGGAAAACCTCCTTCACTTCATGAAATGGCTGCAGCATCAGGAGGCAGCGGGATGTGTAACTCCGCCTCTGAGAAGTAAAGCACCAGCGGGTAAAGATGTGCCTTTTTCGCACCACCTTCGCTGTGTTTACCTTCATCAGAACAGCTTAAGAGTGACTGCAGGCTGCTACGTGTTAACCACACACACCTCTACACACATCGAACTGCCCGATTATCCCCCCTTTTATTAGTTTTATGAAGGAGATGTCCAGTTACCAAGGCGCATGATGTGTGTGTGTGTGTATGTGCTCTGCTCAGCTCATGCCTGTGTGTTCGGTGTGTTTGTGTCTGTCCGACACCGGCATTTGTTTTCAAATGACCATGAACAGTAATTTACACACATCTGCCTAACTCCATAGGTAGCCTATATGCGGGTGTTCCCAAAATAAATTAGTTTAATCTTAATCTCGATGTAGTGCTAAATGCTGTCGGACGTGCACCGGAACGAACGTCACTATCATAATATCTTCTGAAAACAAATGCCAGTCACACACACACACACACACACACACACACACACACACACACACACACACACACAACACACACACACACACACACACACACACACACACACACACACACACACACACACACACACACACACACACACACACACACACACACACACACACACACACACACACACACACACACACACACACACACACACACACACACACACACCCACCCCTCTTTCATAATCCGCCTTCTCCTTCATTTACCAGCATTCAGTGGATTAACCGTAAATCATACAAACAAAACCAAAACGTTGATTTATCTGTTTTCCCGTTTTGGTTTAAAAACTGAATAACATCGTTTTTTTGGTTTTCCGTTATTCCAAAAAAACAAAAAGCGACACCGGTTCTTTTTTAAACATTGTTAATATGTTTTAGATGCATATTGTTCTAGTATTTGTTCAGGCTGTTACATACAATTAGCCTCTGTTGCTACCTGCTGGTGGTGAGTACATTTTAAAATCAGTTAAAATTGACAACCGGTCCGCAATTTTTTTTTTATGTATCTGCCGGTCCTTGGCACAATAAAGGTTGGGAACCCCTGACCTAGATGACTCGGATTTTATTTATTTGGAAAATAAATTCAAGCCACCTGACTGATACAAATATATACTATGACTATTATATGCTACTGTATACAGCTAATTTTATTTTAAGTAAAATCATAACTATTTTATGTAGTTTAATCCTTTTTATTTAGGTGGTCACTCAGTTTTTCAAATGTACACCACTCGCCAACAGTGGGTGCTGCAGCACCCCCAGCACCCCTACTTCCCGCAGCTATGCCGGGCGGTGTGTTTGGGATCATTGTCATGCTGAAAGACCCAGCCACGTTTCATCTTCAATGCCCTTGCTGATGGAAGGAGGTTGTCACTCAAAATCTCACGATACATGGCCCCATTCATTCTTTCCTTTACACGGATCAGTCGTCCTGGTCCCTTTGCAGAAAAGCAGCCCCAAAGCATGATGTTTCCACCCCCATGTTTCACAGTAGGTATGGTGTTCTTTGGATGTAACTCAGCATTCTTTCTCCTCCAAACACGTCTTGTTAAGTTTTTACCAAAAAGTTCTATTTTGGTTTGATCTGACCATATGACATTCTCCCAATCCTTTTCTGGATCATCTAAATGCTCTCTTGCAAACTTCAGAGGGCCTGGACATGTACTGGCTTAAGCAGGGGGACACGTCTGGCACTGCAGGATTTGAGTCCCTGGCGGCGTAGTGTGTTACTGATGGTAGCCTTTGTTACTTTGGTCCCAGCTCTCTGCAGGTCATTGACTAGGTCCCCCCGTGTGGTTCTGGGATTTTTGCTCACCGTTCTTGTGATCATTTTAACCCCACGGGGTGAGATCTTGCGTGGAGCCCCAGATCGAGGGAGATTATCAGTGGTCTTGTATGTCTTCTATTTTCTAATAATTGCTCCCACCGTTGATTTCTTCACACCAAGCTGCTTACCTATTGCAGATTTAGTGGGAGAACTTGCACAATTGGTGGCTGACTAAATACTTTTTTGCCCCACTGTATATATAAAGATATGTATACAGATATGTATATACATATACTAGGGATGTTGAAATTCACCGATTCGCAGCTGTGCACCGGCATAAACGTTCAAAATGTGAGTGCACCGGTTGAAAGAGTGCACATCGGCTACAGTTTGGGTTGAACTCGCGATGCATCGATTGTAGTGTCTTTGCATCGGTAAAAGAACGATTCATTCGTATAATATCCTCTCATCCACTTTTGTCAGCACTCAGCAGAGACGATCTTTGATCTTTGCTTCACACTACGGAGGCAGAGAGTCTCAGATATCAACACACATGGAAGTCGAGGAGAAAGAGAAACACAGCGCACCAAAAAACACCTACAAATCAATCGTTTGGCAACACTTGAATTTTTCAAGAAAGGTGGACAACTTGACAAATCGCAATCAAATTGTAAACGATGCCGTGCCGCTTTAAAGTACACAAGTAGTATGAGGAACTTAGCGATGCACATAAAGAGGCGACATGGGGTCTGCGGCTGAAAAGAGAAACCTGAAAGTTAGACATATGAGTTAAATCACTCAGTGAGGTGTTCTGTCAGAGAGAGTGGTGTTTAGATTACAACAGCCTGTGACTGCCAATAATAGTTTAAATGTCTTCCTTACAATTGTAAGGAGTTATGAAATACCTGTTTGTGAAAGGTTATTTGTATTTGTTATTGTTCATATAGAAACCACTGCTTTCTGCTCACTGGTGAGTTAGCCTATGAATGAGTGTTAAGCACATCAGGCTGGCATTGTATGGGCATTGCACTATGGTAGTTGTTATTTGCACATTGTTAATCCTGGGCAATGCATCCTTAAATTGTTTAACTGTGAGGTGTTATACACAGCCTGTCCTCCTACAAAAACGACCAAATAGGTCGTTTGTTCAGCAGTTTATTACGACCTAGAGTCACGTTTTAACCTGTTAAGCCCCAAGTTTTTTTTTTAAATGTGTTATACCAGATTAACGGGAAGAATCTCAGCTAACTGACGATACAAACCATTTTTACCAAAACAAAACACAAGTCTCATAAGAAGCATCTAAATGACCCCTGAGCGAAAAATGCTAACGCACTTTGGCACAGAACTCAAGATAAAAGATACCCGTATTACTTATCGTAGCTGCACATACAAGATATCCGATTAAAGCTGAGGTTCCACAGATTATTTAGGTATATATATCATCACTGGCGTCTCCTACCACCTTTATGCGGACGACTCCCAATTATATCTACCCCTAAGAAAAAACACTAGCTTTCTGATGCCCCTGGTTGACTGTCTTAATGACATAAAGGCCTGGATGGCGCTAAACTTTTTAAATATAAATGAGAGCAACACAGAGGTAATTGTGTTTGGACCAAATGGTGATGTCCCTTCCATTGACCTGGGTTCCCTGCAACAGTATGCAAAACCCATGTTCACAAATCTGGGTGTCAAAATCGACAGTGCTTTTAAATTAGATAAACAGATAAACTCTGTGGTTAAATCCAGTTTTTATCACTTGAGGCTCCTGTCCAAAATTAAACCGTTTTTTTCCTTTTTAAACTTTGAGCGTGTAATTCATGCCTTTGTTTCAACTCGTTTAGATTATTGTAATGCACTTTATGCCAGCCTAAATAAGACTTTGCTGGCCCGCCTGCAGCTTGTACAAAACGTTGCGGCGCGGCTGCTTACAGGAACTTGCAAGTTTGACCACATCACACCAGTTCTGGCTTCCCTCCACTGGCTTCCTGTCCATTTTAGAGTCCATTTTAAGATGTTATTGTTTGTTTTTAAATCTCTTAATGGGCTGGCACCAGAGTACATCTCCGACCTCTTACAGGTGTATACCCCCTCAAGGGCTTTGAGGTCGGCTGATCAGCTGCTGCTAATAGTCCCAAAAACAAAGAAAAAGACCAGGGGAGACCGAGCGTTCTCATCAGTAGCCCCCAGGCTCTGGAACGACCTGCCCCCTCATGTAAAATTGTCGCCCACTCTTGAAGCTTTTAAATCCCGCCTAAAGACCCACCTCTTTTCCCTCGCTTACCAGTCAGTCTGAGCTATGTCATACCTATTTGTATGCTTTTACTGTCTGTCCATAGCCTTTATGTGCCTTGTATTTATTCTTATGTGTGCTTTTTTATCTATTCGTGTAATATTATATTTTATTATAATGTTATGTTCATTGTGAAGCACTTTGGCAAACCCTCTGTTTTTAAACTGTGCTATATAAATAAAGTGGATTGGATTGGATCACTGAGTGCTCCGAACTCGCGACAGGGGAAGCAAACACAGACATCACAACACGTACCTTTACGTAGCTTTTACGGAAGATCGTCTCACCTTAGCTGTCAATCTGATCAAAAGACTTGTTCAATGGCATTAAAATGAGAAAAAACGCGGCTGAATCGGTTAATCAATAGGTTGATAATGTTTCTGTGGAATATTGTTTTTAAATTTATAATCCGTAATTCCATTTTTATGTAAAGATCTGAGAGTAACAGTTAGCTACTAATGGTAGCCACCAGAGTTATCACAGCTTCCGGTTTTGGCTATGCGTCAGTCTCACACACACACACATTACCAAATAAGGAATATGTGGGAGTTCTCCTCGATTCCATTGGCTCTGATGGTTAGAAAGAGATGTCAATCAGCAAAATCGAGCAAGGGGGGCCAGAGATAGGTCAAATGACCCCAGAAGTGTTTCTTTTTGCTAAATCTCTCTAAAAAGGTAAAATGTCACTTGTTTTGCATCAATCTTGATACAGGGTACTTATTATATGTTGTAGTTTGGATTCCTAAAGCTTTTAGTCTACCATCCCATCATTCAAGGGTGGTTTTCACTATAAGTAATTATTTGAGAGGACTTGAGCTCACAGGAGAGGACGCTGGCGCTTGTTGTTCGCCGCTTCTCCTATGCCTCAGAGTTTCTATCTGCTTTTAAGCTAGTTTATCTGCTTTTAAGTTATATGACTAAACTTTGAGTCTGTTTAAGTGCTTTTATATCTTAAACCTCGTGATTATTGACGGTTTTGGACCTGACGACTGTCGGGACTCACCTGCTGTATCGCCCAAATTCGCCGACTATCTCCGGCTGACTGCTTGCCTCTCTCCCATCCTCTGTTTCACTCCCAGACGTGAGGTATACTATCGGGATAGCCTTCCAGCTGTCTCGTTGCTGTTAGCCCTCGCTGCTAAGCACCGCTACCAAACTTCTTCGGCGCCCGACCTGTTGACATGTTGAGGTTTTCTATTCCCCAACTCCTGAGTTTCAACCACTCCAACGCTCCAACCAGCACCTCAGTCATTAAACAACTTGGACTTCTTCGTCGGCCTCGCTATATCCACCGAAGCCAAAGAAAAAGACAAACTGTATATTCCCAGCACGGAGTTGCAGATATTCCATCCATCCACTCTGTCTGCCGTCGTGTCGCACATCTGACGAGTCATCAGAGCCCGTTCATGGCGGGGTCAAATCACGCCAGAAACATCGCGAGACCGCTGCATGAATACACGGAGAGCATCGCGAGACCGCCACACACGAAGGAGTCTGGAAAACGTGGAGTGGATTACAGCCTACTCCGGCCCCTACAGAGATTCACCACATCTTCCAAAGCCAAAATAGAACTTCTGAATACACAATCCCTCAGTAATAAAGCATCCTTCATTCATGACCACATCACCGATGAGAAAATGGACCTCATGTGCCTCACTGAAACCTGGCATCAGCCAGAGGTTTACTCCACCCTCAATGAAGCATGCCCTCCTAGCTACAGCTACTTGGAGAAAGCCCGCAGCACTGGTCGTGGTGGAGGCCTAGCTGTTATCTACCGAAAGGAATTGGAACTGTCACTCCTGCCCCTGCCTGTATTGTCCTCTTTTGAATGCCTTGCATTTAAATGTAAACCCCCCTTCGCCCTGACAATACTTCTGATCTACCGGCCACCCAAACCCAACTCAGCTTTCATCCCAGAGATACACGACCTTCTCACTACGCTATGCACAACCTCTGCCAATATTATCATACTTGGAGATTTTAATATTCACGTTGACTCCCCCTCCTGCCACTTTGCCACTGAGTTTCTGCTACTTCTGGACTGCCTCAATCTGACACAGCATGTTAATGTCCCCACACACGCCAAGGGCCACACGCTCGACCTGGTCATCACAAACTCCGCCCCCATCAGCAATCTGCTAGTGTATGACTTGGGGGTGTCTGACCACAAGACCATCTCTATGGAGCTCGCTTTCCAATGCCCACTCAGCATGCCCAAACGCCAAATCCGCTTCAGGAACCTGAGGAACATCAACCCGGACACCATGACTCTGGACCTCCAGCATCTATCTTCCGCCAACTTCTCATCAGTAAATGAGTCAGTTGCTTATTACAACCAGTCCCTTAACAGTCTCCTTGATCTGCACGCCCCCCTCAAAACCAGGATGGTCACCTTCTCGCGCTCAGCCCCTTGGTACACCGGCGAACTGCGGAGAATAAAGACAGCTGGGCGTGTCCTTGAGCGGCGGCTCAAGGCATCAGGACTCACTGTTCACCGGTTAGCCTATCGTGAACACCAGAAGGCCTATGCACAGTCCCTCAGAGATGCACGGTCCCAATACTACTCCTCCCTCATCAACAACAGTACTGGAAACTCCAAGCAACTCTTCTCCACCATAAACCACCTCCTCAAACCCCAAAGTCCTCTACACTCCGACTCCACTAACAAGCAGTGTAGCGACTTCGCCGCCTTCTTCAATAACAAAGTTGCTACCATCCGCTCCCTCCTCTCTAGCCCCTCTGCACCTCCAGTTACAACTGCTGACCCACAGCCTGGGACAACCCAGCCTCTTCGCTGTTTCTCGGACATCTCCCAGCGAGAGGTGGATGGCATCGTTAGGAGGATGAAGCCCTCCACCTGTGTCCTGGACCCCTTTCCTTCAGCTCTTGTAAAATCGTACATCGGTACCATGAGCCCCATGATCACTAAGATCGTAAACCTCTCACTCCGGGCTGGCCATGTCCCCTCTGCCCTAAAAACCGCTGTCATCAAACCTCGTCTCAAAAAACCCTCCCTTGACCCGGGAGTCCTGGCCAACTACAGACCCATTTCCAACCTTCCTTTTCTATCAAAGGTGCTGGAAAAAGTAGTTGCTGCTCAGCTCCATGACCACCTAAACTCCAACAATCTATTTGAGAAGTTCCAGTCTGGTTTCCGCTCAGGCCACAGCACAGAAACTGCCCTGGTCAGGGTCACCAACGACCTGCTGATGACGGCTGATGCTGGCTCTCCCTCTCTCCTCATCCTCCTCGATCTCACTGCAGCTTTCGACACCGTCGATCACGGCATCCTCCTCCATCGTCTGCACTCCACCATCGGACTCTCTGACTCTCCCCTTGACTGGTTCAGATCATACCTCACCGGGAGAACAGAGTATGTCTCGTTGGGCGAGGCAGAGTCGGGTACCCACAACGTCACCTGTGGTGTCCCTCAAGGGTCAGTTCTCGGCCCCACCCTCTTCACACTCTACATGCTCCCCCTTGGCTCTATCATCAGCCGACATGGAGTATCTTTCCATTGCTACGCTGATGACACCCAACTGTACCTCAGGATCAACCCTACCTCCTCTGCAGCCCTGCCTTCACCCACACTCACTGCCTGCCTGGAGGAGATACAGGCGTGGATGAAGCAAAACTTCATGAAACTCAACTTTTTTTTTTTTTTTTTTTTTTTTTTTTTTTTTTTGTATTGCTTTTTTTCTTAATTTTACCGTGTTGTGTAATGTTTATTTCTACTGTTCTTGTTGACTACTTGTAGCACTCTGGGATCTGAGATCAGATATGTAGTGCTTTATAAATTGAATCCATTATTATTATTATTATTTATTTGGACGGACACAATCATTTACATTTTTTTACTGTGTTCAATCTGAATTTACTTTAAAACAAAAACATCTATATTGATTCTGACACTTCTACATCCAACTCACAGGTGTAACCTTGCTTTGAGAAAAAACATTATTAATGTAACCCTTTTAGAAGGGAAGATATGGTTATTTGTTCTGGGAATGTCATTTTCGAGCCGGAGACCTGAAAAACAGGCTCGAGGCTTAAGTTTAGTACCTCTAGTGGTCGTGTAAGAAACAACAATTTCTAGCGAGAAGTGTATATTGTACTTTTAGAATCCAGGTCCAGTGGATGTGTAGGACCTATAGTTTGATAGATATTACGAAGATGATTTGAGGTCTCGCCAGGAGAATGTGTATATACTACGTCTTCCCCTTATTCATTGCTGGCATCAACCCCATGGATGTATAATAAGAACTGGATACAGCGTTGGAGGCGGGGTCTCGTTTTTTCCTATGAGTGCTGCTCATTGGCGCATGAGGACAAAATGGTCCAACTTCTGAGAGAGCGAAACGTCACAGATTACCTGTCATGCCTGGCTGTCAGAGCAGAAGTACCCGTATGTGCGCTCATAGAGCATGCGCAGTTGAGTTGCCCCTTAAGCCCCGCCCCCCGAGCTCCCACTCTCAGATGCACGTTCATAATGCCAAGGAAAATAACTCTCAGAATACTGTTAGAAATTAAAATCAATGTTTAATAGCATAATGTAGCTTAAACATACCGTCAGTTTAAATGCTATTTTATTCTGGAAAAAACCTGAAGTTCTCAATACCAAGCTTTTATTCTGAAAATCCTTCATGACGACATCCGGGACTACCGTCCATTAGTATCACTAAAGTGGCTATTGACGCCGTTAACATGTATTGCATATAAAGTTATGAAAGAGTTAAGGAAGAGAAAAGGCGTGTTTAGATATATTGAATGTACAATGTCTGTATCCTCTGATATGCGTAAAACAACGGACATTCCGGTTCCTGAAAATAGCTGGAAAATGTAATGTTAAAACAACGAAATTTATAACAATAACACGTGGCGTTGTTTTGTCACAAGCAGGTGAGTTCAAATTACTTATTTTTCTTATATTTAACCCTGCATGCTATTCGTTTGTCTGTTATTACATGTCGGCAAGAGGCTAATCACTTCAATAGTGTTTTTGTTACGTTTGAAGTTAACGTGGATAGTTGGAGGCTATTCAGCAGTCGGGACTGCTTGAGACAAAGAACACAATCACAGTGGAAGCTGAGAATATTGGAGTGAGTGTTTGTGTTAAAGACAGTGTGAGGCTGTTTTTCTTTTTAAAAGTCCTTTGTGTGATGAGGGCAATCATTTCAAGTGTTTCTTGTTACGTTTTAATTTAACTTGAATAGTTTGAGGCTATTAAACAGTAGGGACTGTTTGGACAAGAACAAAGTTGAGTGAGTGTTTTAATTACAGTGTGAGGCTTTCTTTTAAAAAAAAGTCCTTTTCAGGGAAAAGGCCTGAAAAGTTTGAAGCTTTCAGTGGTTGTATTTTCTGTTTTCAAACAGACATTGCGTGTGGATTACGATGAGAAATGCGACATTCGTGTGTTAGATAGACGATATTCTGCTAATTGTGTTTGGATAGCGTCTTAATTTGTCCCATTATAGCGCGTTTAAACAGAGGAGATAACCATACTGGCTCTTAAAGTCAAAACATTACGTGCATGGGTTCAAAGCCGTATGACGTAAGGGTTTGAGGCCCATTTATAAATTGTACAATAAATAGAAATGTTATTTTAAACTGCAGTGTTTTGTTACATTTTTTGTCATTATTTCAACTCCGCTGTGAGAACCACGAGGTGTTTTCAAATGCTTTTGTTCTTCAGGTTAAAGGTTGGAAAATAAGCTGCCATCTTGTCTTGCCCTCATGTTGAAAATAAGCCACACGGCAGTCGCCATTTCGTGAAATGCTAATTGAAAGTACTCGGTTTGTTCTTACACACTCAGTCACACTCACATGAGGCTAGGCACTCCATATTGAGAAGGACACATCATATTTCTTGGCAGAGTTGGAACTATAAAATAGACAGGTTATCTTACCGTGGGAAGTTTGGTATTTGTAGGAGTCTGGTTTGTAAGTATTTCTGCTTACAAGTGTGTATTGGCGGGTTTTTGAATATTTTTGTTTGCAAGTGTGTATTGGCGGATTTTTTTTTTGAATATTCTTGCTTGCAAATGTGTTTTGGCGGTTATGTGCTGTGTTGTTTAACCATATTCTCCCATTTTTAAGGAAAATAAGCTTCTTCTTGTTAAAAAGAGGTCAGTTTTGACAAAGATACTATAACATTTTGAAGCTTGATTTTAAGTGTTATAAATGAACACATGCTTCATCGCCGAGATAGAATTGCAAGTGGTTTCTAATTATAAGATAAGAAACCTTACATAATACTCTTTCAAAAAAGCAAACAAATGTATTGAAGCTAACACAAGTTATGACATTTACATAATTCCAAACATTTCGGAAAGTGGAACCCAGTAGAACCACACCAGATTTCTAATTTCTATATTTCGGGGTCAAAACTGTACACAGTACAATTGTTGTCTATTTTTTTTTTTACAATTCTGATTTTAAAAATTTGCATAATTGTTATAACAAATAATAATAATCATTTATATTTTATAGATTGACTTTGAAAAAATAATAATAATAATTTATATTTTATAGATTGACTTTGAAAAAATAATAATCATTTATATTTTATAGATTGACCTTATTAAAAAATACAGATTTAAAGTTCGGACGAACAGCAACAAAGGTACTAGTCAAAGGACTAGTGCTTCAATCTTTGATAATTTCATTTTTTTTCATTCAAATAGTTAGAGAACATGTCACCAAAAGAAACTAAATTAAGGCCAGACGTAGAGCCAGGCACAACTGCAGATATCAAGGAAAGGGTAAAAATCAGATCAGATGCTACAACAGTTCCAAAACTTAGACAGAAGACATGGAACCAAGCTGAGAAACTGTGGGAACAGTGGCAAACGAGAGGACTGTTTCCAGCAGATGATCAACCTGGACCAACAAAAGCCCATAGAAGAGCAGTACTCGACTATGAGCACGAACAATGCCTACAACAGCGAACTATATGGAGGGAAGCTGAAGAAAAGACACCGTAGCTTGTAGGAACAAGACAAGGAGAAGGGGGGTGAAACTTCCAGAGAAGGCAGGGCAGACACCTCCAACAATTCAAGCTCAGGAAGAACCAGAGAATGCAGGGCAGACACCTCAAACAGTAAAATCTCAGACAGTGCCAGAAAATCAGAAGCAGAACCAACAACCAGGAGGTTTCCGAGGAAGCAGAGGCAGAGGAAAAGTTCTCCGGTTTGAGGGATGCTACATATGCAATCAGCTGGGCCATTGGGCTAGAGATTGTTCACAACAACAAATGAAACACCCACCACATGCACCAAACAACGGCCCTCCATGCAGATACCCCGGGGGAGGTTTCCATGATGACAACGGAGGCAGGGGGTCCTAGAGATGTCAAAGACAATGAGGGGTGCCAAACATGACCCAAATGCCACTGACAGCCTGGTATCAACCACAACAATGAGGAAGCTCAGAGGGCCAGACCACCAGGTGATGCATCTCCAGCACAAGGGTATTTTGAAATCCAGCTACATTGAGCCATATCTGTCACCACAGGAGGGAGAGGTTTAATGTAAAACAAAATCGAGAGTAGCATTTGCATTTACACATAAAGCATCCACAGAGTAGTAGAAGATTAAAACATAGTAGAACATTTAGCAGACTATTTTTGTAATTATGAGAAGGAAAGAGATTACGAGTGATGTTGTTCCCCTACACAGAAAACTATTGTGTCCACACAGCTAGTGAGGTCAAGACGACGGGTTTCCACCCAAAAATATGAAGACGGAAACCTGGTACTCGCCCAAGACGGAAGATCCTTACCAAGTCCTCCTGTTTACACCGACTGCAGTTCAAGGGGCGGCGATACACCTGACGTGGAGCTGTTGAGACCTGAAAACAGAAACTCGATTCTGCTGTGGTGAAGTCTGGCTACAAAGGGAGGTGTCCGATAGGGTCGCTTGTCTCAAACCAGTGAAGAAGTCAACAAGAACCCAGCAGAACTAGAGAGTGACTGTTAGCGGGAGAACAGTGACGGAGCGACAGAGACTGGCACAACATTTTCCAGCCAGTACATAGATAGACCCCGTCAGAAAACCGGGGCTGTGTTTAAAGGGGAACTTCATTTATTGTTAGTGGAAGTGTAGTTTTTTAGTCAAACAATTATGTGATTTATGGAGTCAGATTACAGTTTTTTTTCTCATAAACAAAATGTTATCGGTCTGAAGTATCTGTTTTAAGGAAATGAGCTACAGATTAAATAACATAACACTGATTGAGAGCTTGGATGAAGAAGTTGTAGGGTTTTTACAACAGTTTCAAGAATCAGTTTTTATTTATTTATTCTTGAGTAACTTTACTGATTTATAATGTAGTGCGTAAGGCAATATCTCATTTTGAGTGAGGTGCACCAGCCCTTCATGCATGTCACCCTCTGTGAGAATAGTTTGTATTTTCCCTCTAGTTTAGAGAAATATTATTTTATCATATCTTTGTTCAGCAGTAACAACCAATCCTCTAATCCTAGAATTATTGAGACGCATTAGCGACACCAGGGGTATTGTTTTTCGCAGCAACAATGATGCATAATACCAGGACAAAAGCCATTGTTGAAACAAGTAAACAATTTTTTGTGCTAATGGCAGATTTTAGTGAATGCTTTTATACCCGCAGAAAACCATACATCATACATAATTTTTTGTACGCCTTATGGGTACACGGAGAAGTTATACTTATTTGATGCAACGTTATGGGTTTTACATGTCCTGTTCAGAATAGGGTAATCATTGCAATATTAATTGAGCATGTTATGCTCAAAGGAGGGAGTGTCATGATTATACAGACATGTTGATTTCAGTGACGTTGTAGTTAATAAATAATAACATGAAGTTAATAATAGGTCTCATAACGACAAAAGGTATGCCGAAGCTTGGGCCTCCTCCAAGGAGGGAGTGGTCCAGTTTTAGATGTTAGGCGAATAGAAGTAATGAATATGTCAGAACTCTGAGTAATATTATCCAAGTTTTGTCTACACAGGCTAGGAAAGCTACAGAGATACCAGACGAGACACCAGAAGAGACTCCTGTTCGGCCAGGTGAATGGGTGAGGGTGAAAGTTCACAAAAGACAGTGGGCTGATCCCGGTGGAAGGAACAGTGAGAAGTTGTAATAAACTTCACACGCGCTCCGGTTTAAAGGTAAAGAAAAAGGAGCAAATTGACACCACCTCACACATTGTCACCCTTCACTGGCAACTTCCAGAACATTATTGGGAGTTAGGACTGATTTGGCAGAGCTGGAACAAAACAATAAATAGAAATAAGATAAAGATAGAAACAGCTCAAAAGACGAATTGTCTATAGATTTTTATAGATTGTACACTAAAGTGAAAACCTATTTTTGCTTTACATCTGAAAAAGAGTCACATTTTTGTATACGTTATTATAGTACTCATTATTTAAATTCTGTAACTGACACAACCATGGAGAAAATAGAGATGATGTCAAGAACAAAGCCAAACCAATTGTGGGGTCCCCTAGGGATGAGAGTCAGAATAGCATTGTTTATTGTGCTCATTACACTTGACACCTTTCTGGTTGGATGGGGAGTACAATATCAAGTAAGACATGGATCCATTAGTCCACTCATAGAGAATGCCCACTTCACTAACAAAACTCCAGCTGAGTTTCAGAGACTTTCACTTATCCCCAGAGCCAGAAGATCAGCTGAGCAACAAGAGGAGGATTTAGAAATACTCGTTCCCAAAGGTGAGGCGGTTATAATCAAGATTATTCACCCCCCCCCCTATATGCAGTTCTTGTATCAAATGATGAGATGGGTTTAAGTGATCGGGATAATCAGTGATGGGGATTTACAGATTAGGGGAATCTCCAAATATACTGGATCCATGTTTTAGTCTGTACCAGAAACACCCCCTGTTCAATTTATGGACAACCGACCGGTGACCTGAGCTAAATTATTGAAAATGATTACAGTAGAAACAGGCTACTAACCCACAAGTACAGCTTTGTATGTACAAACTCTATGAACAAAATTCCCCAGCAGATTGTGGCGACATTGCAGATATGTCCAGTCACAAAAGTTACTTATGTTCTAAATAACAGTCAGATTTAAAGTGATGGAGAAAATATGGGGATGTTCTTTTATAGTGTGTGAAATATGTGGTGCTTGAAACATGTAGGTATTTTTTAAAATAATAGAAGAAAATGGTTTCCTGAAAGAGTTATTTGGAGTAGCCATGTTACAGTGGGTGAAAGCAATGTTTAGGGATATAGCACAACTATTAGTAGACATTAATTACATTTAACAACCAGACAGATAGTAAGATTAGGAAAATAGAGTGGACAGGATTGGATTTATTTTACCTCAGTGTGTTAGAATTAACTAGGTAATGCGTCCCGAGATCTCTCTCTCTCTCTCTGCCTGTCAGAATGCTACGACCCCATCTTCAGACAAATGACCTCACCACAGGAGACTCCTCCTCCATCGAAAAGACAGAGAACCCGAGCTGAACCAACAACGACCTGAGGCATCCAGAACCATCTCCACCTAAGGCATCCAGAACCATCTCCACCTAAGGCATCCAGAACCAAACCAGCATGCTGACAAAGAGGCAAACTCTCATCGGTCCCTCAGATAGGACATGAAGTTCCAGCCTGAGCCACGAGATTTGGCACAAGAGCAGAGTGTGGGACATGAGAGCGGAATACGCCCTCCATGCAACAGCGTAGAGACTGAAAAGGAGGAGATGAAATGCAAAGCAGTTGGGCCACTGAAAAGGGTTAGACTGGGCGGAAACACCAAGCGGATGGACTGAGGAGAGGACAGAACCAGAGGAGTTGGCATGGGCCAGCAGAACGTGAGGGGGTCGTGGCTTGACGACCAGAGGGGGAGAGAAGGAAAACGGGAGTGAGTGAGTTTACACATAAACACACTTATTAGAAAATAATCCTAAAAACACACTGAGGGTAGAACATATTATTCAATCTTTTCATTATATAACAAATTATTCTTTTAGAGATTCTTATTCATGTGAGAGTTTGGGGAAGATTTAATTTGTTACAATATAGATAGCAGGCAAATCTTTATTTGAATGGAAAATGTTAAAGGTAGAGCTAGAACCAAGCCAAAGAAAGTATTCCAATCTGGAGTATTGGGTTCTACATTGTAGCATGGTTATTACCATAGGAGAACTATTAAGGTGGAAACAACATTTGTTTGTCGTCCAAGATGTAGAGTTTTAAAAAAAACACAGGCAAAGAGCGATTGAAAATTAAAATTTTGAAAAACTAGTATAATTGGGAGTAATACATGCGGGGCCTTGGATCACTCATTTTAATGGTGCATATTTTTTAAATCTTACTTGCAGCTTCAGAGGGAGCGCAGAGCACCAGAGTATGAGTTTTTAAAAGACAAGTGCCACCACCTCCTAATGCTCATCCATTTAATCAGTGATGACCTGACATTTAGAGATGGTATTTAAAAGGAGAAACATATTAATTGAACTACAAACCATTGATGAAATGACTTCTGTTTTTAAAGTCCTTGTTAAAGGAGGGAGTAATTATCACATGCTCGGGCACCCAAGTTTCCACACACTGTTTCAGGGACTTTATCACTGCATTAAAGCAGACCACCCAAAGCCACCAAGTAGGAACTTTTAAGTGATGAAATTCTACAACTGTTGTAACTGACCACAATCTTCTCCCAGAAATGACCGTCTAGAATGCCGTACCCCAGAGTAGATGTATGGTGGTATCGTGGAACTAAAACCTTGTACTCAGTCTTGCCACAGGATTGGGCTGGGACCTAGCACAGCCAGTGATGTTTTTTATGTATGTACATGGCGAAACACCCCAAAGCCAGTAGGGCTAAGAGACCAGTCCCAGGGGGAGTTTAGGCTCCACTGTGTACAAAGATAACATAGAGCCCAGGAGAGGCCTAGATGTTGCATTTCCATGTCCTAACGTACCGATTGATCACGACGGCCTCTTCTAGAGAACATATTGTTTTCATACCTTAAATGGTATGAAAGGAGGGAGGGTAAATTTCACATGGGGGGACAGTTTACAATGCTAGTAGAACAGGACGATCCACCCCCATATACAGATGTTGATGAAAATGATGAGTTAGTTTGAATGAGTTTAAATGATATGGATGTTCAGAGATGAGATTGTTCAATGAATGTCCAGCCGATGTGATTATTTAAATGATGAAATCATGTGAAGAAGTGAGCTAACTAAAATGCTAAAATGGAGTGAATCCATTTCAATTAACCTAAACTATTCCAAGATAGTGTATTTTTATTTTTTATTATTACTCTATACTATTCCAAGATAGTGTATTTGTATTATTACATTACACTGGTCCAAGATAGTTTGTTTCATTTTTATTATTTTTCACTGTTCTATATGATAGATTTCATGCATTTTATAATCATTACTATTTTAAAATGGGTCGTTTCTTTTCACTTTGTAAAAACAAGTGCCTTAACACTGAGCGTGGTATGAGAACGGTTTCTGTGAAAGGAGGGAGGAAGAAATGTTCTGATACCAAGCCATTGCTGCTATTTTGAAGAATGATATTGAATGTTAACACTAGAAGTTATGCACAAGGGAAAACTTTTATGTTTGAACACAGTCAAAGTATTTTTGTATTTTTGTAAAGTTGAGGCTATTCGAAACATTCCATTTTGATTGTATGTTTTTGATATGAGTTATGTACTATGCAGAGTTCAGATGAAGAACTCATTGATTTCAGTATTATACACACCTTTTAGGTGTGTAAGGAGGGACTGTTAGAAATTAAAATCAATGTTTAATAGCATAATGTAGCTTAAACATACCATCAGTTTAAATGCTATTTTATTCTGGAAAAAAACGGAAGTTCTCAATACCAAGCTTTTATTCTGAAAATCCGTCATGACGACATCCGGGACTACCATCCATTAGTATCACTAAAGTGGCTATTGACGCCGTTAACATGTATTGCATATAAAGTTATGAAAGAGTTAAGGAAGAGAAAAGGCGTGTTTAGATATATTGAATGTACAATGTCTGTATCCTCTGATATGCGTAACAACGGACATTAAAACGTTGGAGAGCCGGCCTGCAGGGAGGAGCCAGCAGAGGATATAAATACAGCGGGACCTGAGGGGTTCGGCCTCTTTCTTCACCTGGCAGAGCCAGAAACACAGCTGCTTTTCTGTCGAACAATATTCTGTTTGTAACATTACCGCGCCTTTATTTTAATTAAAGTACCAATTTGAAACCATCTCAGAGACTCCATTTAGTCTCCTTTTTAAGCTTCTCTCCTGGATGCGAGAATTATTACACGGATAACAATACCTAGCACATTATTAGCACATTTTACAACTTGAGGACCTAATGTTTTTGATAAGGGCTATATAAATGTTCATACTGGGTAGTTTATTTGGTTAAAAAAAATAATTATCCAACGATTTACAGACATTACATGTTAGACGCTTTTATCCAAAGCGACTAACATATATACTGTGGACAATCCCCACAGGAGCAATTTGGGGAGAAGTGTCTTGCCCAGGGACACAACGACATGCTGACAGCAGTGGGACTCGAACTTGCTATCCCCCTGATTAAAAGTTCAGCGCACTATTCCACTGAGCCACAGACCACTCTTTCCCAATGTTGGTCAATGGGAAAAAGTATTTCTGGGCCCAGGGACATCACGGACTGATACGGAAGTTGCAGTACCACCGTTTGGACACAACGAATATTTTCCTCAGAGTCCGGCACACTTCCTGGGGGCTTGGTCAACCCTCACGGGGTGAAAACAGTATTTCCGGTCTCAAAGTTTTCATAATAAAACCGGAAGTAATCCCCTCACTGTCAAATGATTTTACAGTGATATCTGCTGTATTCATCCACTAAAGAAACATCAGTTCATCCTTGTTAATTACACAACATTGATTGGTTTTAATTGTGTACAATGCGTTTGGGTTTTTAACCTTCGATTCGGAGAAACAGTTTTTTGGGAGTTTAGGATGGCCGAGACACTATACCCATAATCCTAAACTATCGTTTTGGACTACAACATCCGCTTTGCTTGACAAACCCCGTGATTAGTCCTCAAGCTCTGTGATTGGATGCTTGAGTGGCAGTGGGCCATGGTTACGCCGAGCTTCAAACAACTCTTTGAAATGGAATCAAACCACGGCAGACTATCCAAAACTGGATTTGAACGGGTCCAGCCCCACCCCCCAGAACTAAACATGCTGCACTGTAAGAAACGTACTGTGAAATTCACAGTATTTAACTGGCAGCAATTGACAAGTTACTTACTGTAGTTCATTTTACAGTAAGTAACTTGTCAATTGTTGCCAGTGAAATACTGTAAAATGAATTACAATAAGTAACTTGTCAATTGCCAGTTAAATACTGGAAAATGAATTACAGTAAGTAACTTCTCAATTGCTGCCAGCTAAATACTGTAAAATGAATAACCGTAAGTAACTTGTCAATTGCTGCCAGTTAAATACTGTAAAATGAATTACAGTAAGTAACTTGTCAATTGCTGCCAGTTAAATACTGTAAAGGTAATCACATTATTTACAAGTTTTTATTTACAGTAACGGCCTGTCCACACAGCGGCGTGCGTTGACGCTTGCCGGCGGGCGTGTCTGACACTCGACCAATAACTAATCACATGAATCTCCCGCCCCTGACACACAAGCAGCGGTTTGATTGGCTAGAGCTTGTACTGGCATATGATTCGATTTGGCTGACGCTTCTGCCGAGGCGTCAAAAGTTGAACATTGCTCAACTTTTGCAGCGAGCCACGCCAGCAACGCTCCGCGTCGCTTCCCACGATGCAGTTCGGCTAAAAGTGACGTCACCCCATTCAAAGTGAATGGGCAGAAGCGTTGGAAGCTTCAACGCACGCTGCTGTGTGGACGGGCCGTTACAGTGTAAAATGAAACACAGTAACTTCCAAGTACTGTATTTGTGTTTACGGTAATAGTGTTTCAATTATAAAATAGAAACTTTAATGCTATAATTTTAAGTTACAGTATCAGTATTGTAAAACTATTTATTATAGTATACTTCATGTCATGCTGGTAATTAACAGATTAACTGAGATTCTTGACAATTTTAAAGCTCACCAATAACTGCAGGGAAACAGCAAACAATACATTTTAACAATGTATTCTTAATTGTTGAATGGTATCAAGACCATGTATTTTCTTATGATAAATATTTTCATCCATAAAACAATCGATATTAATATCCAAACACGAGGAGATTGCATTTTTAAAACCGTGGCGATAAAACACAAAGAATATGAAGCCATTTCTTCTGCCAAGCCATTTTAGAGACGTGCTGTAGTTGAAAAGGTGTCACGACCTCGACACAAACTGGAGAACCCAAATGCACGACCCAGGGACACAGTCTTGAATGTAACAAAGATTTTCTTTTTAATGTCATTGAACAGAAAATCCCTCGAAAATAAACTTAAACTAACAAAACAACAAAACCTGACAAGACTGGAAACGATCTTCTCTTTGCTGAGGCCTGGCACGACCACACGTGGGAACAAACATGAACTGACACAGGACAGGGGGGAGACAGGACTATTTAAACATGAGGTGAGTGGGAACAGGTGGAAACAATCAGGTGCGGGGCAGACGCTGACAATGGTGGGAAACCACACAAAGGGAGGAAGTAACCGGGCCTGAAATGAGAAACAAGAGGGAAAATGAAACAGGAAATGGAAAAGGAGACACAACATGAAACACGGGGATTTAACTAGAGATTAATGACATAAATAGACAGACCTGTCATGACGTGAAATGACATATGTCTGAAATGACAGACATAATACATAAACATAACTAACACATTTGACGAGACACAACAAAAGGCACTGTTTGGCAAATACATTATCACTATTCTTAGTACATATAATACAAAATATTTGAAAACACTTTGAATACAAACAACCAAATGCATGCAGGAATGGACCCTGTAGCTACTGAACTTACAAACCTTACACGTGTAAGACATTTTGATAAGCTTGCTGAGTACAGTTAGCTTAACTTGCTTTTTCATTAAGCGGCCTGACGTCGGACTGTCACAAGTGATGTTACGTATTGCGCCGAGGCTTCGGAGCGTGTGTCGAGTAATCCCCGAAGCTTTTGTGAAGCATGTATCGAGGCTTGTATCGTTTTGGGCCAGTGACGTTATCGATGACAAACGAAGCCTCGCTGCCTGTCGATACCACGTGACTGCTTCACGAAGCGATTCAGATCGGTTGAACCGTTGAACCACAATGCTCATCATGCCCATGGATGTATAATAAGAACCATATTACCCCTCCTGTACCCGGGCCCGGTGACACGATGGAATTAAGAGAGCTCAGACCCTCACTTATATAGGTCGGAACATGTCATAAGTATAAATAGATACAAGCATAAATAAATGTAGGAATAAAATCATCAATAAATACATGAATAAATATGTTGCCGTGTTTTCAGGGAGGTTCAGTGTGTGTGCTGTGGCTCAGCTGGAAAGCAGTTGACTCATGACCGCAGGGTCCCTGGTTCAACGACTGAACAATACGTATTTTTTGTTTATAAAAGCTACAGCTAAATGAGATAATGTAGTTAATAAATGTATTCTTTGATATGGTTTAGCCTTTCTCAGGCTACAACATGGTTAAGTGTATGAATATTATTAAGGAATACAAATCCCTCTTTGCAATGTTTACCAGCCTCCTTAAGCTTTTCAATCACAATCATTAAACTGGAATAAATACTATATTGTTAACATGAAAATATGATTTTATGTTCATTGTTTAGAGTTATTCTAAGGCTTTACTCATTGGGAACTCGGTATGAGATAGAGCACACTGTTGAGATGTCCAATCTGCCTGTTTTACACACTTTGACCAACAGGGGGGTTTGTGTTCAGATGAAGCCCATGATGAAGCCTCATGAGATGAACCCTTTTGCGAACCAATTTGCTGGAAAGCTTCAAAGCTTCACAAGGCTTCATCTCGCCATCACTAACGGAGCGTCCACACAGCAGCGTGCGTTGACGCTTGGAGGTGGGCGTATCTGAAGTTTGGGGATTTTTTGCGAGCAACGCGACCAACAACCAATCACATGAATCTCCCGCCCCCGACATACAAAGCAATAGCAATGTTAAAACGAAGTAAACTGGATATAAAATCCCCAAACAGGCGAAAACCTACCAGTTTCATCCACTGTCTCTCCCACCTCCCTCCATGCCTCGCTCCTCTGGTTTGTCTCCCGGTAGATGAACAGAGACTGATCATACAGCACCGGGTGATTCACTACCGCTATAATGAATTTTCCCTCCATTTTTTGGAATATGAGGAAATGACCTGTGTAGTCTCTCCCAGCATACACGTGGTTTGATTGGCTAGCGCTTCTACTGGCAGATTTGCATAAACGGGATTTCATTGGCTGACGCCTCCGTCGAGGCGTCAAAAGTTGAACATTGCTCAACTTTTGAAGCCAGCAACGCCAGCAATGCTCCACGTCGCTTCCCAAAACGCAGTTCGGATAAAAGTGACATCACCCCATTCAAAGTGAATGGGCAGAAGCGTTGGAAGCTTCAACGCACGCCGCTGTGTGGACGGGCCGTAACTGTCACACTTTGGCTAGGGTTACATAAATTAACTGACAAAATTATTTGTATTAATTACTTTCTTTGTCTCTTGAGTTACCATGTCCATTGGGGGAGTTTACTTCCTGGTTCAGCAAAGGGCGTGGCCTAGCGCTGAGGACTAAATACTGCAAGGAGCCAATTGGGACAAACCAGCGCCATATAGACTGAGAGTTACGTCATCTCCGTTCACTCCAATGGACCACTCTTTTACAGCAATGGTGGATGTCACTACCCGATTCGTCCCCCTGCCCGATCGGTACTGCACATGTGCGAGATGGTCCGCCATATTGGACAACTCCGGACGGCAACCTAAGTTGGACACTTGACACAGTGGCTTTTAGCAAAGCTCAAAAAGAAAACGAGAGAGAGAGATGAGTTATTTTTATTACAACGTGACTTCACTATTATTTAACAACTCTTTTTATTGGGTTCTTTTATTTGGGGTTAAGTACATTGTCAGAATAAGTGAGAAATGGATTTAACTTATGTTAGACAGCTATCATACTGAATAAATATTTACTGTGAATGTATGCAAACATTTATAGCATATGGCTGTCTAACAGAAGTTAACTCACAAATAATAAAGTTCCATAACTTCAGTTGGGAACAAAGACCACACCTTATCTCCCCAAAGCAATTTCCCATCCAATAGGTGTGCTATATAGGTGTGTATAACCCTTTCTCCTGTCTGTTACTCCCTCTTTCAGCACAAGAACCAGAGGGGGATTCAATGGAGCCTGAATACCTGCACTGAGACCCTCACCCTGCACCCTGAGTCTCAACTCTGTGTTTTTCAAGCCTTTACCTGTTTTTTTGTATTAAACAAAAACATTAAGCTTTCCCAATGGTGTGGTTTTCGTTTGGTGAAAAAGTGCAAATGCAGTGTTTGTATATAATTACCTCACATATTTTTTTGCTGTTGGTCGTGAAATTGCTCCTGCTGACTTGAGCCAGACATTTTTTCCTCCGCTCTGCGTCAGTGGGGAAGCCGTACATTCGTACTCCTTTCTCGGAGCGATTTGAGCATCCCCAGGCAGCACAACAAACCATGGTGGCGACTAGGAGGCAGCACAGCAAACCAGGACAACACGGAGGAAAAGGCACAGACAAACTGCATGATATGCTATTCAATGTTTATTGAATTCCATGTATTTGCAATGGATGTTCCTAAAACAACACATTTAACATCATCATCATCATCATCATCATCATCATCATCATCATCATCATCATCATCATCATCATCATCATCATCATCATCATCATCATCATCATCATGCTGCTGCTGCTAGTCCTTTGATAGTCACCTGTCGGTCTCCTGTCCTTTCTGAAAGCCATAAAGATGACATTAGTCATTTAGATAACTTGTGCCCTCAATTACCATGGGATTACTGAAACTACCATGAATTTAAGAAAATGGTAGAAATTAATCTAATCTGAATTTTAAAGCATTACTTTAGATCCCCTCCCTCTAAATATATCAATAAACATTAGAAAGTGATGCTCCTGACTACCATACAAGTTTAAGAAGGTAATATTGGTTTGAAAGAATTCAAAGCTATAAATAAACGGCAACAGGATCTTTAACCAAGGCACTGTTAGCCTAACATGTAAACTAGTTGTTCACACTAATCCTAATATTATCACTTAATATTAGCAAATTCTATTTTATTTTTTAAAACATACTGATGTAAATACATACACATATCGATTTGTTGTATAAATATTGCAAATCAAAACCTTTATTCACTAATAATTACTGTTATCAATGCATTCACATTGCCCGCCATGAACTTCCGGGGAACGATCCTCCTCTACATGAACCACATGACGATAACCGTTTTTGGACTTCCGTTGTCGTAACTCTTCTATCTATATGACGCTGGGACAAACCACCTGCTTCCATGTTAAAGGGGGAATTTGGGTTTTGTCAGTGTCCTTTGTGTTTTCTGTTACTTTTAATTATCCCTTGGTTTCAACTTGGTTTGGCCAAGCCACTATATAGGTTCCTTGGTTTTTCATTGTAGCAGGTCAGTTTGTTGAGTTAACACCGAAGTGTTAAGTTGATGCCATGTTTCTTTGAGGTATTCTCTAGTGATGGCAAAATGAAGCTTTGAATGAAGCATCGAACCAAGTAAGTTAGCATTTTTACCACGTCCGGTTCCTTCGATAAAAAGCAATGCAATTTCTCCATAGGATTTTGGAAAATAGCTCCAAATAAGGTCTGTTTGACACAAATTGAAGAGACAGATAACGTTTTGTTCTACGGCATTAAATACATCAGCAGTGACCCCGCTGGTGATTTTTGAAGAGTTTAGGTGTCTGAAAAACGATGGTTGTTAACAAGTGGCTGAATAGGACTACAGAAGTTGTCCAGGCCGTTTTACGTCATTACACCGAACACGTAAAACACTCCCGCTAAGTTTGTTTACCCTGTTCTGCTTGAAAGCAAGTACCTGCCTCCTGCAAACTGTTCAAACAAACACTTCAACTTGTACCATTTACAATCTGTATGTTTGAATATGGATCTTAAGTTGGTGTGACGTTGAAGCAGCGACCCTGCTGTAGTTCCTTTATAGCATAACGTTAGCATTTTGCTTCTTGCGACTAGATTTATGCTTTGAAAATTATAAAAGTAGGATAGACATGTGGAGATTATCCGGCTGAACAAAACGTGATCCGTCGCTTAAATGTGTCTCAACCACAGACCTTATTTCGAGCTATTTTCCAAAATCCTATGGAGAAATTGCATTGCGTTTTTGACGAAGGAACCGGAAGGAGTTTACATCCGGGTTTTTGGACGCGTCACTGCGGTTCTCTGTCGGAAATAGGTTCATTTCTCGAAGCTTCAGTTACAGCGACCTCTCCTGGTGAAGTGCAAGGCTGCAGTGGGTTTAACATATCTTTGCCTTGAAAAATATTTGACACACACACACACACACACACACACACACACACACACACACACACACACAGATTGAATATCATGTTCTATTTGCAATTAAAGATTGATTATTGGGTTATTGAGAAGAGACTAGAGAGTGCTGGACATTTTTTTGGGTGGAGAGGGCCTTTTATCAGTTATTAAAGTATTAAAGTTGAAAGGCAATGATTAAAAGTTTAACTATTCCGGGCTTTGAACCAGCTGCGTGGAGGACATCTCCGCATCCTGGCCGCCGGATCCATTAACTGGGCAATCTATTCCTTCAACTATTGAAGTGTTTTTATATTACTCATTGTCTTTTTGTTCACAACTTCTCCACATTTCCAAGTGTTTCACGAGCCAGAACGACCTATCTTTCTTCCTGGCTTGCTCTATAATGAATGATACAATTCAAATGCAATACCAACAACAACTCAACAGCAATAACGCAAACTACGACAACAACCCACACATTGCGCATTGTTTAGAGCGGTTATAGTGTTGAAGCGCTCAAGTTTTAAACTGTTTCAACCTGTGTGGGCCACAAACACTCCAGTTGTATCTTCACAGAGTTGAGTTAACCGCTTAGTGTTTGATCTGGACCTGGTGGGTCAGGACAAATTAATGCTAGGGCGGACATAGTGGTTGGCGTTCCTGCCACTTTCTTCGGAAACTCTAGGTCTACCACTACGTAGCCAAGGTACGGATAACTAGAGTCACCCAAGCCCCAGATGTCAAGTTTCTTCACTGGGGGAATCTGAGTGTCTGACAGATATTTCCTGTACCAGGATTCAAAGATAATGCTAACCCGAGATCCACTGTCTAATAGTGCATCACATAGGTGACCGTTCACTGGCTCTAAGGATGGCGGCCCTATTAAACCTTCTGGTATGCCACAGGAGTCGAGCATGTCCACTGCACTCTTCCTTACTGTACAGGATGTATTATCCTTGGGTGCAGCTTCACCTGTAGTGTTGGTCTTGGCCTTTTTGAGAGCTTGAATAAGTATCTGAATCACTTTGTTTTGATTTTCAGGGTTTCTGCATTTTCCTGCCATGTGTCCGTTTTCCCCACAGTGGTAACAGAAGCGTTCCTCTGAATCAGTTAAGGGTCGGTTTGGAATATTAACAGTCATTGCAGTAGCTGTAGTTCCAGCCTGAAGGGACATTTTTTAGTTCACTTTTTGTTGTAGCTGTTGCACTTGTTTTTTCAGAGCTACTACTTCTGGATCCAAATTAGTCTCTGTAGCTGGTTCTACGCTAACGGGCAGTTTTTAATTTCTCTCATCTTTGTCTTGATGGGAATGTGTGGAGAGTGCTGCAAACATTGATTTTACTTCCTTAATTTCAGCTCTCAAACTTTGTATTTCTGACTGTTTGTTTTCCACTTGAAGCTTAGCATGGACTGTATGTACTGATTGGTTCAGTTTTGCTATGGAAGCTTCATACTCTTCTTCTGTGCGAATTTCATGCAGTAGTTCAAGAAAGGTTGGAGGGTTTGCCCTCTTCTCTCTCAGTCTTAGTTGAATTAACATCAAGTCAGCAGCTACTGCACCTTTAAGTAGTTGCTCAAGCCGTGCTCTATCCATACCACTGGCTGGAAGACCCCCTCTTTGTACTACTTTTGACAAGCATCGCTCTAATCTCCTCAAGAAATCAGACAGTTTCTCCCCAGATTGTTGCTGCTGCAGTCTAAAAGCAAAATACATATCGTCCCCCGACTCTGCCAGTCCAAATGCACTTTCAAGAGCCTCCAAGCTTTTTTTCTGGAGTATGATCAGGGTCAGATAAGCGCAGTGCTTTTATCACCTCTAGTGCTGGCCCCTTTAAGCTTTCCATTATTCTTCTCCTCTTTTCTTTTGGGGAGCATTCACTCTCTTCAACCATCAGGTAAACTTGCTCTAACCAATGGTCAAATTGTTCTTCCCCCGCTGGAGTAGGCATAGTACCTGAAAAGATACGCAGACGGCGATATCCTCCGCTCTCCTCCGCTCTCCATAGATGGTTTAGCTGATTTGTCTAACAGGTCACCAACAGCACGAAGGATAGATTCTGTGGGTGAGAAGACTGACTGCTGTTGTGGGAACAGAGCTTGCACATCGATAGACTTCCCCTCACTCTGTAGAAGAGCACTCAATTTGAGGTTAAAATCTTCCTCAGCACCTGAGCTTTCAGCTACAATGACGATTGGCCATGCTTTCAATCTTTCTGATGGTAGCACTTTGTCTGGAACATTTGGGTCTGTTACTTTTTCTCTGCACTCACAAAGGACTATTACTTCATTATCGTTTTCACTTAACATTCTTCCTCTCACTCGTACACGTCCGAGACATTTTATGGTCTCCAATGTCTCTTCTATTTTTGCAATCTCTGTGTTTTCTGGAACAATCGTCAGTAAAGCATGACTCTCATCAAGCGCCTCTCCTCGACACCAGTTCTTCAGCTTGTTTACATACATAGTGTGACTCTGAAGGTTACCTGTATGCTACTGTAAACTGTTATGTTATTTACACTGACTTTATTTTATTTTTATTTAGTGCAGCTAGAAACTCAAGACACTTTTTACAGCCTCCCAGCAGCGCCTCCATTTATGTATCCCAGTTATTCCCTAGTTTAATCAGGGAAGGGCCCTGAGTTCATTAACTCAATACATACAACATTAAGGCCTATCCTGTCACTTTACAAAAAAAGCTCTCAAAGTTTTAGACAGAAAACCAAAGCTATACCACCATTGCAAAATCCTGGAAAAACATAACCTGCTCAGCTGGGAAAATATATTAAAACACACTGATGCATGTCTCATTTTTAAAATTCTAAACGGCAAGGCACCCCCACCACTCTGCACTTTTATACAGCAGAAAAATTCAAACAGCAGAACCACAAGGTCTGCCCTAAGAGGGGACTGTGTAGTCCCTCTTAGGTCCAGTTCCTTTGGCAAACACTGTTTCTCTGTGAGGGCACCAACACTCTGGAACACAATACCAATACAGATAAGGAATAACACCTCCTATCATACATGTAACCACAATCATAAGAACTGGCTTTTAAACAATCAAAAATGTGAACACTTTTAACTGTATCAAGGTATGATGATATTTCATCTATTTGCATGTTTGTTTGTTCCTCTCTATTGTTGTACTGCTGTTCCTATTTATTGTATACTGCTATTTATTTATTGTTGTACTGATGCTGTCTGCTGTACTCTATTTAATTATGTTTTTATTTTCTAGTCTTGTTGTGGTCATTTAACATCTTGCCAAGGACAACAGTTGAAAATTAGCCTGCTGGCTAATACTGGCTCATTTACAGCAATGTGAATTAATGTGCACTGTCCTTTAAATAAATAAACAAACAAACAAACAAACAAACATCTAATTTACAATGAGGAATACATAAGGTAATTTTGTCTTATTTCTCTTAAATTATCCTGTTTATATTTTACCAATGTACCCTTTGTGTTATCTTAGGCGCATTCACACCGCAGTACTTTTCCCACAAAGGTTCATGAGAACTTAGTTCATGAGAACTCTTTTGTCGCGTTCACTCCAAAAATAGCCGGAACTAAAATTAGTTAATGAGAACTTTTTTACCCCCTCGAAAGTCCCTGGCTCTCTTGTGAGAAAAGAGCTATATTTCTGATTGGCTGGGCGGATTGCAAACCACGCCCCGTAAAACTCCCAAAAAGTGTTGTGAAGCCGCCATTTTATTATCCTCGCATTAGCATTATTAGCATTAGCATTAGCCCAGCGCAGAAACGCAGAGAGACTAACTTATGGCAACACAAAATAAAACATGGGAGTGGTGGAGATGAGGAGGTGTCGGCGTTCTGGCGATGTACTCGGAAGGCTTCAGTAGAAGCTGCTGGGAGTCCCAGCAGCTTCTACTGAAGCCAGTCCCCAACTCCGGGGACTTCCGGCCGGGGACTTTGGGCGGCAGTATACGCCGTGAAGTTGTTTGCGGCCTGCCAGTAAACCCAAAGCAGAAGAAGAAGAAGTGACGTCAGCGGCTTCATTTGCCTAATCCTCCCCCAGGGACTTATTCCGGTGTGAACGCAATCTGTACTTAGTTCATGAGAACTAAAGAGTTCTCATGAACTAAGTTCTCATGAACCTTTGTGGGAAAAGTACTGTGGTGTGAATGCGCCTCTTGAGTCCCTTTAAGCACCTTTGTAGCTTTGCTAGTATTAGATTATGTCTACTCTACTATAACATATACACACTGAACAATTTAGCTGAGTGACCTATGAAATAAATGTATATTTAAATGTGTTGAGCACAATGACACTTTACCTTAAAACACATTATTTTAAATACCTCTATTGATATAAATCACCAAATATCACACTGGAATCAGTTTTAGAAATAGAGATCTCAATTATTTGACTGCATACTTGTGAACAAACAGGAAATACACAGTCAGAATGTACCTTTAATAATGTCTGATTAATAATTCCTTTAGGAAATTATTTGGAAATTATTAATCATATCAAAATATTATAAGGTCACCTTTGATCACACTTAACTCAGTGGGCCCACACTCAGCACACACCATGGGCGCGGGAAGGGGGGTGCTGAGGGCGCTGCAGCACCCCCTAGCGGCAGGCAGGGGGTGCGGAGCTCCCCTGTCTGAATTATTATTTGACGGTTATTGCTGCTCCCGCTGTGCATAATCTGTGTAATATGTAGCCAATAAATTCCACATTGTTGGTAAAATAATGTTTTGGCCTGCCCCGAATGTTTTTTCTGTAGCACCGGACAATTCTACCTCAATAATATAATACATGAACCGTGCTTTACGTGAACCTCATCATGACACTCGAGAGGACGGCAGGAATGTAATTTCCCGTGTTCAGTGAATGCAACGGAGGCAAGACACCAGACCAATCAGAGAGTTGCATGGAAATAAAAGTGTGTGTGTGTGTGTGTGTGTGTGTGTGTGTGTGTGTGTGTGTGTGTGTGTGTGTGTGTGTGTGTAAATAGCGCATTTAGTGTGTGTGAGAGAGAGGGAGAGAGAGGGAACGGTGCCAGCAGCAGGGACCGTGTTGTTAGCATCTGGTTAGCTAGCTGCACTAACGGACACACGGAGCTGTTTGTTCCACAACAAGCTGGAGAGGCTCAGGTGAGCTAAAGGACTCTCTGAGTGTTTAGATAGTTAACTTTAGTCGAAGTTATCTCAGTGGGTCTCAAACAGTTTGGTCACAAATTATTCAAAAGATTATTTCCGCGGCACACCTTCATATGATCATTATAGTTATTAAAAAAATAAGAGAAAAAAGGAAAACAGTTATGAAATACTATATGGCAGTAAAACAAGAATACAGTTTGAAAGGAGAGTGATTTGTAAAATATCCATAAAGAAAAAGAACATCTGCTTACAGTTGTGTTTCATCTGGGTGGTGAGAGATGTATCCATAGATCTCTTAATGTTGCTCTCAAAGTGCACCAGATTGATGCTTTGAACTTGAGGTCCGCTCCCCACTCGTAAAAAATAGCACTTTACCCCACTGCGGTCAAGCCAGCCTCCACTCGGGAAAACTTGGTCAAGCCAGCCCGCACGTGATATTGTGGTGCGCGAATATCCTATGCATTACGGTAGAATCTTGGAAACACTGCCTCTGTGTTTAGATGAGAATAAAACAAAAACTGTCCAGTATCAAAGACTCATCTCCATGGGCGCGGGAAGGGGGGTGCTGAGGGCGCTGCAGCACCCCCTAGCGGCAGGCAGGGGGTGCGGAGCTCCCCTGTCTGAATTATTATTTGACGGTTATTGCTGCTCCCGCTGTGCATAATCTGTGTAATATGTAGCCAATAAATTCCACATTGTTGGTAAAATAATAATTTGGCCCGCCCCGTATGTTTTTTCTGTAGCACCGGACAATTCTACCTCAATAATATATGAGAGAGGGACGAGAGGGACCGGTGCCAGCAGCAGGGACCGTGTTGTTAGCATCTGGTTAGCTAGCTGCACTAACGGACATACGGAGCTACGGAGACCTTTGAAGTCAAATATAAGAGCTATCATCCCTGTTTTTAGATGAGAATAAAACAAACACTGTCCAGTATCAAAGACTCATCTCACTCCAGGGTTAGTCTAACCCTAACCCTGGAGTGCTTTTGTTTTATTCTCATTTTAACACAGAGGGATGATAGCTCATATATGAGACTTCAAAGGTATTTTATTTTGAAACTGTACATCAGAATGTCCTGATCTTTTCTAACTGACTAGATGGGATGTCCTGCTATGACCCTGGAGTGAAATGAGTCTTTGATACTGGACAGTTTTTGTTTTATTCTCATCTAAACACAGAGGCAGTGTTTCCAGGATTCTACCGTAATGCATAGGTTATTCGCGCACCGCAATATCACGTGCGGGCTGGCTTGACCAAGTTTTCCCGAGTGGAGGCTGGCTTCACCGCAGTTTTACCCCTGCCTATATGCCGTGAGCCGATTATCGAGCCTTCATTGTAACAGTACTGTGTGTTTGCGTGTGGGGAGTGCTTTTGTGCGTGCTCTATAGTGCCCGTAACAGTGTTCACTGGAGTCCAGCACCTCAGCACCCCCACTCAAAATACCTTCCCGCGCCTCTGGCACACACACACACACACACACACACACACACACACACACACACACACACACACACACACACACACACACACACACACACACACACACACACACACACAAGCCGGCAAATAAAATTAAATAAAACCCCTCACGTTGCAGGCCTGATGTGATGCTTGAGAGCGTTGAAAGTCAAAACTATTTGTCTTCTTCACTCAAATGAGCAATAGAACCAGAGCGATAGCTTACATCTTCAACCCCAAACTGCAGCTGTACCGATCCCTCAGTCTCAGATGGCGATCAACGGTGGCGGGAAGGTGTCCAGCGACGGCGTGCTCTCTGGTATTGTCCAAAACTCCTCACTGTCAGCAACTTGCAGCAAAACTGATAAAGGTCTTCAGAGTTTTCATGCCGAAAAACCCCGAACTGAAGTCAATAACGCCAGCTGAGTTCGCTATAACGTGGCTAAGAGTCCATTCACTGTATTAATGAATGCAAACACTCAGTTGCTAACAAGCTAATTCTTTCACACACACATATGGGTATTGGGCCGAGGGCAACACCGTACTTCCGGTATCTGCCGTTTTACGCGAGGTGCAAGCAGGCCGATGGTTTAGGCGTACACCGTCTAGGTGTTGCTAAGCTTCCTGTACTGAATTTCATAGTCTATTGCCTTAATCAATATCTAGTCAACTCTTGACATTGTTGGTTACTGTGATTTTATACAGTTGGGACGTTACTACTGCTATTTCTACAGTAACTCCAGAGTTGCTGTAATCTTTGGTTGGAAACGGGGTATTATACTCTAAAATGGTATACAGTAATTTACTGTGCACAAACACTGTACATAACTGTGGATTTCACAGCCATTTTTTACAGTGTGGCTAATTGTGTTTCGCAACATGTCCTATGGCACGTCTCTACTGGGAATTGTAGTTTTAAAACATCCCATAATTAGAAGTTGCCAGTATTAAACTGTGTACACCCCTGGAGGTTTCGGGAATAGGAAACACTCAAATGTAAAACATATAATTAATAAATAATGGGCAGCATTAATATACCCACATGACAGCTAAGGTCAGAAGAGCTTTATTTAACACCTGGTCTTATGTCTGTGACCCCTCCTGTTGTTAAAACCTCTTAAGCCCGAGGGTCCCCCCAGTGGACCCCTCCCACCGTTTTTTTACGAGACTATGTCTCAGGGCTTCTTAACATTTATGAAACTATTAATGTTCCATACCATTTTACCATTTTAATGGTAAGAAACTCAGCTAACTGACAATGACTAAAAGAGTAATACCAAGCCTTTGAATTAGCATGGAGCGAAAAAATGCTAACTAATGCTAACGGACCTTTGCACAGCACTCACGGTAGAAATGCCCTTATTACTTATCCTAACTGCACAAACAAGATATCCGATTAAAGCTGAGACTCCACAGATTCCACACATGTAATGTCATCACTGTAGGACCCCGAATTGTGGAGCTATCAGCCAGAAAAGAAAAAGTAAACAACATCCGGTTTCAAAAATATTACAATAATTACGTCTTACCTTTTTTGATTTGTGATCAAAAGTTGTGTTCAACGGAATAAAAACGCCGCTCAAGGTTAATCCAATGTCTTTGTGTCACGTAGACATTTTGACTGATAATCCATCATCATATTTATGGTAATATACTGGCTATAAAGTTTTGCAGTCCAGGAGTGCACTTTCAGATATGCTTTGTTCGCTTCTCTATTACGTCCGCTATGGTAATGTTTACGTGGATTTGGGAACTGCCCATCGATTCTATTGGTTCTGATGGTTAAGAAAAAGGTGTAAATCACACGAATCGACCAATGGGTTTCAGAGATATAGCAGGGTTGCCAACTCTCACGCATCTGGCGTGTGACTCACTCTCAATCTCACGCTCTCATGCTGCCCAAACTATTCTCACGCCAAAAACAAGATGAACCGGCGATCGTTTTTGGTTAGTTATTTACAATGTTGAGTTGACAGCTGCTCAAGCTGTCGATCCGCTCCCTCCCCGCCCCCACCACTCTTAACAACGTTAACAGACAGCAGAGCAGTGGGAGCCGGTTGGTCAATCCCCGACCCGTATTGCGCATGCGCAGATCTAAGATCCAGTAGAAATTATAAAAAAAGTAAAAGTCTGCTGCTTATTGTTCTACTTGGCCAAAATAGAGTCAAAGAGTATATGAGAGTGAGTGTGTTAATTAATATATTTGGCAGTTTGGAGTAAGTCTGTAGATTTGTTTGTGTGTGTGTGTTTCATGTATAGGCCTCTCACGATAATTATTTTTGTTGGATACATTTTCCCGGAAATTATTGCGATTACCGATAATATTGTCGGCACCGTTGTATGACCATTTTAGACCACATACATAATGATAATATATAATAATAATTCAAGTACATCCTTTCAAACTGCTAGTCACACCCTCATGTCAATGGCAATTTATCGAGTTCAATTTTATTTATCGTACGTTAAGTCAATGAATTGCTTATCGCGACAGGCACACAATAAAACAGTGGAAACAAACATGTGTTTGACTTTCATTAGTGAATGAAACTTTGTGCCCTTTATAGTCTGTGTCCAATATTGTGTATTCGTATATATTGTATATATGCTATATATATGCTAAGGTCCCGCTGCTGACACGATAGCAGTCATTTAGTGCGCATATGTGTAATTAAACCCATGATATCAAAATCTCACTCCAGCCAGGTACCCAAAGTTGGCAACCCTGGATATAGTCTTGCGTAAAGTATAAAGAATGCCAGCCAGTTTAAGTACATTACGCAGCCGACTTCATTTATTGTTTACTACGGAAGGAAATAGGAAGCAGGAATTGCCGGGACCCAGAGCACACGGAGCACAGAGCGGACAGCAGATAACGGAATTGCAGTTTTATTGCTTATGGATTATCAGAACATTTCAAAGGGGACACAACCCCACTGGATATTAAGGCGAGACACGGCAGGCAAAAACATCGTTTTTCAAGTACTGGTCAATTTTGAGATTTTGTGCTATTTTGATTCCATAACATGTTTTCTTTCAGGCTTTTGGAAGGAAAACGTACAAAATACACATTTAAGTGTTTATTTTACTATAGTTTGTCTATTTGCGTCTGTAGATTTCTTCTAAATCCACCAAAAGTTAGCATTCTAACGTAACATAAAGCACCGCGACCGCTGTGTGCACCATGTCAACAGAGATATCGTTGGAAAGCTCCGTCTCTCCTGCACAATCTCATCGGATCCAAATATGGTCATTTCCTTTGTATCAGCAACCAATCGTGAAAGCACAAAGGGGTCTTCTTAAACCAAGAAACGAAATCTCATTGGCTGGTGTCAATTTCTGACAACGTGATTCGTTCAGATGCGTCACGTGGTGTGCTAAAACACTTCCTGTTTAGCTTTCCGCTAGAAATTGAAATCTCAAAATCGCAAAAGAACGGCGAAAAAAACGTTCACAGAGAAGACGACAACAATTGTCTCTTGCACGAAGCAAGGTTATACAAAAAACAAATGACCCCGAACATGAAATACCTTCACGGAGTGCGTCGATGCGCGAGCTGTCATCCAAAGAACCGGAGGGTTTAGCTAGCGTCTCACTGCAATCTTTAAAGGTCGTTTTCTCAAAATGAGTTTTTTCTCCTACTCTGAGTTCGAAATTTCAACTTCAGAAGCATGTAGAGACACCAAACTTTCCAGTTATATTCCTATCAATATTATGAAGGCTTTTACAGAAGGGTTTGTTCATATATAATTCATAGCCTGAATTATACAACATTGTATACCTAAAAACATGGCGAAAATGGATATTTTAGGGCTGTTGACAGTATTTTCTGATTTATTGAGTGATAAAAAGAGATATCCAAAATCCCTTCTGTAAAAGCCTTAGATACTAATATGACTACAAAATGAAACAAGAATTTGGAACCTGGCTTTATCCAAAGTTCAGATTTCGATTCCTGAAATGTGTTAAAATATGTGCATATTTAATGAGATAATGGCTAATTTGCATATTTAAACATGCTATTTCAGAAAACTTGTAATACAAAAGACAATTGCCTTATTGTAAGACATTAACTGGAGAAATTTCTAGCTGATACCTTTAAGTTAAAAAAATTACCCTATTCACCTGGGGTGTCTCGCCTTAACCTATGGATTAACTACATCATCGTTTTTATCGTTTTAATGCCATTGAAGGCCAGTTTAGACCAGACAAAGAGGAAGGTAAGCCATTAGCCTAGCGCATGTTAGTACCTAGCGCCACTTGTTTTGATGTACGTTTTTGTTGATAACCTCGCGAGTTTGTATCTTTCAGTATTGAGGTGGGCACCGTTAGATTCTGTGTCTTTACGATTATAAACGATGTGTTGGATGTGCAGCTAGGATAAGTAATAAGGGAGCTAGGAGGGATTTTTGGTGCAGTAATAGGTTAGCATTTTTCGCTCGGGGCTAATTCAGAGCCTCACTGTTAGCATTGTGTGTTTTTTTTAAAAAAATAAATGAAAAAGATCAGTTAAATTAGTTTTTTCCCGTTATATGGATATAAAATATTCATAGTTTATTAAATATTAAGGTTCCTTAGACGTTGTTTCCTGCAAATGACGCGATTTCACGTCATTTGCAGAGTATGTTTCCTGCAATTAGAATTTACATGTTTTTACTATGTTCCATCTGAATTTATTTTAAAATATAAACATCTATATTGATTCTGACACTTCTACATCCAACTCACAGATGTAACCTTGCTTTGAGAGAAAAGATGATTAATTTACCCCTTTTAGAAGTGAAGATATAGTCTTTGTTGTGTTAGTGGCATTTTCGAGCCTGAAACCTGAAAAACAGGCTCAGGGCTTACGAGGTTAAAATTGATAAGCCTGAAACATGCACTTGTCAAGGTTCAGAGGCACATTTTGCAAATATGGCAGTAGCCATTGATCATCTTAAGATAAGATAATATATACTTTATTGATCCCAAGTTGGGAAATGTTTTTGTTTCAGCAGCATGTACTACTTTGTTCTACTCTACTACAATTCAGAGGTTAACCTGGTATTTTTACTCCAATACATTTATTTTAGTTACTTTGCAGATTCTGATTAATGATGTGAAATATAAACAACCCTTAAATCAGACTTTAGTTACACCTGAGTCAAATTCAGGGAAGGTGATTGTCAAGTGCCAAAATAAACTATGCAATATATTAGACGTTAAGTACTTTGTCAGACTTAATATTTATATGTAGATACACCCAAAGCTTTTTTCTTGTTCAAAAGAAGACCTTAATTTAAAGTATTCTTTAATGTTTAAATAAAGCCTTATTAGTGTGTCTGTTTTGCACATCCTCCTATTAATATCTTTGGACGTCCTGCACTAAACTGTTTTATTGTAGAGATCACTACAGTATCTTCTTGATTTTTTCTATTCTATATTTCTATCATTGACCTTCTACTTTCCCCCTATTTTGTATGTAGGCTACTCTTAATATTTAAATGTTTTCATCAAATAAAACGTATTCAACAACAAAATTCAATAACGTGCTTTAACCACTAGGCGGTGTGGGTTAAAAAAACTGTCAAGTTTACAGTGTTAACACAATCAATTATACTTTATGAAGATGTTACAAATAACACACAGCATACAATGCCATAATAACTTTGTATTATTAGTGTGACACTTATGTACAGTATGCATAACATCTGAAGATGTGTAGTTTTATTCATGTTTTCACATAATTTTACAGGATATTGCTATATTATTTCACATATTGTAGTTCTACAGTTTGTCCAAAGGTCTTCTGATCAGGGCTCTATAAATAGAAAACTCGGGCAGATGTGTAATATTTAATGCAGCCGAACCGTGTATTACAATGCCATCCTGCACATGCACTGGACGTGGATTCTAAAAGTATATACACTTCTTGCTAGAAATCTATTCAAAAAGCATTTTAATGGCCAAACTATTCTACAATTTAGGATTTTCCAGAGAGGGTTATTTGTGGATATACGACCCTCCGGAGCGTTTGCGATTTTTTTAAGGTAAAAAAGAAACAGCATAATGGGATGTGCAGTACTAGTAGAGAGAACCAAATATGTGAAGCACTTTGAATTAAAAATAGTTAATTTATGATTTGCTGCATATAAGGAATACAACTAAATCCTCTGTCGCACCATATTGAATTATATCATTATTTTGCATTGTGTTGAATCGCATCGTATCGCCCCAAATCGCTTAATGTTTTAATCGTAACGAACTGTATCGCAACACATACGAACGTGCACATGACCAATGAGGGCACGAGATAAGTTTGTGCACGAGATGGAAGGCTGACAGGCAGGTAGGCCATCCAGTTATTATAGCCGGATGATTGGTCGTGCTTTTTACGGCGCCACAGATTTTTTTTTTAATATATTTATTGTCAAAGCATTTAATATATTCATTGCTATCGGGATGTTAAGAGCATTCCATGGAATATAACAAAAAGTGTTTCTGAAGTGAATTACCTACCCTACCTTTAAGGCAAGAAGCCGTTATGATTTGTTAGTCATGTAATGTCCTTCAACGTATTGGAAACTTTACTGTGTGTGTGTGTGTACGTTTTCTTTTCAAGCTGTATCCAAAATCAGGTTAATTTCCATTTACAAGACAACATGAGTCAGAAATTCGCCACAGCAGTAGAGAGCTGGCGATACCTTGAAGAGCATCTTCTCCCTTTAGTGTTATTGAGGACAGATGATCATTATGTGATCAAAATGGATTGTCAGTGGGAAGCAGCTCCAAGCAGGGATTAGTCTGACACTGTTGCGTAACAGCTGTCTCATGAAAAATGCTCTTGATGTTGAATCAAAGGTAATAATGAATGTAAGCATGCAAATCAAAAGGCATTTTGTTTGGGCAATTTCTCAAACAACAATTCTTGAGCCTCAATCAGCGGAGCTTAAGAGGGATAAAGTTAAACAAAAACCCTCCACAGCTCTTCATCAGACAAATCAGGGCAAATTAACCCAAAGTCTTTGTAGCTTCTGAACATGCAGTGTTGTTTATACAGTGAAATTATCCACTGGGTTTTGTTGGACAGACTAATTGGTGACAATACATTGTAGATAATCTTTTTTTTAATTCTCTAGCTTTCCTTGAAAAAAACGAAAATAGGACCTAAATCTAAGAAGATAAGGAAGATTTAAACATGCACTTTGGTTAAAACACTTTTGTTAGATGAGACAATTGATAGGGATTTATACCTTTGGACAGATATGGGCTAATTGCATTCTTGCATCTAGTATATTATATATATAAATTTTTTAAACGTATTACGATTTCATTCTAAAAGTATTCTGACCTTTTCTAAAAAAGATTAAAGAAAGAGCCTGTTCTTTCAGAACTTTACAGATTTGTACTTGTATCATTTTACGATCACTTAGAATATCAATGGCCCTTTATGCAGCAGTTCTGCCCATAGCTACATAGAAAACCACAGTAAGGTCAGCCATTGACTCATGAACTAATGTTTGAAGGTGATGTATTTTTGCTGTCGCCATCTGGGTGTTTTCCTAATTTTGTAAGTGAAGGCCAAAGTACGTTTGTAAGCTCCAACAAATGTTTGAGGCACACAAATGTAACTGAAAAACCACTGTGATAGCGTCAAAGCGATCACACTGTGTGGTAGAGACCTATGAATCCCAAGGTATTTCTTACTTTACTCTTAATGGCACCATATTTTACAAAATGGGCCTCAAAAAGTAAACTTAAAACTTCTTTGATTGAGAATATGTTTACTGGAGTAATAAATCAACTGAATAGTAGGGTTATTTTCTCATAGTCTTCTATATACTATGACTGACTTAATGTGTGTAACCAGTGGAGTCTCCCTCTTGTGGCAATTTTTCAAATTCCCACTTCCCCATTGGCTGCCTTTGGAATTTCCTGGTCTTAGGTCATGTTTTCTTTGTTTCATGTCATTCAATCATGTTGACTGCCTCACTATTCTTGTTTCAGAGCACTTCCCTTCTTGCCTTTCTGTGTTTTCCATGATTGGTTTCACCTTGTTCTCCATATCCTCGCCTTCTCAACACAATTTAGTGTTTTTTTTCAGTCTGAGCCAGTTTGTCTTTGAACCACGGTGTAAAGCGTGGAAGCCTTTTCCCTAGTGTTCCTGGTTGGATTCCGTCATTAATGTACATGTTGCCTGCTACCTACTAGTCTTCTAAGCCGGTAAGCCCTTGTCCAATAAATCATTGAGTTCTTCCTGCTGCATCCTCACTTGTTTATTGGCTTTTGGGTCTTTCCCCTGCTGCTTGCTCCCTGAACCGCAACAGCCAAACGAGCTGGATCAAGTGAAACATAGATTAGCGGGTTTGGTGATGAATATATATACACTCTTAGACAGTCACATCGCTGGTGTCATTGCTCAGAAACAGCTGGGCAAATGTAGGTAGATGTTCCATAAAATCATGTTGACAGAACCACAGATCTGCAGCCAGATACAGACTAAAGTGGATTTAAAAAGGTTTAATGCAAAGATGGAAGTAAATAGTAAATTAAAATAACGTTTGTGTGAATTGTTTGGTTACATCCAATGTGACACCGCAGCTTTATTCCCCTGGAATCTCTTTATGTGATTTTGTATTGTCATCCGGTAATATCTGACGAGTCTGGTGTGTGTTTGTTTTGTAGCAGTCTGGTGTTGTTTGCAAACGATTGAATAAAGGTACATACAGTGGAGCTTCATGTGTTAAATGTGTCCTTGTACTGTTTGTGTCCTGCTACCTTCAGATGGCTGCAGTGATGTAAAGGTCTGTCTGTCAAACAGTGAGCAGCCAGATATACACTTAAATCTGAAATATCAATAGATAAATGTAAACGGCTTAACTGAATTACCTGCATTATGTAAATTCAACACTTTTAGTTTTTGTGCAGAATATTTGATTTGCTCATGGTTATAAATTCACCAGACTGTCAACAGAATGACAATAAACAGATGTCTGTTCAATGTCAATGTTAAGTTTAAGAGCTATTTTCCAACTTAAATATATAAAGCACTCACACTACTTAATTTGAATAAGTCTTTAGACTTTACTCTCTAAATAGTATAATTACTTCTCGAAATATTGATTAAAACTGGGTTCTCAAAATATAACAAGGCCTATTTTCTTGAAATGTATTGTGCAGCTTTATTCTGAACATATTACAACTTTTTTCTGAAAGTTTTAAAATTGTATTCTGAAAATATTACAACTTTAATCTGAAATTCTAACAAATTTATTTTTGATAATATGACTTCTTTTATTCTGAAAAGATTACAACTTTAGTCCAAAAATATTGCACCTTTTTTATTCTGAAAATATTACTGCTTTTATTTTATTTTTTATTAACGTTATTTTGTATATTATTCAGTTTTTCGCATACTTTTTTTTAATCTTATTGAAAATGTATTTTTTGAAATATTACTTCTTTTTTTTGTTGTAAGATATGTTTTCATATCACCCCCTTCCAACCTTTATTTCCTTTCATCCCTCTACTTTATGCTATGTTGAAAAGGCAATATGAAAAGTATTTGATGTAGATATTCTTCCAGAGGTGTGAGGCCAAATACAGTGGAAAGAATCACTGTTGTTTTAGTACTTTTTAAGTCTTGTTTCCCACAGTTGTACAACATTGACAGTCTAGTGTCTGTATTTCTTCTGTCTGGTAGTCTGCCCCGCTCTCAGCCAGCAGAGTGAAGAGCTTAAATATTGGACTTTCCTGTGAAGTCCGTTTGGCGACTGCTGCCCTGTGCCAACATCAGCAGAAGGGGCTGAGGGCACCGGGAGTCTCTGCCCAGTCCGTGGTGAGATGTTTGAGATGTAGACAGCACTGACACCAAGCTGTGATCCTCTGAGTATCCTCTCACATGCATAATTCCCTGTCAGTGTTACTATGATTATCGCAAGTAGAAGAATGTCTGCTGTCATCATGTGTACGATTCTGGCTTCACTGGATTTGTTTCTTCATCCTCTTCCTAGAACACACTCACACATGTACATACCCCCTTGTGCCAAATCAAACCCTGAACAACTTGAAGATGTGAGAAAAGTTGAACACAAGAGGTGTAGCTGTTAGTCACGGCAGATGGTTTGTGCGCTGCAGACCCAGTGAGATAGAGATGGCTGTTATGTGAGGATGATTCACGGGTAGATTATCTATGATATTACTTATAATTAGTGAGCGTCATCCCCTGTTGGGGGATCAGGTTTTATGTGTAGTCCAAACAGGGACTCACAGGAAGGATTAATATTCCACTGGGCATTCACTTTTCATGTCTAAAAATACATGCTGGCTTATTAAGCTTAAGTATGAGATCTTTTCAGCTTTCTAGCTACCTATTGCTTTAAGATCTACATTGTTTTAGGTTACAGCACCTCTAAGGCGTTTGGAGAAACACATATTAACATACACTGGAAAAAATGCTGCTCCATAACAAGTTAAAAGAATAATGAAAACAAGGTGTTTATTACTTGAAATAAGTACAAAGATCTGCCAATAGAACAAGTGAACATTAGCTTGGTAAGATTTCTTGAAATAAGAAGGGATATTTAGATGAATCAGATCTTGTAATTAGCTTGGAGAACTCATTTTGAAATATATTTTACCAGAACGTTGTGCTACAAACATAAGCCGTGCTAAAAAGTTTTCTGATGTTAGCTGGTGATAATAAATGTGTACAAAATATGTGTTTCATCTGAGATACAACTCAAAATAAGATTATTTGACTTAACAAGATGATGCATTGTCTAAAAACAAGACCCGATATCTCACTGCAGTGTTACTTCTGAAGTTATTATGTCTTATATCAGGTGTAAAGAAATATTCTGACTAGATATTAGACAAATATACTTGGCAAGATTTCGCTGTTTTTGTAGTGTATTTAATTAACTCGGGGACAAATCAATCCTACCAGCAGCTGTAAGAAACTACATTGCAGTGGACATACTTAAACTTTTAGTCGTGTTTTAACGCAGTCTTATATCCAAGAAACGTATGAGCATGTCTCTGATAAACACAAGGTTTAAACATGGTCCTTTTGCTTGTTTCTTTGTAGAGAAGCTATATTTTACACATAAATCAACAAAGCAATGCATCTAATCATTTATATAGTCCTAATCTTTATTGAAATGAGCAAAAGTAAAAAAACGTTGGCAATGTCAGTGTAGCCAGGTTATAATTATTTGTACTGTGCCAGATAACTTTTCACTTTACAACTTTTAATATAACAACTTGACATTTAGGAGGACACGCTGAGGTTAGAAAAAAAAGAAATAATTATGTTTGAATCTTTCCTTACTTATTTGCTGTTTTGCTTTGGAAACCCACACACGAACATCATCATCCTCAAAACTTTATATATGCGGAGAATCGCTTCTTAGTACAAAACTGAAAGATATTACATTCACGTTGGTACAAAACAGAGAAAAAGATTTAAAAAGCTGAAAGAAGTAAATAATAAGCAATTCAATTATGAATTGTTCATCTAAACTGTGCTCTGAAGCAGAGCTGTTAGGGCTTTCTATTTATCTTGCAGGAGCGGAGCGAGCGCTCAGCCTCAATCTGTTCCCCCATCCGTCTGTTTGTCTGGGAATATCAAAGAGTCCAATCACTGTTGTCCAAGCCGTTGAACACCATTAACCGCATTTAGTAAAACCTAATAGTTTCATGTATGTTATTGCTCCTTTGCAACATTTCCAAAGTATGACACTGGAGTGGACCTGCTCTTATCTTCTTTTTTGTACTAACTCCTGATTGTGTTTCATCACATGAATTAGCGTCTTGTTAGTGTGGGTGTTTCCTGTTTTTCTTTTGCTGAAAAAGTCCCTATTTAAAGCCTTGGAAGTGTGCTCCTGTTGGCACATCTGTATGCACGTAAATTACTGATTTAGGGTTAATATTCAAAGTGAAATGACATGCACGCTTCACAGTAGCTTGACTTGTCAATTACCTGGGTTGGTAAACAATATTTAATGATCTAGAAAGGATGTGTGAATCCTGAAGGAAAACAGGAAATACACATTCTAGGAAAAAAGAGGGACTTTATTTACCTTCAGATGAAATTCTTTTTTTTTTCCACAACCACTTACCATCTGCAGAATATGATGAAGAGGCTTTCATCATGCCTATTTTAGGTATACAGTAGTTATGAACTTGAATGCAACTAGTATTTGTAAGGGAGTTTGGATCAGTTATAAACTTGGTTAAACCTGTATATTTAACTGTTAGGTAACTTAGCCGCTCCTGTAACTGCTCTTGTTTCATTAACAAACTAGCATTGTCCCATTGGACCGGCAGGAACAGGCGGTGTACGCCTGACTAATCTGCTCAAACATCGAGATTTTGAGTCAGTTTGTATGATAGTGGCCATCTGAAAGACACAACCAAAAACAAACTTCTCCTCTAATTTCTATAGAAACGCCCCGATGCTTTTCTGGAGAGTTCAGAGAACGTTTTGGCTCAAAGCGTTCAGACACATAGCTTTTTCACCACAAAGCTCTGTACCCAACCTCACGTTGGGCGAACAGCAAATCATGTATCATGCAGCTTTAAACACAATTTAATTAAGGCGCTGGAGCTCAGAGAAAGGCGCTACATGGACACTGGCACTTGAATGGCGCACTAGGTTAGTGTTTTAGCCCAATTAATCACCATATTGGCAGTTAAACGCACCAAGAACTTACCAGACTTCTAACAAAAAAACATAAATCCTGTCTTTTTCTCTTTATTCGGCTAATGTCGGCCATTCTCCAATTGAGCCAGTCCTATAGTGCCCTCACTTACCGAAGCAACCCTCTGCCCATATTCTGCTCTATTTCTAGGCTTCCATTTCTGACCTGACTAGTCATCCTGAGCTCCCTCTCGGTCGGATAATTGCCACCAGTGGGAGGTGGTTAATAAAATATTTATAACTCCTCATCATTAAATGCTAATCGTAGACCAAGACCTTTCACAGTAAAATCATTTGACCCTATTTCTGCAGAGGGCTTATTTAAATGATTAACAGAACAGTTATTAAATCAGTAAACATATGTGCCCAACCAATGGCAGTGTCTATAGTTATATTAAGTTTACCAAGAAACCTACTCTAAAATAAAACAAGCAGACTATAATCAACCTACTTATTGCCTTTTCGCTCACACTGGCCTGCATTCTCTGCCCTTTGTGATTACATGGTGTGATTACGTATTAAAGCTGTGGCCTTTACTCAAACTACCCTCCTACAGCAGGAGCCTTGTTTCACATTTGCCCTGAGGAATGAATAATATCCTGGTTTTATGTGCAATATTTATGTATGCATGAACATTGGTCGAATCACACTGCACAGGGCAAATGTTACTGGTAAATATGCAGTTTGGAAAGGTAGGTAGGCAGGCTGTTTTTGCTCCAAGGTTATGTGTGTGGGACGTTTCACTCTGCAGGGACATGTAAGGACGTCCAAGGCCACGCTATATATATAATGTGATACTATATGCAAACAGATTAAGAACAAACACATGAAACACTGAAGACAACTTGCAGGCAGATCTGTCACCCGTGAGTCATGATGTATTCAAAATCTCTGTGATGTCATTTACTTTTTATTTGTTTATTTGTTTATTTTAATAGCTTATATGTCCCGCTGTCATCATGGTTTCTATTCCTCTGCCGAGGTTTACGTCTTATCTGTTGGCATTACAGGAAAAACCTTAACAAATGTATATGTGGAAGGAAAAACCTCACAAATGTCCCATTAGCTTTTCTCTATTTTGAAAAAAGGTTTGAATGTTGCATACACAGTGACAGCCATTCTCTACGCAGTGATATTAATAAAAACTTTACAAATATAATAACGGTTTTGCAAAAGTGTATCATTCTATAAAGCTTAACCAGTTGTATTTGTCATAGCTGAAGTTGTCGCACTGCCCTCTCAATGTGATGAAAGGAGATATCATCAAACTGTTTCCTGTCGCTTCGGCATCCCAGGAATACACCGACCAAGTGACAGAGCGGCCTCACTCCCAACATCATCAGCGTATGTTCAATCTCTGATGTTCATAACAGACTGTATCTTTGCTCCTTCAGCATCATTAGATGTCTTCAATCAAGGGTCTCTTTGAGAGTTATAGTAAAGAATAGAGCAGCACAATTAATAGACATCACAATATGAACTAGTGCAACATTAGGAAATACAATATTTGTTAGGGGCTGAACATATGTAAAAATACCTTTTTGAGTGAGGTATTTAGGAAGTCCAGAGATATCACTTTCTGATATCCCACAAATCCTATTCTACAGACTTAACAAAACATATCATGTGATTTAGTACCCCAGCCTCTTTTTGTTCAACCCCCTAACTCTAACCCAATAATAAGCAGGTTCTCAAATTATTGTAACATGCATATCTTTCCACATGATTTGCCACTATGTTCAGATCCTAATTAGAAGAAACAATACATCGTTTAAATTAAATATGAACCTACCCATGAACCTTTTTTTATTTATTTTTATTCTACTATTTCGATATAAGTACAGACAATGTATGCATCCGACAAACAAACAAAATGAGTAAAAGCGGGAGGGCAGAAAGCATAGCTTATACAGAGGTAGCCCTCCCGTTAGTCATCCAGTTGCAGGATAAAGAAAAAAAGATAAATCAGTAATTAAATATGCACACATAAACCAAATTGTATATACATACACATACATACACATACATACATACACATACATGTATGTACACACATACACCCATATCCAGGGTGAAAAGAAAATAATAAGGTAACAAATACATTCCTACAAGTCCATGTTCAGATAACAAGACAGTTTCATTTCTCATCCTATTTTTGTATAAACTATGATAATTTATATGATTATTATTATTATTATTATTATTATTATTATTATTATTATTGTTATCATACATCCATATCATTTTTGAAAGTTAAACCAAAAGCACAATGACCAAAAAATCAAAAAACAAAACGGCAACTAGGTATACCAATTTTTGGTTAGTTAGAGTAGTGTTCTAATTAGTGCTGTCAAAGTTAACGCGTTAATTTTGGCGATTAATTTTAAACATTTAATGCATTAAAAAATGTTAACGCAATTAACGTGGTTTTGTTTACTTCCGGTGGCGGCTGACTACTTCCGGGGGCGGCTGACCCATAACCTTTGGTCGCTTTCGCGCGGGCAAACCGGGAAAACATCTATCCTAACTAAAGGAGAGTCTATGGCGGAAAGATGGATAAGGGCAGACTTTTAGGGGGAAAGTTTCATTTAAAAAAGTTGCCCAGCGGCTCGTTGGACAAAACCAAGGCAATTTGCACAGTTTGCAAAGCCGAATTTAATTACCACAGAAGTAGTACGTCTTTAGCGTATCACCTCAAAGCAAAACACCCTGCTGAAATTACCTCCACGGGACCTCGCCAGTCTACACTACAGGAGTGTGGCACTCGTGGGCGAATAACGAAACCTGTAAGTGAAAAGTTAACCAATTCCTTGGTTACTTGGATAGTTAAAAACTGCCGCCCAGTTAGCACAGTAGAGGATGATGGACTGAGAGAAGTAATTCGTGTTGCATCGGGAGATACCTCTTATAATTTACCCTCGAGAGGAACCATTATGTCAAGAATACACACGTTGTATGAGGATGAGAGGGCACAGCGGACGAACATGCTTGAGCAAGCAAAGCACATCGCTGTCACAGGTGACCACTGGACGTCTGTCAACAACGATAATTATTTGGGCGTCACAGCGCATTTCATTGATCAAGACTGGACTCTGCAGTCGTTTGCACTTACTGTGAGTAAAACCGAGGAGCGACATTATGCCGAGGCATGTGAAAACCATTTTCTGGATGTTGCAAACGAATGGGAAATCAAGGAAAAGTTGACCACACCGGCACTGACAGCGCTCGTAACATGGTAGCTGCCGCGAGGCTACTTCCATTTGAACACCTGCCTTGCATGGCCCACAGTCTGCAAAGAACGGTCACAGTCTCACTTAAAGACAGTGGATTTGAAAGTGTTCTGGCCAAATGTCGCAAGATTGTCGGGCACTTTAAACATAGTCCATCTAACGCTCAGGAATTAAACGAAGAGCAAGTTGCGCACGGACTTAAGCAAGAATCACTTGCTCAGGACATTGCAACAAGATGGAATTCTACGCTGGAGATGGTAAAGAGGATGCAGAGAAACAAATCTCCACTGATCACTACCCTGGCACAGCAAAAGACCAAGGTTGCCATGGTGACTGACCCGGAGCTTGCCAAACTGCAAAAGCTGGAGGAACTACTTGAACCTTGCAGGTAAGTTATTTATTTCTTGTTTCTCCTCCCTCTCTTTCTCCCTATCTCCTGTGTACACTATATGTGTAACGTTTTCTCTCCCTCCCTCTCTCTCCATCTCGTGTGTGTATGTTGTTTTCTCTCTCTCCTTCTCTCTCTCTCTCTCTCTTTCACCTGTGTGTGTGTGTGTGTGCTTCTCTCTCTCTCTCTCTCACTCACTCACTCACTCACTCACTCACTCACACCTGTGTGTGTGTGTGTGCACTGGTTCTCTGTGTTGTTAATAAAGATTTACTGAAATGTTTAACACCTTGTGCTTTCCATTGCAGATATGTGACTGAACTGCTGGGGGGAGAGCAGTATGTCTCCTGTTCAGTGGTCTTGCCAGCCTTACGCCACTTGTTGAGAGTTATGGAGCCCTCAGACGATGATCCAGTTTATGTTCTGAGGTTCAAGAAGGCCTTTACCACAGACCTAGCTCAACGGAAGGATAGCACCAACCTCAAATGGCTGAAGATCACTACTGCCCTTGACCCTAGGTTTAAAGACCTTAAGTGCCTTACAAAAGATGAAAGGAGTGAGGTGTGGGCTTCAGTACGCGACCTGATGATGAGAGAGACACGTGCACAACAACCACCTGCTGAGACAACAGAGGAGCCGTCACCAAAGAAGAGGAGGAGGATGTCCATCTTGCTGTGTTCTTCTGATTCAGATACAGATGACGAGGAGGAGTCCATAGAGCATTGTCTGGATCGCTACAAAGCAGAGCCAAAAATGGACATAGAGGGGTGTCCACTACAATGTTGGTCAAAGAGAGAGACAGCACATGCCAGGCTGGCACCCATTGCACGCAAGTACCTGTCAACCCCTGCAACCACAGTGCCTTGTGAGAGGTTGTTCTCACTCTCAGGCCACATCGTACAAAAGAAGCGAGCTTCTTTGTCCCCTCATAACGTAAACAAACTGGTCTGCCTCAGTAACTGGCTGAATGTAAAGAAGGACGAAGTAAATTATGTCTATGGAGTGAAAAATGTTCAATGTTCTGAATTATTTTTTGTATTTGCACTGAGCATATGTGCACCTTCAGCCATTAAAATGGTCTTTGATTTTAAATATACTTTCTCTGTGTTTATTCTACATTAATTTGATGATTTTACATAACTAAATATTCATTATAAGCTTCAGTCTTAAGTAGAAAAATGCAATTAATTTATTGATAGATTAATCGCGATTAATTACAGAAATGTGTGCGATTAATTAGTTAATTTTATTTAATCTATTGACAGCCCTACTTCTAATACAATATTTCTGAACCTTTGATTTTAATTGTTGATGACAGTTAAGACTTGAGAGAGTTTGGTTAAGACCATTCCATAGTTGTGCACCTAATATGGATAAGCTGTGTGATTTAATGGTTGTTCTGTATGGCTTTCTACACAAAGTGTTAGTTTGCCTAGATGGGTACTTGCTGACATTAATTTGGAACCGCTTATGGACATATTGAGGCATCTTGGCATTTAATTAATAACGGCCTGATTGTACCCATTCATTGACCACAAAACGTCCACGTGTGCATTAGGAACATGTATAGAGTTGTATGAAAACACACCCACGTAGACTTACGAAGACTTACTGCCTTGTCAACCTCATCTGTACACGTGTTAAACAGAAGCAATGAAATGCACAACACGGCAGCTTAAGGAGATGACTAATGCCTGGGTGGTAGTCTTTTTCATCTTCTGTTTACAAGGTGACGTGTAAAACAATCTGACAAGGCAACATGACCCAGTTCTAACTCCGTATGGGGCCCACTAATTCCCCTCCTTCAAAGTTTTGGCACAGTTTATTGCTGCATCCTTCATTCAAGTGAGGGCCATGAAAGCAGAGAGTGAAGCGTTCACCATTGTTTCAGCCGTTTGTGTGGCACATTAGAGGAAATAAGAGATGACTGTGCTCATAAACAAAAGCCAATGATAGACAGCAGGAGGTAGGCCTTGGATGTGTGTATTTAAAAAAACAAAACAGGAACTGTGTTCTGACAAGAGAGAAACAGGACATGATGAATAAGTTAACACATGCAAGAATGTATAGTCAACTAAAGTGAGAAAAAACCCATACACTGACACCCACTTGCCAAACAATAGTGGTGCAGTGATGACATATTTTTGTAGGACTACCCAGAAGTTAGCAATGCAATGGCTCCCTCGACAAAAAACAATGAACATTTTCCATTGGATTTTGATTATTGCAATACAAATCTTTGGCAAAAGAACATTTACAGTCCTTACACTACTTTTATGATTTTTGAAGCGTAAATGCAATCGGAAGAAGAACATGGCTAACATTTTACAACTAACACTAACTACTTCACGGTCCATGGCTGTGCATTAGCACCGCTAACCTATGGCAGACTTGTGTTTGACGTGTTGTTAGCAACTTGTTAGCATCTGCCTCAGACATTCACCCGTGGGATTTACTGAGGTGTTTTATGTCATAGCACAAAACATAAAGATCTCTTCAGCGATTGTTGACTTCACTTATTTAATTGTATTCATCCAACCAAAGACCAGCTCACCAAACCATTCACTTTAAGGCAAATGAACCGGAACTGGTAAAATGTTAACTCATATCTTGGTTTTAGGACTCATTCCTGGATTCTATTTATCAAAAATGGCTGAAATAGGTATTTTGCCAATCATGTAGTGTTTTTTCAGATAAATTCAATTTGGTAACATAAGGAGAAATACAATTTCATCATCTGTCCACTAACAATTGACTTTTTTTCAACAACAATATAATAATAATAATAATAATGCATTTTATTTATGGGCGCCTTTCAAAGCTCTCAAGGACACCTTACAGAGCATAATTAAAAACAAGCAACAAAGAAGATCACACAGTAATACAAGACTTCAAAAACAAAGACTTAAAAACAACAATCGGTTTAGCAGAATTAAGGTATTGAATACGCCAATTTAAAAAAGTGTGTTTTCAGGCTGGATTTGAAGGTTGAGAGTGAGTCCATATTGCGGATGTCTTGTGGGAGAGAGTTCCAGAGACGGGGGGCAGAGTGGCTGAAGGCTCTTGACCCCATGGTGGTCAGGCGGGCAGAAGGTACAGTGAGTTGGAAGGCAGAGGACGATCGGAGAGCACGAGAGGGAGTGTAGATGTGAAGGAGCTCAGAGAGATATGGAGGTGCAAGAGTGTGAAGGGCCTTGAAGGTGAGGAGCAACACTTTAAAATCTATGCGGTATTTAACGGGGAGCCAATGGAGTTGTTGGAGAACCGGAGTGATATGATTAATGGAAGGAGTTCTGGTAATGATACGGGCCGCTGAGTTTTGGACCAGTTGGAGCTTACCCAGGGATTTGTGAGGAAGACCAGAGAGGATGGAGTTGCAATAATCAATATGGGATGTAACAAGGGCGTGGATGAGGATGGCGGTGCTGTTGGGTGTAAGTGACTTGCGGAGGCGGTTAATATTGCTGAGGCGGAAGTAGGCAGATCGAGTGATGTTGTTGATGTGAGCTTCAAATGATAAGGTGCTGTCGAGGATGACACCCAGACTCTTAACTTGGGGGGAGGGTGGGACTGTGGAATTGTCAATAGTGAGGAAGAATTTGTCAGTTTTGGCCAGAGTGGACTTGGAGCCAACTAAGAGAAAATCAGTTTTATCACTGTTTAGTTTTAAAAAGTTGGATGAGAACCAGGATTTGATTTCCAGTAAGCAGTCGGAAAGGGCAGTGGGGGGGAGAGTGGAAGTGGGTTTGGTGGAGAAATAGAGCTGGGTGTCATCCGCGTAGCAGTGAAATTGGATTGCGTATTTTCTGAAGATATGGCCGAGAGGTACAAGGTATATGATAAATAGGAGTGGGCCCAAGACAGAACCCTGAGGAACACCAGTGAAGACTGGATGGGACTGTGATTTGAAGTGTTTGAGTTGGACAAAGTGAGTACGGCCGGAGAGGAAAGATCTAAACCAGTTGTGGGATGTGCCAGTGATACCAATGGAAGATAATCTGTCAAGGAGGATTTGTTGTGAGATGGTGTCAAAGGCTGCAGTCAGGTCAAGGAGGATGAGTATGGATAAGAGCCCAGAGTCAGCTGCTACCAGGAGATCGTTTGTGATTTTAACCATGGCCGTGGACCAATATATACTATTACTCCATGAACGTTACAGCAGATGAAATACACCCCTGCTGGATCTCCAGTAACTTTTTTGTTTATCAATTGATTTATGTAGTTGGAATGTAACTTGCAGTTTTCTTAAGTCAGCATTTATTGTTTGTGCAATGTGTGATTAAAAGGCCTGCGTGATAGTAGATACCATCAGAGTCAAATAAAAATGCTGCTATAGGCAGTGATTCAAAATACCTAACAGAAATGAGCAAAGGCTAGCAGTGGTGCTGCAGATGTTAGGGATGCAATATTACAATATGTTTAATTAATTATTTTAACAGCATTGAAAATATATATTATTTTATTGATCTCAGTAAATATTTCAGTTCATTCATTTTTACAGAAATTTAAAAGAAGTATATATAACAATATAAGGGCAGTTAACGTTAATACGTCTATGCGTTATTTGGGAACCTTAATGCATTAAAAAATAATGAACAAATATAATCACATTACCAAGCTTGACCCAAAGTTCTTCCTGTAATTCCACACGGACGTTTACCATGAATCTCTGTTGATGCTTGAGCTTGATGTCTGGAAATGTCGGACTGTATTGTATGTAATAAAAAAGGCTTTAATCCATTGACAGCACTAAAAAAAATTACTTGTTGTTTTTTAATGAATAAACCTTTTTTTCATCCCTCAATAGAAATAGAAACATTTAGAAAAAAGAAAAAATCTGCATTTAGAGGACGATTACACTAAACAATTACACTGCTTTCTTTAAAGCTTTACACAATGAGCCTCCCCACAATGACATATGAATTATTTCCACAATTTAAGAAGGAAAAACATAGTTTTCCAGCATATTTAGGCTGTTAACGGGGTGAATTTCAACCACCTGCGTAATCCCTCATTAGTGAGACCATGAACATGCACATGGCAGTGGCCTGAGGCTGCTCTTAAAATCTGGAGTGCATCATAAAATATCATAAAAACAGACTTACCAGTGGAACCAGAGAAAAGAACAGAATACCTACAGAATGAAACCGAAACTGATCAGTAGTCTTATCGTCCTTTGCAAAAATGTTGGATTATTCCAAACCATGTGCCATCCTGTCAGAGAAACTGGCCTCCTATAGTTGTGAAATGTCTGCATATGAATATCATACTAATGTGTGTTCACGCTTGAATCAAATGAGTCAGTATGAAATACAAATAAAAAAACACATGCTTTTTTGTGCGGTTGAATAACACTGCTGTCAAACAAAGTAAAGCACAAAGGAAATGGAGGAGATGAAGCAGTGTAGATACATGATGATAAGATGAAACGAGGGGTTACGTATGGTAACCCTTGTTATATAAGCTTAGGCGGAGCCCTCTACTGGACTCTATGGGTACTACCTTATAATGCAAGCATTCACCTACTGAGACTGCAAGCATCTCACCGTATAAAAGGAGGCCTCGCCTCCTGACTGTCATCCTAGACCTCTCTTCAGCGAACGGTATAGGACAGACAGTGCTCCGAGTAGAGGGCGCTTATATAACAAGGGTTACCATACGTAACCCCTCGTTATATCTCTCACAGGATGTACACGTGCTGTCATCCAACAACACCGTTCCACCGAAAAAAGATTGAAGTAAAAAAAAAAGAATTCTTATTTTTTTGAAGTACTTTAATTTGAATATACATTTAAAGTTTTACTTAACTTTATTTAGTTTTCAAGGCACTTTTACTTCTAAACATAATCTATTTCCTATAGATTTATTTGACAGCTTTGTTTTTTTTTATGGATTAAGATAATTGCATGCAAAACATACAAACTCGTATAATAATGTTTTGCTATAAATTAAATAACAATTAGAGATGACTTTATCAACATTGAGTGATCGGCTGACTGACAGAGGTTAATTTGGCAACTATTTAATTGATTTAATTTATTATAGCTTTTCAGATATAAATATTTGCTTCTTTTTAATTAGTGAAATCATTTAAATAATGTTTTTTTTAATGGAGATAATAATCAGCAGAAATGTCTATAATGAAAACGATCCAATAGTTCTGGTGCAGTATAAAAAAGTTAAAGTCCTTCTTAATAAATATTATTGAAATTATATATCAAATAATTATAAATCAATAGATATATTATCAGTAGATACATAACCGAAAGGTCATTTCTCATGCTGCCTGTGCTGCAGCACCTCTTTTCACCCTCTGTCTGAAATCAGAGCCCAATCTGCTCTGATTGGTTAGCTGGCCGGCTCTGTTGTGATTGGTCAACCCCTTAAAGATGGCCCGCCTTTAAGCCCATCACTTATCACAATGTGTTGGAGCGCTAGCCATAGGAGCGCGACTGTAAAATAGAGATGTCTCTATGTTACAAAGGTGTCACAAGTTAGACACATCTATTGTTGTTTATTTGGCTCATCTCTCCTTTCATTTCAGATCCCGCCTTCCTGCAGGCCCTTGTAATCAGCTGACTTCCCTCACCTGGTCTTCCCAGCCCTTCCCCTCACCTGTTACTCATTCCCTCATCACCCCACAGTATTTATACCACCTCACTATCACTTGTCCTTTGCCAGATTGTCTTGTCGTTTCCGCCAAGCTCTCCAGTGTGTTATTCTCTATCCTAGATTCTTGTCCTGCCCGGATTTTGACCCCTGCCTGCCTGTATTCAGATCTCGAGTTCCTGCCTGCTCCCTGTTTGGTTTTGATTGCCTGTCTGACGGATTTCCTGGTTTTGACCCTGCCTGTCCCTGACCTGAATAAACTGAACATTGCAAAACACTGGTTGTATCTGTGTCGTGCTATTGTGTTCCGATCTGTACCTGTGATCGTGACAAAAGGTAAATATTTGCTATATTGCAGAGACATCTATTTGACTTTGGGGCCCCATAATGCTCATTTTAAGGATAATATTTGTATTTTGTTTCTCTACTGTGACATGTTTACATGCTTGAATAAAGATTTTCGGGAAATGTCCTGTCCTTCACGTACAATGTGCTTGAGCGCTAGCCTATAGAAGCGTGAGTGTTACATAGTGATGTCACTATGTTCCGGAAGTATCAAAGGACTCCAGTCAAGGTGTTTCAGGCAAGGGGGGGGGGAGGGGTGTCGGGGGGTGAAACTCACCCTGGAGAGAACTTTAGGATTTTAGCCTTTGCAGACCATTTACATGCACAAAAATGCACTGCAGCGAAGCGTAATAGGGTCTCTTTTCATTTGAATAACATATCTTTAAAGGAAGAAAACATCCCCCCACCAAGCTGCAATAATCATTGTAATGATAAGCTAAATCCAGACACATCTGAGGATGTTGCCTGTCAGCCAGTGGGGGCTGCCTGTGGTTGCATGACATCCTCTGCTGCTGAGGGGTCGTTGAAATTCACAGACTGTCAGAGGCTCTGCTGGGTCTGTTTCCGTAGAAACAGCAAAGAGATGGTGGGGACCGAGGAATGCAGGACACCAGTGGTTGCATTCCCCTGTGCTGAGTGATTCACTGCTTCATTTAATGGGAAAAACAATTCAATATAACGTCAAGAATCAACTGCTGAGACACTGACTCAGACTTTAAAAACTTTAAAAAAAAAGCTTTAGTAAGAAGCAGGAAATAAAAGATATATTTAAAATAAGTTATAAGTACTTTCTGTTGTTTTTAGTATCCTGTGTTTAGTCTGTACATGTTGCCTGACTGCTCAACCAATGTCCCACCTGGGAAAGATAAAGTTGAGAAAATAATCCTTCAAAAAGGTCAATTGAGCAGCTGTTCTGCAGCTTTTCATCATATCTCAAGTTCTGATTTAGCAGTTTGAGTTATTGAATTGTATGCGCACATTTCTAAATAATCGTGAAACAGTGACAAGCTGAAACCAGCTCATAACAACTGTAACGGAACAAATAGATCTCCATTGCAATAACAACAAATATTCATAATTCATAACTGGACAAAATGGAGATACAAAGAAAGATAAACGCGGCAGGTTGATAACATAAAGAAGCATATATAAGAAAACAGCCGTAGCAATGGCCAACACATGTGACCTTTGGCCAAATGTGATTGTTGCCATGTTAATGAAAATATCTAACTAATTGATTTTCTATCCATTTCTGCTGACCTTTGAAAGCTTTCTGAAACCAAGCACCACAAACCTAAAGTGATCAGCAGCTCTCTAACTGAACGCTAACAAGCTTATTGAATATCGGATTTGAAATGATGAAGAGTGTAATGATTTTTATCCATCCAGGTCTGGTCAAATAAAGGTCAAGACAAATACAATGTATGATCTTTTCTAAGCCGGTGTTGGTAGTGTTTTTAGGCTGTTGACTGTGAGGATAACATCTCTTTATTATGAACACTGTGATAATAGTGTTTTTGTTTCTTGCACATGTTGTCTCTAATCACTTCCCCCTCCATTCATATGTATATTTTAACACACTACAGCCGCCCATGTGCCCTCAGTTTAATTGTTTTCCTCTTATTCCCAAACAAGCCGATTTAGCAGCGCTCATGCCTACGTAAGAGCCGCGGAACACAAAAACATCCAGAAAAATAAATGGTTTCCACTCAGAAGCGGTGGGAGCGGGGGCTCCCATTCAGAATATGACAGCCATGTTTTAAATTATGTCAGATCCCAACACTCCCCCTCCCTCTGCTGGAATGTCTTCTTTTAGCACTGAGGCATTTTATTGCCCTACCTTCCCTCTGTTGTGGTGACACTGGGGGACAAAAACCAGCGCTGACCCCATGGGGGCATCTGCTCGCCTCACCACCTAGATGCACATTGTGGCTCTGGCATAACTTTGCCGTCAGACGTCACCAGTCATTGTGTCGGGGCGGTTTTGTGTCTCAGGACAAAGCGTGAGAGAGAGAAAAGAAAACAATCCAGATGCCTTCTCTGAAATGGCCCAGCTTGCCCCCTTTTATAATGCAAGCGGGGGTCAGCTTTGTTCAAAAGCGTTAATAGTTGTCGTTTTAGAGAAACCACCTTTCAAAGCACATACCTACATCTTGTAATTAGGTTAGCTGTTCCCCTCCGTTGATGTCTCTGTCCTCTCTGTGGGATTACTCTCACTCGGCCAAATTATACAAATTACGCTCACATTTTAGAGTTATGCATTCATTTTCTTTGACTGAGTACTAGTTGCCCAGACCCCAGGCACCCATAGGCTGCAATTAAAGACTTTAGAAACAATGGGTTCTCACCACAAATGTAATTGTTCTTGTTCTTGTCTGCTTTTCTTTTAAGTATCTGGCAGAATCATCTAAGCTGCTTCTAGAGCAATACAGACGAAGACCAATTGGCTTTTTAGGACATTTTCAGATGTACAGATGTATTTTATGAAACAAGAAAAGTATTACTTGTGAGGAACAATTTGATTACATTTTAGCCTCTGGCCTGGAGCATGTAGCATGTTTCATTTTACTTTAATTATACCTGAAGTGCAAAATGTGCTAGGAATAACCTTAAATCAGGTTTATTCTTTATAGTAATTTCATGCTTGCGAACCGGGAATAGTTGTAGCCAGAGGCATCCAGTATTTGGTATGTCCTATTCTCACATAAGCCTTGAGAGAAATTCTTCAAATTTGGAATGAGCCAACGTTGACTTGGACTGATTGGAACTTTTACATCAGACGTCTTAGTAACTGTGTCCTCACAAAGCACGTTTTGGCATATGGATGCATATAAGTATGCATATACTATGTCTATTGACATTTACATATATGGTGATGAGTTTGGTATTTCCCTAACCATCCCAAGGAAAATTCATTCTATCAAAATCCTACTTAACTTAAGTGTTATCAGCAAACTGTACTCAAAGCATGTCAAGTTAAAATAAAATATCAGCTCACCTGAATCTGTCAAACGAAGGAAGGGAGTTTAAAGAGTACACTATTATGATTTTGGGGTTTTCCCTTTTGTTGTTTTCAAACCTTTATTTAACCAGGTGAATCCCATTGAGATCATCGATCTCTAAAATCCCATAGTTTCCTCCAGAGGGAGTTTCTCTCCCACACTCTCCCCCCCTGTCTAAAACACCTCGATTGGACTCCTTGGTTTACTTCCATAACACTATCACTACACAACTCTCAAGTTTCTATCGGCCCCTCACGCTCAAACTTATGTGAGGGGCAGGACATTTCCGACACATCTCTAAATCTACATTTAAGCATGTCAACATGTCACAGTAGAGTCACAAAATATAAATATGAACCTGAAAATGTACATAATGGGGCCCATTTAAAAGTACAGTGGTTGTCTCTGCAATATAGCAAAGTGGAAGTATCAAATGGCAGGAAATATGAATAGTACTTAACTACCTGATTAGATGTACTTACTGCAGTGAAGTCCACTGCAGAACAGAAGTGACAAAAGAAGAATTTCATGAGAGTAGGAAGACAGTTTTATTGGAACAGCATTACAAACAGGAAATAGAGGGGGAGGGGCACTGCTGTTGTTTTGGGCCTATTTTAAAAGTAATGACTGGTACATTTTTGTCCAAGCAAAACAATACAGGAGTAATTTCATTTGTCCCACAGTGTATGTTTTACTTGAGTGATAGACATAGTTGTTACCACACCTGTGTGAGCAGAACACATCTGTTCTCTCAGGCGATACACTTCTCCCCAAAAACAGGACACAAGAAATAATAACAAAATCTTCCCCTGTGACTTCTGGAGTGAAATCTTGTATCACACTATCTCTCTAGAAATCCAAATGTTGCCGCAGAGGCCTGTTTTCAATAAGCCTCATGTGATTCACCGCCAATTGTAACAGCAACTTATTTGTCTGGATCTGCGGCTGCGAGGAAGACCAGATGTTGGGCTCTGAGGCCAGATGAATGAAGTCCAAGGGTCTGTGTCTCTGCGGTTGGTCAAGGATGAACAGGATGTTGATACACTAACAAACCCTGACAAAAAAACCCTTCTTTTCCTAGCCGATCATGCTTATTCCTTTTTTGTATCTATTACTTCTAAGCCTACATCTCATAACCCCTCATTTAATTCCCCCTCGTATTGCCGCTGCCCAACCCCGTCACCTAGTTTCTCTCACCTTTCCCCGCTTGACTGTCAGTTCCTCTCCCACGGCGGCAATGCCATGAGGCGTGCAGATGTGCAAGTTAATTAGGTTTCCTTATCTGCAGGCACCTCACCTAAAGTCCAGCTGAGGCGGGGCTGGATCCAGTGAATAACCGACTCAATCACAAACAACAACGATGGAAAGGCTTGTTATTTTTCCCTTCACATTATCAGGTAATTTAATGAATCCTGCAGCAGAATGAAGAGGCGGCTTCTTGTCAACACACTTCACTCAGACAGAGAGAGGAAAATGAACAGAATGTCTTGACACAGACCTCTAACGGCCCTTTCGCTGTGCCCAATAAAAGCAGTGATATATGATCATGTGTCCTCCATATGGGATGCGTCTCGAGGCTCCATCAATCTGACAGTTCATTCTCTCGCTGCAAACCATAGGGGGGGGAACTTCTAACTTGGAAATGCATTTGTCCCATTCTCTTGCTGTGGTTTGTCTAAAGAAGGTAGGTGATTCTTTGGCTTGTCAATTAAACATGTGTCTAGACGTCAGGGTGCAAACTTGTCTGGAGCTAGCTAAAAATACGCTGTTTTATAGATGGCTATGTTGATATGAGCAGTGTTATATTTCAATGTAAATTGTTTCTTAAGGAGACATACTTTACATTTTGACATTTGAGTAGTCCTGAATCCACCCTGGCATAAAAAACTCAAGCAACAATTATTCCAAGGCAAACTGAAAGACAAGGTGCAGGTATTTCACCAATTTCAAAAAACGTCTTTTAAACTTAAAGGTCCCATGTCATGCTTTTCCGGGTATTAACCGTCCCCTTGTTTGTTATGTAGCTTTTTCTGCATGTAAACGGTCTGCAGAGTCACAAACCCTCAAAGTACACCCTGTAGCGAGTAAAACTCTAACACAGAAAAGACGTGTCCATGCTGCCCCAGAACGCCTCGTTCGAGACTTTCTTTTTCCGTTTTTTTCTTCCGGGAACCAAGTCACATAACGACGATCCAAATGGACCAATTGGTCCAAATGGACCAATCCACGGAGCTCCTCCCACACACACTCAGCCAGCCTTGTTTTTCTCAGCTGCAGCTCCACGGATTTCTCAGCCTGGACTCAGCCTGAGACAGCGGGACATGGCGAGGCCCGGGCCCGGTCCGAGCACACACACAGACCCACAGCGGGTCTGTGTGTGTGTGCTCCGGCCGACCTCTGGCCTTTTCTGGTTGCTAACGCCAGTGTAACACATAATCACTGATGTTCCGCTGTAACGGTGGTGGACTAATCAGAACAGAGTGGGCGAGCTGACCAATCAGAGCACACTGGGCTCACAGGGAGGGGGGGCAGGAGCTCCAACAAGCCGTTTAGGACAGAGAGTGAATACACATACTTTACAGAGATGCTGTATGAGAAACCAATGTGAGTTTGGAAAATTGCACAATGTAAATGTATTCTAGTATACCTCAACAATGGAATTATGATCAGTAGAAATGGCCATGACATGGGACCTTTAATGACGAAATATTTAAACTTTTTTTCTTTTTTTGGGGGGTTTACAGGTCATGGTTCACTTGAATGTGAAGTCATACATGTAAGTTAAGTCGGTTTCCAAGTCATGAGAGAAATGGGCTTAGATTTCTAGAGAAGCAAAACCTGACATACAACTAAATAATGACCTGAGTGTATATGAGTCTTAAGTCACACTGAAGTCCAAGTCCAAGTCTACAGTTACTCTAGCTCTAGGTAAAGAAATGTGGATGTCTACAGTACAAGGCCTTGATACATCTTAGCTTCCTGTGAGGCCTCTCAGGACACATGGAGTTGTTGGCCCACTCGTCACATACAAATGCTTGGTAAGGAGCCAGTGGCGCCATTTTTAATCCACCTGGTACCCTAAAGATTAGGTTAGGCATACATACATGTGGTTAACGCTGTGAATTAAAAAAACAAGGTAGCTTTTGAATCAAAAGGCTTACAAATAAATATGTTCTTGGGTTTGCCTGAAACTGCGGTGACAGCAACATAACTTAATATTGACCGCAGCACTGATCAACATTTTCTGACTCGTAACTTTCCAGTGGTCTGTACGATGAAGCCAGTTGAACATACCCTGGATATGTTTGAGTTATCTGGCTTAACTAACCCTAACAAACGAGATCTCGCAAAGCGGTCCTGCGACGCTGGTTATCAACTCGGTAAATCAACCCAGGGTTTCTCTGTCCGGCTGAGAGCGCGTTCACATGAAAGGGGCGGGGTTAGCTATATTTGACCAATCACAAACATGGAGAAGCGTACTGACAGAGCAGCACGCTTAATGAAAAGTAAAATATCATGTTAGACAAATATGAAGAAGTTACAACTTTAAACATCCATGAATTAAACACTTCATCCAGGATAAAAGCAACATAATGTAGTTTCACCTGCAATGTGAATAAGGAACAGTGGGTGAAAAAAACTACTACTAGTGTTTGAATGCATACATTAACAGTTTTATGATATCACTGCCCCGTCTAAAACACGAGTGGATCTGACTTTAATCACATTTGCTCCGGAGCAGGTTAGGTGTTCAGCATAATTTACCATGGGAGATCTATCTACCCCGAGATCTACCCCGGTAAGAAGTGAACCAGCGTCGTAGGACTGGAAACCCAGAGTTAACCCTGAAGTTACCTCGCTAACTGCAAATCCTGCTTCGTAGCACAGGCCACTGTTTTGTTAAAATTAGTTTTTCATGTACCAGTCTTGAAACACTGCCAGAGCCCCTACCGTGTATTTTGTTTACTTCCTGTTTGTCTTCTTTGGGTGATTTGTTTGTCATCCAGCTCTCTGTGTCTCTTAACCCCTTGTTATTTTACTATTTAAGGAAAGTTCAGCAATCATCAATCCATATACCATTATGTTTACTGATGTACTGCTGACATTGCTAACTTGACTAGACTTCTTTCTGATTTGACTGCACATGGTTCCTTTATCAGAGCATCCTCAACAGCAGTGAGAAATAACAGACTGTTTGATGTCGACATTCACCAATCAGATTAAACTATTCAACAAAGCCTTGTACATTATAAGTGAATTAAAGTATGGTTAGCTGACATCCATTCTGTATTTGATAAATGGTCTCACTCTTAATGATTGATGTATAGAGAGGTCTGACTAGAAGATACAAATCCATATCATTATGATTCTTGTTTTGTCTGGCTCTTTTACTTGGATGAAGAACATGGACCCTGATCATCATTTGGGAGGTCAGTCTGCGGGACTGATGACTAGTTTGATCTTCTTTGATGTTTCTCCTTGTCTATGCTGGTGCCTTTGAGCATGACGGACAGGCCTTGAACAAAAAAGCTCCTCTCAACAAAGTTGACTGAAAAGTCTTTGAAGTACTACTAAATATTTATTTGAATGTTAAGAAATCAACTAATTTCTTTGTGAGGTCAACTCTGTCCAAAGAAATGGAAGCAAATACTTGGCTAATGCCCCTGAGAAAAGTTTACAGAATCAAGTTTCAACAGAAAGTAATAGTCATTTTGCTAAAGGAAACATCAAAAGTAGAGATGGAAAGATAATATTTACATTTACTCAAGTAATGTACTCAAGAACACTTTTTAGGTCATTTACTTTACATTTTTTGTTTCTTTATACTGCTTATTTTAAATAATTAATCTACTCTTTACTCTACATCTAGAATATATACAAAAGTTAAATAAGGTTGTACAAGACAATAATGTGTTGCCACAAACACTATTTTGGAGATATTGAAAATAATGATGATTGTAAAGTAAGAACATATGTTTATATAATGTAAAATGATCAATTGCAATTCAGTTGTATTTACATATTCTTAACTGAGCTTTTCATATGGTTTTATGTATATAATTGTCTGAACCCCAAAATGGTGAAATTAGGGGAATTTAGGGAAAGCAATGATGCAGATTTTAAGAGTAGATTTGTCTTTCCCGTTTTCCTCTCCCAATGATTATCTCAAAACCCCTCAACTGAGGACTTGAATTTTCTTACCTACTGCTTGGGGCTGCCATCTGAAGCCCAGTTTGCAGGTAGGCAGTCTTAACAGCACACACGGACGTTCTACAAAGCTATTAGTATTTATGAACATCAATGCTATTCATAAAAGGTTGGATTTTAACCATTGATGGACCGGCTGATGTACTTGCTTCAGTCAACTTTCAAAGAAGATATATACGCAGAGCCTTTTCTTATCAAGCTCCATATTTGTGGAATCAGCTTCCAGTTTGTGTTCGGGCGGCAGACACCCTATCCGTTTTTAAGAGTGCGCTTAAGACCTTCCTTTTTGATAAAGCTTATAGTTAGGGCTGATTAGATTCAGCCCCTAGTTTTGCTGATATAGGCTTAGTTTGTCGGGGGACATCTTACTTCTTCCTTCTCTCTGTCTATACCTGTGTACTCCCATGTTCCGATTAACCCAGCTTCCCCAAATTTCTTTCTTTTTGGTGTCTATATACGCTGGGATCCGGAGTCATGGATGATCCTGCGGTCCTGTGTCCTGCATCGCGAGCCCTGGATCTTGAGTCGTGGCTGTGGTCCTGGATCATAGGTCCTGGATGGATATCCTGGTGGATCCATCTTTCTATTACACATACATGCATTTCCAAACATTTGGACTACCTATGTTGCAAATGTATTATCTTTTCAATTTACACACGGCATCTATTGCACGTCTGTCCGTCCTGGGAGAGGGATCCCTCCTCTGTTGCTCTCCCTGAGGTTTCTCCCATTTTCCCTTTAAAACTGTGGGTTTTCTTCGGAAGTTTTTCCTTGTACGATGTGAGGGTCTAAGGACAGAGGGTGTCGTATTGTCATACTGATATTCTGTACAAACTGTGAAGTCCACTGAGACAAATGTAACATGTGTGATATTGGGCTATATAAATACACATTGATTGATTGATACGCTAATGAATCTCAAAGTTTCATAGATTTCTAAGATAGCCTCGAATAAAATAAATCACGCTGCCACTGAATCACTCTTAAGTCATGACATGGAGAAAAAGTGGATGATGTGCAGTCAGTAGTGAGGGAGTTCATTTAAATGTTAACCTTCTGATTCTACATGAAACTTCGCCCCCTGGAGTTGTTCAGTCAGCTGAGAGAGGAACTCACTGCCCTCAAATGGTAAATCGAAAATGTATTCCGTTTATGGAATATTTTAAAGTTGACGGATGCATGAAAAATGTCTCTGCAGTAAAAAAGAAAAAAAGAAGAAATAAAATGAACTTCTGACAAACAGAAACAGCAATGTCTTCCAAGATTGAAGGTCCTTTTCGTTTGAATTGAATAGAGATTCATTTGCATGTCATATTGCTTTATTATTGCCTGTATTTTCTCATGCTTTCCTTTTCAGTTTGGGTTTTGAGGCAGGCTCTCCTTGTTCTCCTGTCCCACCATGTGTTCAGATGAGGAAGGACATTGTAATTATGATTGCCCGTACTTTCAGTATTAACACATAGGCCTACTGGTTATATGGTCAACACCTCAACCATACTTCACAAAATGATTAAAGCAATACAAATAAAATGATCTGTTACACAAAAATGTGTCTATGTTGTTCTGGTCTTTTCACCTCTTCATGCCTTGGAAACAACATTAGATGAATACGTTGAAGATAAAAAAAATGAATTTGATCCAGGAGTAATCTTCAAAATGTAGTAAGATCTGGAGAGTAACATCACTCTCCACATCTTACTCCCTCCCTCCACGGATTTTTTTTAATTTAAAGGCTATTCAAGTATTGGTGGGAGTGCTAGTTTTGGATTTTGATTTAATCAAGGATTTTATCTTGCAATCAATATCTTTTCTCTTCAATAATGTCAAGCCTACGCTGTATTCTCTTTACTATTTAATAATAAAAATGACGGGAAGAGAAAGTGTAATCTGTCATTTTTGTTCTCAACGTTTACATAGAATCAATTATTATCAGGTAGTCCAGATTTTTTACAGTAAAACACATCACATGCGATAAAAATGTGTTATATTCGGTATAACGGTACACCAACATAATGTAACGCCCACAGGGTGTTTAAAAATATAACTGTACTTGGCATCTTATCTAATGTTTTATGTATTTATTAATTAAATGTGTTTGCAATAAGTTTATTTTCTTTTACAGTATCCTATGTAGATTTATACTTTAGTATGGAGAGTTTTAGATAGTGTTAGTTAAAGTTAACTTATGTGTAAACTTCGATTCAAACCTATTACCGATGGATTATAACACACTGTAATAAAGTTGATTAAAATTGTTTTTCAAGCATAGAGATCATTTTAAAATCTTCATCTACTGTTTGTGAGATTCCTCTTGGGGATCAAGGGATTTGGATCTATATTGTTTGATGATAATTCATTTATTTGTTTTATTTTATTTTATAGATTCAACATGCGACGTAACTAAAATGATCAGATAAATATATTGGAGTTATAAGTTAAATATTTCCCTTTGTGTATACTTAAGTAACTTAAGTTAATGTATTTTGTTACTCTCCACCTCTTCTTCTAATACATTTGCGCTATCGTCGAGTTAAAACATATTTAGCATTAACCAAAGGTGGAAGAAGTACTCAGATTGTGTACTTGGGTAAAAGTAGAAGTCCCAAAGAGCAGGAATACTTTGTTACAATAAATGTCCTGCATTCAAAACCTTACTTAAGTAGAACTACAAAAGTATTGGAAACAAACTATACTTAAAGTACCAACATTAATAATAATCATTATGCAAATTGGTCAATTTAAGAATAATTTATATGATATATTTTGATTATAATTATTGATGCATTCAGCTGGTAAAGGTGCAGCTAGTTTGCATGACTTTGTATACTGCAGGGTAGTTTGTGTATTTACTCCAGGTGTAACTTAAATCTGATTTAAGTGTTGTTGAATATATTTCACATCATTAATACAAATCAGCAAAGTAACTAAAGGTATACAATTCATGTTGTGGAGTAAAAATACACTATATAGGCCTACCTCTATTGGAGAATAAGTACAGAGTAGCAACACATTTAAAAACTCAAGTAAAGTACAGGTCCCTCAAAATTGAGTAAGTACAGTACTTGAGTAAATGTATTTAGTAGATTAACATCTCTGGCACTAATATCCAGACTCTTCTGCCCTGTGGGATTAGGTTAGAGAGAGGGTGCTCTTCTTCCTCCCCCATCTCCTCCTCCTCTGTCCCTCCATGTGTTTGGGATGAAGTGACGTCACGCAGGGTTGGTCTTTGCCGTTTATTAGCCAGGGGAGCCAAGTGCCAGGTTGCAAGAGCTTCACACTGCAGCTCTGTCCGGCCAGCGGCAGAGGGGATGTCCTACTAACTTCCACAAAAAAAAACTTTCTAGAAACTTTCGGTCGAACAGAAAAAAAAAAAAACCACTGACTGACAAAGTGTCGCAACTTGCCTCACTCCTGCTTTAATGAAACGTGTACATGTTATTCTTCTGAGACTTTAAAACAGAGGCTGCATATCCACTTTGATAACTCTTGAATGAGCCGCTTGCGTAGAGAGATTTTGTTTGTCCTTATTTTAAATTTGACGTTGGGATAACGTTTTTTTTATTCTTTCTTTGAATCATTTAAAGACTCGTGATGGCTGTCCTATCACTAGCGTTGCTACTTGTAGGATTTGTATTGACTTCAGCTGACAAGGTAAGTGTCCGTGCCGCTTCACTGTCGCCTCGTTTTCCTGCCAACTGTTGCTGAAATGTGTCGCTTGTTGTCCCGTGAACCCAACGCAGAAGCGGGGCTGGCACGGCGACAGGTTATTATTTTTAAAGTCTTAAAACGTTCACGTTTTGGCTTTGCGAATACGCACACTGCTTCCTCTGTGAAATACATGTTGACAATGCACACGCATGAGTAAGAGCATAACATAAGAGTAACATAGAGGCATTTTTGTTATTTCGTTTTTTTTAACAAGCAGCGTACAGTAAACTGGGATATCTCACACTGTCACATTTCCTTCTTGCTTTCCCCGCATTTTAACAAGCTTATCCTTTCTCTCCTCTTACAGGCTGGTGAAGTAGATAAAGAGGGTGAGTTGTGTTTATTTTCTCTTCATCGTTTTTAATTATTACAGGGAAGTTGTGAGAAAGTGAACTCGGGAGCACAACCTTGGTGCAGTGAGATCAAAGTGGGAGGGGAGTTTGTGTGAGTGTGAGGAGCTCTGTAATACACTCCCCCCCCACATACCCTCTGCTACCACCCCAGCGTTCCCCCTACACACACACGCACGCCGCGCGCGCGCACGCACGCACGCACGCACATGTTACAAGAGCAAACTGCTTCAAGGGCTTTGTTATACAGGAAAGAAAATTCCACTTCTAAATCCTGCACATCTGTTATCAATTCTGAGGTTAAGAAACAAGTGAGCTGCAACAGCGTCCTCGTAGGATCCTTTTACACCCACCGTTATCTTCTGAGCACCTCTAGGGCCCTCACAAAGCAAGATGACAGCTGCCAGTTGGGCCTGTGGTGAATATTGCGGCAGTAATATCCAAACATAGTGCCACGAGGGACTAAACAAGAGAAAAAACACTGTGGACGCGCAAAAACTCAGTCTTTCCAAAAATATGCGTTTGACCTTTTATTTCCAAAGCAAACATTCCATATCCATATGCGTAGGCCTATATTCCTTTATGCGTGAGTGCGTGCGTACAAATTGTCCTTCTCCAGCTCACTCCATCTATTATAAAGTGTGCAGGTAAAAGCAACTGGATATAACCACAAACGTCACCACACAAATCCAATGTGACTCAAAAAACATGTACCGTAATAAACACAGAAAAATACTTCAAATGTGTCTCCTACAGTGAAGTTTTGCTTATACTCTCTTCCTGAGCCTATTATCAGCCTTGTAAAGCAGTTAGTTCACCCACTTATGGCGCATTTCCACTGCAGCGCGTAGCACGGTTTAAGCGTGCCGTGCCAAACCCGGCCCGTTTTTTGTTGCGTTTCCACTTGGGGTAGTTCCGGCTAACAGGTACTGTTTCACAGTGTTTATGGCCCTCCAAAGTCCAGGTTGTTTTCCAGGCGAACAACCAGGCTGAATATGCTAAACTAGTGAGAGAATCGCTGGCAGGGGGCTACAACTACAACAAAATGAACATATTTGACCGTGATTTAATTGTAATACACGTTTCAAAATGATGCCGAAGTTACAACATACTGATACCGGTTAGTAAAAACCATGAATTAATGCTTTGACAAGTCTGCTGACAGACGGCAGGCGAAAAACCCTTTAAAATGCGTGTTTTCCGAATGGAGATCGGCTAAGCTAACGCAGTATATGCTTCGACCGTCGACACTCACAGCGGCCTATACAGACATAAATAAACCAGCGACTGTATTCCCCATGACACAGGCAGTCTGTGGATTGTACTTGTTTAACTTTTGTCTAGTTTCTGAACAGATATGAGGAGCTGTGAGCTCTGAGGGCAAACAGCTAACGGCTGATGTTGGTTTTCTGTGGTTCGCATTGAAGATGACGCCTAAACTGCGTTACTATAGTTACTGCCCCAGCTACTAAACTGTAATGGAAATGCAGCATAAAGTGAGCCTGGCCTACCAAGGCCTAACTATACCGTAATAAGCCATGCGAGGCCCTGCAATATAAATACGCCATTAGTGTGGTTTCTCTTAAATGTTCCACCTCCGTCTTTCCCTTCTTTTACAATTTCAAGCCTAATGCAAGGACTACTTCTAAGAAGAGATTTTGCTCCCATGTGATATTTATGAGAACTTGTCGCTTTCAACATGTTTTCTCTAGGGTAGAAATCCGAATTATTGTCAAAACCAGATTATTAACGGTTATACTGTACACACTAATCTGAAGAGTTGAGGAGAATTTGATTGTCATATTTTAGCAGAACAACATAGGGATTGAATAATGATGGACAATAGTATGCCAGTTCTGATGTAAATACACCATTTAAAGTTTTTACCATTTAAAGTTGTGAGAGAAATTCCTTTCTGACAACATTGGGTCTTGTTGCAGTTCACATGTCTCATCAGTTACTTTATTATACTCTATCTCTGTACCTGTTACGCAGGATTGGGAGGGTTACTTAACAAATGTAAACCATTACAAATACTAACTACTAATCAGTAATGTAATCTGAGTATCAAAATATAAAAGTAATGTCACCTGTACACTTTCCGTTTTAAACTTTCTGATTACCTCAATATCAAATGTGATGCAACTTAATACAAAACAAAAAAGGAAATATCAACAAGATGTTTTTTTACTTTAGTGTATAATGTAAGACAACATAAACTAACCTGCTGTTACGTCACCTTGACCACCCACATTTTTTAAACAAATGTATTTCAAAGCATGTCCCCTTCATTTCAATTATAGTACCGATGATGTACCTTGATGTGTACACTTTCTAATTATTATGGGTCTAATAACCCAATAACTGACACTGCTAATGTTGTATTAATGTCAGCTGGAAGCAGGTATTGAAGCACAACTCTAGCTCTAACCCTAACTTTAACCATTTGAGATCAACAGCTAACCTTATTTTGAGAGTTTTGTGAGAGCTTTGCAAAACAAGTGCTACCAAATGGACACGATCCAAATAGAGGTGAACAGGAAGCTGCGTCAATGATGCAAATTATGACATCTCATGAGCATAGACCTTGAACAACTTAAAGAAGCATATTTTTTTTGGATATATTAGCCTTAATTTGGATTTACAGTGTTAAAAGGGGGGAGATACAGGGGATGTCACCGAAAAGGGATCGCATGCTTAATTAAAACCTGTGTCCGCAGCAGGGACTGAGCAGTTCATGGCCCACCATCTCTAGACACTGAGCAACGCGGCAGCCCGAAACAAGCACTTTAAAATAGTTTGTTGTGTCTGATTTTTATCCCGTACAGGCAAAATTCACAGAAAAAAGTAAGATTAGGATAAGTAAAGAAAACAAGTTTAGCATGAGTTAAGTTTAAATTAACTTTATTTTTGTAATTGCATTTTCTTTCAATATATTCTTGACACAATGTTTTATCAGATCGTCTTACAGCATCTGAAATTGGCACCGTCAGACAATCCATCAATCATGCCCATTTAATGTATAGATATTGGCTTGGTATGAAATAGTGCATAGTTTACACTGTGTTTAAACTGCATAACACTGACTAGTCTTCCCCTCTAACGTACAGAAAGCACAGCTATTTCCTCCAACCCGGTGGTCAGCTGTCCGTTGGCCGAGGCTAGATGTGTAAGGGATCCTAAGGCGTCAGGATGCTTCAACCCAAAAGCTTGTCTGATGGTGGAATATTGTCAAATATCCAGCTCAGCCCACATCTTTCTAACCTCACTATTCAAGTGGTAGTTCACTCAATCGTTGCAACTTCCCAAAACATAGAATCTCAAATGAAATCACAGCCTTTTTTGCAGAGAGTAGCCTGGGCCCAGGAGTTCAAAACTTTGAATCCCTATCTGATCAGATCAGATTTGGATTTTGGGGAGTTCAAAACCAAACAACAGGATTAGGATCACTTTGATATCCGATCAGATCAGGAAATCCAATCCAAGCTTTAATCTGGATCAAATCTTCAAAATGGGTAGTTCAAACCGACAACACAGGATTGGGATCAGTTTGATCCCAAAAAACTGGATTATCCTGATCCCACCAGAGGGGTGGATTTCCAGTGGATTACCAGAGCAACATGTACTGTACCATTTATTTTAAAATATGTTTCAATTTAAATTAGATGACAACGTTTGTTAACTGAAATAATACTCAATGTTTAGCCTTCATGGGAAATACATTTTATTTTTCCATTTTTTGCTCACGTTTGTGGTGGCCTATTTAGGTTTCAACCAAATGTTGATGACATAAATATTTATGCTCATAAAAGTATCACAACAAAGATTGTCAATCACAAATGTAATTTAGATGAAAGAAAAAATATCTTCAACAAAAAAAAAGCCCATCATCTGTCATCACCTTTCAAAAGTAATTGTGGACAATAGATGTCTCTGCAATGTGGTCTCCTGTATTCCTTGTATTATTTTTCATGTCCACTAGATGGCGATCGGTAGGATTAAAGCACTGATATTCAGGATCTAGTCATCTTGAAATATCGTAATCTGGATCAGGCTGATCCTATCCTGAATTGCTTTGAACTCCAGGGACAACATTTGGCCGACTTGTCTGATCCTGGATCACAACACATGGGATTTCAAAATCTGATCGGATCTGATTGAGATTAAAAGCATTGAATTCTTGGGCCCTGGTGATCAATTTAAGTCAAATGTATTGATATAGTCCAGTCACAAATCGCCTCACTGGGCTTTAAAGGCATGCAGAGGTGTGAGAGAAAGCAGGGTTTTTTGTTGTCTTCCACACAACTACTGCCATCACTTCTAGTGCTCACATTTTATCATGTCTTATCCTCATCTATGACTGGAGGCTTTTTTCCTGGCCTTCACATGTGGCCATTCTAAACAGCCATGAACACAATTTTCTTTCAGGGGACACATTGAAAACCTCAGGCGTATGGCGAGCCGGTGTAATCATGTTCATGGCAGCGTAAAATTGGTGGGTTTCTGTCGTTCACAGGTTTTGAAATTGAGGCGATTCAGAAACCAGTTTATCAGCCAGCTTAGGTTTTTGAGGGCAGCTTGATGTGTCAGGTCTCCGAGATGTACGGTACAGGTGGCCAAGCAGATTTGCGACAAATCTCAGAACTCCTTGACTGCAGTTTTCTTGTAACTCTACTGTAGGCATCAACAACATTCTTTCAAAAAGTTTTCTCATTTCGTGTTTTGGTGACGGTTGATGGGAGTTGAGTAACACTTCTCTACAAATCATCCTAGTGAGTTGAGATTTGGTGGCGGTGAAGGCCACAGCATATCCAATATAGCAGAGGAAGATAGATCAATATTATCCTCTCACAGTAGCAGAACACAAACCCCCAGGGGCTGTTCTTGCAGTAAGGTACGACGCCTTTACTTTTGCTCTTTGTCTGGAAACTGGCTCTGCAACAACAGTTTATAAAACGTTGGTATGATAAGGACCAGAAATGAGCCTTTAACTAACCAAAAGTAATACATTTAAACAAGCGATTAATTTCATTTTACTTTAGACTATTAAGTCCACATTTGACAGGAAAAATTAACACAAAAGATGATAATTATAATACAAAAAGACACACCAAAGGGACCCAGATCACATACAGGGATAGACAATGCCCTTAAGTGGCTGATATTGGCTGTGATTCCTGAAGCCCTGAATTAAATCCATTTAACAATGGATTTATTGTGCTAAATGTATTTGTTTAGTCAGACTAATGACTAAATCAAAATTATTTACAATTTCTAGGTGGAATAAATACTATAAATGTATGCAGGATTGCTTGGACTTTAGCATACATTTATCAGGCTTTTAAATTACTCCTATGTGTAAACTCACCATACGATTGTTAAGAATGGTTAGTGTATGGCAGGTGGACAAGCAGGACAGATGGGTCAGATCAACAGATGCCTTTTGCCATAGCGATCATTGCTTGTGTCCAATGAGGGACCGAACATCTGACTGATTCAAAATGTATTATGTAATGTAACTAACGAAGGGAGTAAAGATACAATGAAATGATCAATAACCTAAAATCATTGGTGCAAATAAAATGTGTATTAAAATCATCTCTAATATAGGTTGGCCCTGAAGTGCAAGTCAAAAAGGCATTTCAGGAAACACCACAACATTTCAGGAAACACCACAGCATTTCAACTTATACGGAAAGGGTATTCCTTTAGGGAGAACACTTCTTGTTTGTGATTGGACAGAGCCAGCCGGAGAATTACTGCTGTGATTGGTTGTTTTTGCTGCCAGTCAAGAAATGACGCTTCGTGATTGGTCAGTACCCGACAGAGCAACATGTCCCGAAACATCAGCCGTTAGCTTTTAGCACACAGAGCTCACAGCTCCTCGTATCTGTTCAGAAACTGGACAAAAGTTAAACAAGTACAAACCACAGACTGTCTGTGTCATGGTGAATACAGTCGCTGGTTTATTTATGTCTGTATAGGCCGTTGTTGTGAGATTGGACAGAGCAGCTACAGGTTAGTTTAAATCCTGATCGATCCGATCTCCATTCAGAAAACGCGCATTTTAAAAGGTTTTTCGCCCGCCGTCTGTCTGCAGACTTGTCAAAGCATTAATTCACGGTTTTTACTAACTGGTATCAGTATGTTGTTACTTCGGCATCATTTTGAAACGTGTATTACAATCAAATCACGGTAAAAAAAAATTCATTTTTGTTTGCAAACTCTTTACTCCGTACTGTTATTGAATTATTCTCAATGCAAACACCCTCAAGAGTTTGCCTTTAAAGTTATGTGAACAATATTTATGGTTTGAATTGACCTTCAATTATTATTATTTTTTTAATCTGTGAACAAAAATGGAACAACAACAAAAAACCTTCCACAGAACCCTTTCTAGCCTTTCACTCTTGACACAAGGCATCACTTGTCAGGTTTTCTATTCCTCAAGTGCATAACCAAAGTTGTTACAATGAAGGGTTGACCTATACAAGTATCAAACATGCACTCTACACTCTCCTTTTGTGAACTGCTAGTGTACAGCTTCACATCAAATCTGACCTTGCAAGTAGGGTTGCCAACTTCCAGAAATGGAGAAACGGGACACATGCATGTGACCCCCCCGCACGCGAAGATTTTCGGGTTTCTGGCGGATTTAGTTACTTTTTTTGTTACTTTATTTCTGGGTTAGGGTTATGTTATTTAATTATTTTGGGGGAGCCAGCCCCCTAGGGTTCGAGGGGTCAAACCCCCCAAAACCCTCAAAATGCATAGAAAACTATGCATACCTACAACACAATACAAACACAATGGTCTTACACCTGCATTAGGCTACTACATCACATTTTACATCAGCATGTTCAAATCGGATAGGTGGGCACTAGGGACATCTGGGCACCTCGATGTGCAATTGGCTATTTTGTCCAAAATGTTAAAAAATAAAATATTTGAAAAATGTTATTAAGTAATGCAAAGTATACATGATGTGAACATGCACGGTACATCATTATTAGACTTAATGTTATCCTTCAACCAACCATTTTCCCATCAATCAGCTGACTGACTCTCTCACACACACACACACACACACACGCGCAGAATACCCGAGACAGATCTCCACTCACGGCCTTTACCCAACTGTGTTTTTCTTCCACTGTTTGTTGTAAGACACAAGTCTTTTCTATTTAGAAGGGCCAGGGCCCCGAACCACATCCTCTCTCTCTTCTCCTCTTTCATTATCACCTCCTCCACCGGCAGCGCTCATTTCCCCACACGACTGAACAGGCTGACATGCCACACAAACAATGATGCTGCGCCCGCCGCCTGCGGCCCATCGGAGAAAATCTCACACACACACGTGCGAGCATTGTGCCTGCCCTGTCAACTGAGCGGTCCTAGTGCCTTCGCATACAGCACACAAACACACACACGCATTGCGCGCAAACAGAAACATATTTTTCCCTTTACACAAGAGTCCGGGACAAACAATGTCCCGTACGGGACACGCCCCTTTTGGCTCAAATACGGGGCGTCCCGGCTAATACGGGACGGTTGGCAACCCTACTTGCAAGACTTGAAAAACTGCACAATACAACGAGTTCACTATTCTCTGTGAAAAATGAGTTACTATTCTTTTTCCAAAATCAAAGGATTCTGATTCATGTTTCGCTATTTTCATTTTGGTTCCTTTAATGTTACATATTCCCTGAAGAAGACCCCTCCCACATGGTGCTGCAAACAGAAGCCTTTAAGGTATTTTAAAAGTAAATATTCCTTTAAAGGCAGGCTTTCTTTTCAGTTTATATATATACTGATAAAACACACTAACAATTCGGAAACAGACTGACTGCTAGTGACAGTTGGCAAACATTATAATCCCCGAACGTCAGTGCTCCGGCCCCAGTACATGTGTGCATCACTAATTAGTGTCCCTTTTTCCGTTGAGCATCTTGTAGCATTTTTTATTTGAAATGTTTTGTGTCCACTTTCAGTAAACCTCCACATGTCTCATCAATTTCATTAATGTGTTCTAATTGCTGTGTATGTGTCATCCACATGTTTTCATTTGCATGTGTTCTGGCACATTTGTATTTCTAATTTTCAATGGCAGTGAGTTGGGCTGTTGTATCGCGTCTTCCCCTGTCGGCAGGGGCGGACTGGGACAAAAAATCAGCCCGGGCATCTCGACCGGCCCACTTCGTGGCTTATCCGACCAGCCCACTTCGGTCCCGCTAGTAAATTGTCAATGGGAAGGGGGGGGCTGCTAGTGAGTTATCTGGCCCATCGGGCTTCGTCCCAAATGTCCCGATGGCCGGTAAACCACTGCCTTTCGGCCACCGTACGCAATACCTTTTAACAAAGTTGCGTTGGATTGCATCATTGCTTTAGTGCTTTCCAATACCCCCAAAAACAATTTAATGGAGACATGATAACTACATGTAAATGCATTCATTTGCTGTTTCAAATAGTGGGGTTATATTTAGTAAATGAGCTCAAGGATTAGAACTTAAATAAATGACAACAAAACATGTCTTTGTGACCTCTGACATCATTTGAATCCAAAGTTTTAGGGGCTTTTAAAAACTCCATTATGTAGGTGAAGGTCTAAAAAAAGGTTGTAGAACATAGTCTTCTCCGAGGAGAAGGAATGGCTTTTAATATTAGCCCTGGGCCTCCTTAGGTTTAAGCATTGATACCCTACAAATGATCTCAAATACACAGAGCTTCTCTTTGACCCATGGCTCTATAACGTTTTTTCAATCTTAACAATTTCTCACACCAGCTTTCCTGCAAATAGTGAACTGGGTTGGATGTAGTAATACACTGTCTAAACTTACATGCTCTACACGTGTTGGACAAGTTGTTCGCATATCAGTATCAAACGGCTAACTCAGCCGGCAAACTTAGTGTGATGTAACTGTGAGGTATTTAGCCCTGAAAAAGAAGGCTTTTGATGTTTTTGCATTTTCAAAACCAGGCACGGGCCTGCAGTTTGCTTTGGTCGTAGAGATATTACAAACCTCACACAATCCGCGATAAAGCTTCCTCCCTCTCAGCTTAATCTGCATCATTTTGTGATCTAATTTGCTCTTTGATATCTCCATGTTTTCTCTCAAAAGCTCACGAATTACATTTTTCTTTACACAGCGTGCACACTATGATTAGTAAGGCATGGCGTTTCCTCAGATGTGTAATTTCACCATTGACACCTGTTTGAATGTCTTCTAGTCAAAACCTACAAGATAATTACAAGGTTTCAATATTCATGTTACATTTTTTACCAACCAAAACCGACCAAAGACTTTTGAATGTGTCTGCTATTGCACACATTTGCTAGCCAAGTCTGGGTGGAAATGTCCTTTAAACTGAGAGTGCTTGCGAAACCCACAGATTTCTTTGTACAATTGAGTTGACTTCATATTAGCCAGTAAACAAGAGCCTGAGGGTGAAAGCAGCAATTTGCCAAGATGATATTGAAAGAATCCAGCATATCAAATTCATATTTTTGTTCAACGCAGCTACATATTATCAAAGTCTTATGGAATTATGTTTTTTTCTATGCTGAGATCATTATGGCTTAAAAGAGACATTGGCATTTTTATTGATGAAATGATGCACACTTTGATGCAGCTCAAGGCCATTTATGGATCACTGATGGCATAAGAAAATCCAATCCAATAATATATTTGTTGCATTTGTTCCTAAATCCAGTCAAAAAAGGTCACAAGAAGAGCCCCTCTCTAAGAGACATATTACTTCTCCCAACTAATTATAATACCAACTTGCACTAGTCTGTCTCTGCTGCCTTGACATAATAAAGGTCTCATTGTGTTTTGCAGACCAGCTGAGGATCCGGCTGAAGGAATACGGCCTCGTCACTCCGTTCAGCACCGACTCTCACGGACACTACCTGTCACACCTGCTCTCTGCCACTCACAAGCAGCGCGTCAAGAGGGAGGTGTTTTCTGCTGCTGAAGCTGAACAGAAGCTTTTCTTCAACATATCCGCCTTCGGGAAGGAGTTCCACCTCCGTCTGCGCCCCAACAACAGGCTGGTGGCACCGGGCGCCATGGTGGAGTGGCACGATGAGATCCACGACTTCGGGAACGTCAGCAACGCCTATGGTGCCAACCAGACTAAAGTCGGCGGCGGGGCGGAGAGGATACTGCACCGTGAGCTGCTGAAGACGGACTGCACCTTCATCGGTGACATCACAGATGTACCCGGGGCCTCGGTTGCCATTAACAACTGTGACGGTCTGGTAAGTCTTCCTGGGCTGTAAAGCTTCTCACTCCTCCACCCCCCTCAAACCCTGTCTTTTCAGTACAAAAGTGTCGTGACCTTTTTAACTCTACTCGATTGGATTTTAGATGTCCATAACTCCTTTCTTTACGTCAGCACCCGGCGTTTTTACAGCACACTGTTCTCTGAGATATTCTTCAGCCGGGCCAACGGAATAGCTTTTTGTACAGATGTTTGTAACGGGTGAGTGGCCACCCATTGCACCCCCAAACCCAACGGATTCTCCCCCAACCTTTTCCCAGCATAACACATGAGTACCCTTTGTGCACCACAAAGGCCTGCAGTCCTATCCTCCCCATTACCCCTCATAAAACACTTGAACAGTAATTGAGGAATGACCTGGGCCCAAATCTCTGAGACTGGCCAACACAACATGTCTGCATTCATAGAAGACACTCAGTTAGCTCCAAACACTTTCAAATGAAGTCTTCTGCTGAAAGCGTTACAAAGAGTGCTGTAACTCACACATCCTGAGAGGCAATCACAATCCATTTCAAGATAATGCTGCTGTTATTTTATAACAATACTTCTTTACTACAATACGTTTGTTTACCACAAACAGATTCAAGGAAGGGCATTTTTGTGTGTGTTTTACAAAAAAACGTTTAAAAGCATTGAGAAATAGTGCATGACAATTAAAAGGACCCTATTTAAATAATTTTCAGGTTTTATTCATGCACAAAAACCTATGTAACACACTACAGAAAAGGAACAACTCTAAAAAGCATAATAGGGGCTGTTGAAGTACATTAAAACAGCCAATAGAATAACAATTTTTTTTTTTTTAAAAAGCTAAAATGGAATAAGAGAGATATAAAACACAAGCAAAAAAGTTACAGTGCAGCACAATATATGAACAGTTATTTGATTCAATCACCGGCAGTGGCAGAATTGTGTTTTCGGTTTTCTTTATTTCAAATAAGTGAGAGCTGCAGCACACATGCAGTCAGTTCCAGCGATATGGAGCACATTCAGGAGGAAAGGTCAGAATTGGCTATGAAGTGAAAAGATCCCGTCCTTTTTGGTGAATGTATGTGTCACCCAAACACAATATGCCTCTTTTACTGTATGTCACAGAATTTAGTGAACCTTTGCTCCCTAATCCAGTGGAATATTTGATCATCTACCATATGGATTGTCTTATATGGACACAGACGTTATCGGCTCCAAGACATCGAATCCTATTGATCTTTTTCTCCGCTGCCACCAGCAGCTTGACATTTTATTGGTTTTGAGTGGAATATATCAGCGACTATTTGACGGATTGTCATTGAATTTGATACTCACATTTAGGTTCGACGCAGGACGACTTTTAATAATCCTACATTCTGTGCTTAGGCTTCACTAAACTGGCTGCAAATTATGTGCCATGTCATTTTTTTCAGATGAGACGTATGGTATAATAACATGGGGCTGCTGCACAGACAAAACTCATTATGATAAATTCATTGTTAGTTTTAGTATCTTGGAAGTTGGGATTATTATTATAAAGAAGAAACACCAGCCTCCCTTTATAAATTACATGCTCACAAGTAGGGATGCACGATATTGTTTTTTTGAAACCGATACCGATAACTTCCTGCTTCTCAAGACCGATACAGATAACCGATAATAATATAATATATATATATTAAATGTACCTGTAATTTTTGCACACTTGGTGGTAAAAAAAAGACTAGTAGTGAGCAAATGACATGAGCATTACTACTATGAACAAAGCCAAGAACAGTTTTGACTCTTCAAAGTGACCATATTTATTTTCCCAAATAAACTTCTTGCCTTCTTCAAAAGCCTCGTCGATAGGTAAAAGCCCCGGTGCCTTTGCAGCTGGCTTTGGATTCGCCGCTAGTTGAGCAGCGCAGGCGTCTTCGTACGCTTTGAACACACCATCGTAGCGATGGCGATGTTTCAGGTGACTAATCAGGTGGGAAGTATTATAGCTCGTTGCCTTTTTACCTCCTCGTGGAACTTCTGCATTTCATTTGTTAATACAAATAGCAGCGAACTATCTAACTCTGAAACTTTGAAATAGTCCCATACTACCGACGACATGTTTGTTTACTGTCCTGGCTTCACGGCCGCACACCATTTACGTCACAGCCAGGCATGAGTTACGGCCCCTACACACGGCGGCGTGCGTTGTCGCCTACCGGCGGGGGGGGCTGAAACTCGACCAACAACCAATCACATGAATCTCCCGCCCCAGACACACAAGCATGCGGTTTGATTGGCTAGAGCTTGCACTGGCATATGATTCGATTGGCTGACGCCTCCGTCGAGGCGGCAAAAGTAGAACATTGCTCTACTTTTGCAGCGAGCACCGCGAGAGAATCTACGTTTTGCTCCCAGAATGCAGTTCGGCGAATCGTGACGTCACCCCATTCAAAGTGAATGGGCAGAAGCGTTGAGGCGGCAACGCACGCCGCCGTGTGTAGGGGCAGTTAGGGAGCGCTGGCTTTGTGAAAAACTCCCCTCTTCCTAAACCACTAATACCACAGTACTGGCAAAACGGGAGGAGCGGAGTGAAAAACAAGCGCCCCTCATCCCAATCTACCCACACCGCAGTATTTTTTTCTTTTTTTGTACCCAAAAAATATATTGTATATTATCGGGGCTATTAATACTTTTATCGGGTTTATCGGGATGACGTCATAATTCCTAATATCGGACCGATAATTATCGGGCCGATAATTATCGTGCACCACTACTCACAAGTAATATCTGAATGTATTGTATTCCAGACATTACGGATACTGCTTTTGTAAAGGTATTAATTCTCAGACCTTGCTCCAACATCAAGCCCACACGCCAGTGTGTGTGTGTGTGTGTGTGTGTGTGTGCGCGCATGTGTGCGTGCGTGCGTCACTTTTTCTCTCATATTACATCACTCGCAACAAGGTATTACATGTAGAGGGAGATTCTTACTGGCGGTTGTTGGAGTGTGAGGTTTAAAAAAGTGTTTCTGGCTAGCTACAAACAATAGCGAGTGTGTGAAACTGAGTGGTTTCAATGAAAAATTGTCTGACTTCTCGGAACATTTAAACAGATTGATTCGCTGGAAGTAAGCTGACATGTTTTGAAACTTGAAACTACCATCATTTGATGTTAGAAAAAAACAACACACAGTACTTTCCCAGATGAAGGCTAAACACTTTAACTAAGCAGATTGACATATAAGCTCCTTACAACAAATGAAATCATTTTTTAATTTCCTCTTTGTAAAACACTATAATACTGATGGTAATTTATTCAAAAACCCCAAGTGCTCTTGCCCACATACAAGGCAAATCAGTCATGACTAAATAAACACAGCATTCCCAGCTAATAAGAGCTACAGTAAATGCAACTTAGGGTTGTATCCGCTACTTTTCTCTTTCGTATAGCCCGTTCGTTCACACAAAGCCGTAACGGAACCGCGGCAACGGACCCCTAAAACGATAACGTGTGTACGTCCTATACGATAATTTCCTGATAACGATGAAGCCATAGCCCCGCCTCTCCCCATCTCTGCTGCTCACTGCTGTAGCATGGTCAGTAGCTACTACTACTGACCGTGCTACAGATTTTAGTGCAACATCTACAGCTCCTCTACTACAACCATCAGCAACAAGTGGACATGGAGAACTACATGAACTACATGTTGCTAAATCCACCGCGGAGAATAAACATAAGGGCAACCAGGCAACCATGCTCGGGGGTCTTCTTCGCTGCTTTTGGTGTATTTTGTGGCGGAGGTACAGCGCCACTTACAGGCCCGGCATATGTACTACAGCGCATGGCCCAGCCATTATATGAGGGTGGGACAAGTCCCCCCCACCTTTTAAAATGATTAGTTTAGACCCACCCACTTTTACCATGTCGAAAGTCTGTGCATCGGTCTATCCACTCACTTCATTATCAAATCCATTCCACTTGCTTATTGTGAGAATGCCCAATGGCAATATTAGGTCATGAAATAATAAACTGACACTTTTCTGGAGCCACAATCTAAAACTTAATATAAAAACTGGATCTGAAACACCGGAAATAAAAAAATGTAATAGTTTGGAAACCGTTTTTGAGTGAGGCAGGGATATAGATAGATGTCATCCGTTGGAAAGAGTAATACATTAAATTATGATTACAACTTTTAACAGACTCTTCCCTTTCCTTGCTTCCGATCATGTCGCAAGAAAATACATGATCAAAAAGTACAACTAATGGCTATGTCTTGAGAAATAGTTAAAAAGTTGAAAAATATTTTTTAAAAAGTCTGCTCCTCCGAGTTCACAATAACACCCAATGTGTTTAGCTGAAGGGGAAAAGCAGAATTGTTCACAACCTGGATTATTTTGAATAACATTTACATAATAATGCAGGAATATAATAGATATTTCTCACTTCCTCTCATTTATCTGAAAATAGTGTTGTGACGTGTAACTGCTCACATCTTACAGGTAACCATGTAGGGAAGCAATTACATGTAAAGGAAATGTTTTATTTAAAAGTGAATTGGCATACAATTGAGTATATCTACGTATATATTGAGTCATACCATACTTTGAGAAATATAAATATATTGAATTACTTGTTCAAAGTAGACAGTATCATCACAAAACTTAACTGATATTAGTCATCAAATTAAAGGGGCCCTATTAGTTATTTTAGTGTTTTCCCTTTCACTGTAGTGTGTTGTATACGTGTGTTTGTGCATGTACATCTGCAAAGGCTAAAATCTCACAGTTATTCTCAGAGTTTGTTTCTGTTTTCTCCGTACAAGGCTCTTAACTCCCTTTAAGGGTTTTCTGAATTGTCCATTATTTTATCTGAAGAGTATTTTTGAAGTAGAGAAAAGGCACTTGAGTTTGCCCGGGCACTCATGAGACAATTTGTTACTGTGTTTTTGTTGTATTCTCATGTATTCATTGAGATGCCTTTGTTGTGTTAAAGCAAACATTCTGTTTCCCATTGATGACCCTCTGTTGTAGTGTGTACAGCGTTTTATCACACAGCGATCTAACAGCACTAAACAGCAGTCGAAAAAAGTACTTCCTTTTGAACTGAACAACTGCAGTGCCTCTGTGCGAAGTCCTAATACATTCTCCCTGTAAGATAATGTCAGTCTGACCTTTAATCCTCAGCTCGGCACTGCAGGATTTTGCCATTTCCTTTGATTGCAGCAGAAGGAAGCAGTTCATCTCTTGGTGGGCAGATTCAGTCCCTCCAAGACATTTATAGTTAGGGCTGAGAGGGGGCCACACAGGATGTGAGTTCTGCTTTGTAAATACTGTCGTGGCAGGATGTCACTTTGAAGACGCCAACAGCCCTCAAAAGTCTGACGCTTTGTGCAGTGGATGGCTGATATGGAATGTATTCATTGTACTTTGTCAAAAGCATTTACTCTAAACACTTCATTCCAATCAATACCACAGCAGCTCAACAAGACTATTCCCAAAGTTCAAATACATGTGCATACAAAAAAATGCACCAGCCAATATCCAAGAAAACAAAACAAAGAGGGCGGGGACTTTCCACTGAAAGGCTGCTTTAAAAAAGACTGCTGCTGTTTGCAAACAATGTCTTTTTTTTTCAATCAAAAATGCAAAAATCAAATCCTGGAAGCTTGCTTTTTGCAGTAAAATACTAAAGTGTCCTTCTAGACATGTTTTAACATTTGTACAAATATTGTGCCATGATTAACATGGTTTTGCTCACGTAAAAAATGTAAATAGAAAGAGTCTGTAAGCAAATCTACGCTTTGTGGCCTCTCGCCCCGCCCACCACTGAAACTCGCGCGACGTTGAGAAGTGAACAACCTGTTGCGGAGCTTGATGAGTTTCGGCATGTGGTCTAATCTGTTTTGATCTAATTCTGTTTCTAATCTAATTCTGGTAAACAGACCGTATAAATTAAGAAAACATACCCTCCACTGTCCTGCTGTCATAAGCTCAGACTGGATCGGTATTAAAGACTTTTCAATTAACCACAGACACTTGGCTCATTCATTGACTGACAGCAGTGCACTGGAATAGATATGTGGCTTACATTTGGCATTTAAATATATATATATATATATATATATGGATATATGTATACGTTTGGTCCTTGGGCTACAGGAGAAACACTGCTTTAGTCAGTGTTGTTTATTCCAGTTAAAAACCAACATTTTGGCTAGCTAACGTAAACCGAAAGCTGTTCTGTAATGTGTGTAATGGGTCGCTTCAATCACCTTTAACATTAGAAAAACCTGGAACTAAAATCTTCCTTATGGTGTTGGTCGACATTATGTTGATTCTGTTTTTGTTTTTTGATCGATCTGTGGGGGATTATAGCTCTCAATGCCCACCGCTGCTTTGATAGAGCTGAATACTGCGATTAGCACGTTGCTTTTGCGCCCCACCGAACATTTGGGGATCACAGATTTCTCCGGAACACCTCATTTAGGAAGTGAAATCAGAGAGAAATCCACCTTTTCCCTTCATGTATGAACATGATTGAAAACTCAAAGGATTATATTGGAACATTGTAATTACTATTTGTTCTTACTCTCAATAGCTCATTTGTGCATCTATTCACAAGTTTTCCTCTTAACTATTTCTGGAAACTTGAGCTGCCAACATCACAGACCTAATTTACTGTGTGCATGATCATTGTTCTTTCACAGCAGGAAATAAATCCAAATATGGATATTTAATTGGATAAAAATCTATTCAACCTGCCCTGCCTTTTTCTTTTTTACGAGTTTCTTGTTACAAATCTGTGAAACCTAAAAATAAACTAGCATGCAATATTACTAAATAAGTATATTATACTCTCCTCTCCACCTTTGCTGTTTACTTTACTGCTTCTCTGGCTGTTTCTAATGCAGAACATGATTATATTTTCTCCTCACATTGTTACTTCGCAGCCTAAATGCAAAGCGTGTAGGGCTGCATAACTGGAGATCAAACGCTTGCCAAACCAGTGGTTGCTGATGAAAAAGCCTGTCGTTGAGGGCCAGTGGTCTTTGATCTCAAGTGGTACCCTTAGCCCTCTCGCTAGGTGTGTGTTTTACTGTTTCTTAATTATAGCCAGGCTGCTGTCTGGAAGTCTTTACTGCAGCAGGCAGGCAGCTTGACTGCTAAATGCTTATGAGGCATATACCTCCTTTGCTTCAGCAGCAGTAGCAGAGTGTGGGGGTGAGGAGGGGGTGAGGGTTGCTGCCCTGTGTGGGAGTCAGCCATCAACATTCATGCATGTCAGAGAAACCAGGGAGAGGGGTTTCTTGGTAGAAGTGTATGAAACACATCACCGCGGAACTCTGTTTTCTGCCTTTCTTAATCTCATGTGCTGAGCAGAACAGATTTGTCAGGGTCACAGCAGAGGCCTCATTCAAATATGCTGCAAAGCTAAGTCTGTCACCCATTAGCCCATTTATGTCTCATGTTCCCTCCAGTGATTCATGGTTTTGTTACAAAACCAGAATCATTTTCATCTCATTAGCAGAGTTAAGTATTAAGGGGTCTTACTGAGGTTTTTATTTTATTTCACTAGCTGGTATCTATTCATTATCTTTTTTCACACTTAGAAATGCTTAATGAAGGGAAAAAAGCACTTTGACGGAAGCACATTTCAAACCCTTTAACCATATGGCTATTTTGTGATGAAGTTGTTAAAACACAGACAGTGCTTGTAAATGTTTAACTAGAGCAGGGTTACAACTCAACCTTTTTCAATTTAAAATCAAATGGGCTTCTTTTTTTGTCAGCACACAAACTGTCCGTGATTTGTTCTCTTGTGATCACGATCCAACTGTTTGTCTGTAGGGCTCTCTGTGGGGCAGTGAATGAATTGGTTGCACAGTTCTTACCGCAGGGGTGTTTTCATTTAAATGACAACAATCAACGAATATTGATAGAGCTAGACTCATAAATTAGCCATATATCCACTGATACAAGTTAATTGCAGATATAATGCTGGTAAAGGTACAGAAAAGCCAATATATAGTAATATTACATAATTTATCTACTAGGCTAGAGAATAATGACAAGTTGATTTTTCAGACCCTTCTCTGTATATATCTTCCTTAAGAACTAAAACAATCCAATGATTACATTGTTGTTTATGTTTTGAGCGTTTGCTTTAAACAATATCACCATCTGAAATATTGTTATCTGACTTTTTTTAAACTCTGACTTGTTCTAAAGAATCTTGTATATGTTGTTCTATAATTAAAGGTTCCTATTTATGCAACTCTTCTGAACATCGGAGACATATTTTTTTAATAAGATGGCAGTGTTCTGAAGTCTCTCTAAAATATTCATTCTGGATGATGCCAGATGCGCTTGCATATATACTTGTTCTAATGCCTTTGCATGATCTCTGCCTGGAATGCAGGGATGATGGCGCTTCGTTGGTAGCTGAAAGTCTTGATGTCAGTGATTTTGCAGCAGCAGCAGCAGACTGTCTACTTTGTGAAACGACTCCTTCCCTGAGAAACACTGCTGCCTAGTGTGGTTGAAACTCTCTGTGACACTCTTTGATATTTACTGTGTGACATACAAGCTGGTAACATCTTCAAAAACAAGGACTGTCTTTTCCACTTTTTCACTGTTCTTGAAATATGGGTTCTATGACAGCAGTTGCTTCTGTTTGCAAGATATAATGACAGCGTTTGATCTTTAAAGCACACCTGGTCTGTTATGGAGGATTTTACGAGCACAATAAGTCCATCATTAACAGTCAGCAGGAGCGACAAAGCTGAGGAGGTTTTCTTTTTTTTTTTGGACGTGGATTTAAACCTCCAAACACTTCTCTTAAAGCAATGTGGAATATAACTGACGTCGAGAAGTGGTGTCTCCTTTATCATTCCCATCCTCCTCCTCTTCTGACTCAAATCTGGTCTCCTCTTGTGTACACTCATGTGCTCACAGGGTTTCCTTGAAGGTTCACATACTGCAGATGTTTTATTGTAGAGGCCTGCAAGGCAAAAAAGGAAAGGGTAAGCTTCCCATGACTTTTGCATTTTTGTATTCAAGGAGTCAAGACATAATCTGTGCGTCTGTTTTTGATCCAGCTAGGCTAGGCTGGAGGAGTACAAATTAATAATCTTTTTGGGACAAGTCACTCTTTGATGAATAATATTAACGATATTGGGGCCCAAAGGTCTGTTAATCATTTTATTTAAATGTTTCTTTCAGCCTTCAGAGAAACATATTGAAATATGTAAAGCAAACAGTGAGCGCTGAATAATGGTTTTAGATGACTCTTAATATGTCTGCTTGGATGGAGCCCACCTCCGACAACAGTATTTACTCTCTGCGAGGTTAATATTAGACACTTGCCCTGCGGAACTCATTTCACTGATGGTGTGTCTCGGAGTTTAAAGCGCATTACGATGTGCATTATAGTCCGTTTAAGTCGTGGTTCAAGCCAGACGAGCTGTATGGATGGAGATGGCGGTCTACCACTTTGGTCTAGACTTATATATATTTCAACTATCTGATTGATTGGTATGATATTTAGGAAGACATTCATGTTGCCCAAGACGTTCCTTATTTCCTTCGGCGCCATCATGAGATTGATGTTTGTGGTTTTGAGTAACATGAGAGTCAACCATGAGAGAATCTACTAAATGGACCTTTGAGTTAAGATGATTTTGTCACACAATGTCAAGGATGATGCTCTAATACATATAAACAGTGTCCTACTTTATTTAAAATGCACAGTGTAGTTTGATCATGATATAAAAGCTCATACCATACCTTAATGAATACTTCTCTAGTGCACAGCTCTGTGAGTGTGGGAACAAACTAAGAAATAGAAATAGAGTGCCACGGTGACGCGTCCTAATACCCGGAAGTAAGCTGCGCCAAAAAAGCAAAGCAAATTCTCCATAGGATTTTGGAAAATGCTGGAAATAAGGTCTGTGGTTGACACACATTTAAGAGACGGATCACGTTGTGTGAGCCGGATAATCTCCACATGTCTACCCTACTTTTATAATTTTCAAATCATAAATCTAATCGATAGATTTATGATCGATCACTGTGGCACTCTATAAAGCAACAGTTTGATTTGATGCTAAAGGTTTTTTTTTTTTAAATGACTGGCAATAGGAATGCTGCATTTTGTTGGTGAACAGCTGCAGCTATAGCTGTTATGTAGGACAAATAAGTATTAATTATCACTAGAGTTGAGATCAGGGGCATTCAAATGACATCCCCCCCTTCTTATCGTTGCATCAGTGGTACATTGTGATTGAAGCGCTCATATGGGAATCCTTTTGAATTGACGCCATACATCTGTGTGGCTCAGAGCTGACACTTTAGATTGAATGTATCATGATTATGAATCATCTGCTCTGTGTACTGAACGTTGCGCTCTTTCAGCTGCTGCACGATGTACCGCAAAGTACCAGGACAAACAATCTGTGAGCTGCCTATAAATGCCTTAAAGCAACCATGAAATACTGCTTCAGCCTCTCTCATTTGTTTCCATGAAGCAGGACAGCTGGAACAAAAACCTCCTCTTGCTCTGTGTTGCATGAAGGAGAATTTTCTTTTTCTTTTAAGCAGTCCTTGGCAGACAGTGCGATCGACTGACAGATACAGACAGACAGAGGCAGAGCTGACCTGAAAACCACAGAGACTTCCTGCATGTCTGACTGATGATGTTAACCTTTACCTCGCCAGCAGCTCTGCAGAACTTGGCCACCTCTTAATGTGTGTCATGTTGCATAATCAGCTCTGCCAGCCAAAAGGGTGAGGCACTTTTCTGTGTCTGTGGTTGTGTGCGAGTGTAAACAGACTGCAGGCCTGATGGGTAATGCATCCGATGAAATATATTTTCAGAGCATAATCCTGCCCTAAAAAAAAAAAAAAGGACACTCACCCGACACTTTGCCATCAGCCCCTCTGGGAAGTTTTAACGCCTCCACCTTAAACTCCTACGGCAAGATGTTGCCCCGGAGGAAACGTTTACAATGTGAGCCTCATGGAGAGTGACAAAATGAGCAAATAAGAAATGCTATGTTTTGCTAAAAGCTACGTGTGTTGAGTGGTCCACGCTTTTGGCCTTGGAGACATTTCAAGAGCATTCTGGACGTGCACAGCTCCTGACATATTGGGAGCTGCTGTGGAGAAAATATCCTATTTGATTAGAAAAAGAAAGTGAGCCAGCAGTGAACTGTAGGCAGGCACAAGAGTTGTATTCACTAATAGTTCTTAATGTTCCCTGTTGACTCAGCCAAGGCTTGTTGCAGAGGCCTGACCCCAGATCTGTTTGGGTATATGGTTTGAGGTGCAGGAGGGGAGGCACACCAAGATATGCAAAGCCAAGCTATTTCTTCCAAGTTTTCTCCCGAGCAGCCGAGGCTTCAGTTCAGTGTGTACTGCCCGGGCGCCTTTATTGATATTTATGTGTTTAGACATTTTTAATCATGACCTATATAAACTTAAGAGGAGCCCACATTCTCTGCCCTCGCTACAGACCGACATTGGGAGCCTTTCACCGATGCAAGGTTTTATTTCAAGTTTTCAAGTGTGGACGCTTCACCGCCTCCTCTAAGCCGTCAGTAAATGTTTGTTCTGTTCGGTAGGGACGCACAAAAAGTCAAAGCTAAAATGTATTCTTATATTGTCTCTCAAAGTTTATACTGTTTCACCTTCCTCTGCCCTAAAACTCACTCTTTTTCTTTCTTTAAAAATATAGAACTTTTTGTGTTAGACACTTCGGAAGGCAACAACATCTGCTTAAATACATCTGAGGATGAACTTCAAATCTAGCTTCGCAAATTCAATGTACACTTCTGAGTTATTTCTGCAAATGTCAGTTTGTTATTGTAAAACATTCTCAAAAACAGTTTTCTACTTGACTCCCCTGCAAATCACAAGAAATTAACTTGTGTATTTTTTCCCCTTAAAGTTCCTTTAAAGGCTGGGGATGAAAATGGCAGGTAACGATGACGAAGGTTTGCTCACATTTTTGAAAGCAAACACACCTTTGAACAACACCGAGGGTGAAAGGTGGCAGTGTCCTGGCTGAATTCAGAGCTTTTTTCAACGTTGCAGTACCTCAACTCTTTTTTTTTTAAACGAAAGCACGTTCATACCGACCTCCTTAAGAAGTTTAGACTGAAAGAGGCTGTTTTTGAAAAACTGGAGCCCTTCAGCTGAATCCCATATGTTTTTCTTGGCAGACGAGTGCTGTCTGCTTGGCCAAGGCTGATGTTGGGGATATTAAACTGATGGAACACAGGACTCTTGATCCCTTTTTTTGAGGGGTTGTGTTCAGGTACCAACTATCTGAGCCTCTGTCAGACACCTGCCATTGTCTCCTCTGATATTCTATATTCCAGAATACTTGTCGGCAAATAATGTGCCATCAGAAACCCTCCTGCTGGAGAGCCAAACTTGAGACGGCAGAGAGACATTTATGAAGGTCTTGCACGATGTGAAAGTGGGTTTTTGAAGTTATTGCACTATTTTATTTTATACATAAAAAGTGGATTGTTGCCAAATAATCATCCACCAGGTATTTTATCTGTCACTTTCCCTCCTTGAAACATCACTCACTTCCAGCAGAAAATGTACTTTCCTGATGTTTTTTGTTTGTGAAAGACATTCCTGTTTATAATCTTTTTTATTAGTTTAGATGAGGGTGACGTAATGCGTGAATGTACACGTCTGTTTGAATAATCCCATCCATGCTTTGGTCAGTTCACCTGAAGTTGACCTTGCTGATATTGGGCAAATTAAATTAAATCTTCTGTCAGTACGACTGGTTTGAGGTTATGCAGAGAATCCCTTGGTTTTTTGTTTTACACTTTTTGTAATCCTATTTTTATAAAACAAGCAATACATGAGATTTGTATAGCCTTGTAGCAATATGACCTTATCTTTGTGGGTTCAATCACTTTGTTTTTATTATCCAATCAGCTACTTTGTTGCAAACATTGGTGGTGTCAATTTGTGACCTATAAAACAAAGCCATGTATACTTAGGCCCATCATTACGGGGTGTGTGTGGCCCAACAGGGAGAGAGAATCCATTAAGGCTTGTTAAGAGGTACCCCGCAGCATTATGAATGTGTGCATGCAATGCTTTATCTGTAAGGGTAGAAAAGTCCAATGGACTGTAAGAGCAATCCATTTACTAATGTATCTGCAAAACACCAGTTGTATACACTTAGTGTTTTTATATATCTGAATATGTTTAGAACACATAATATGTGTGTTTCCCTCGTTTCTACAGTTTTTCCTTTTTGTATTGATCTTCTGGTGACCATTGTTTGAACACTAGATATATATTGTTTACAATTATATCTTCAATTGAGTACATTAAGGTAATTTCCGTGTTTTGTTTCAAAAATGGTTTTGGTTCTGACAGTGATCACAAACTGTAGCACAACCTGTGGTCAGCTCAGAGGCAATGGCTGTTGGCAAACCAGGCAAACACACATATTACTATTGTTCATTGTTTAGTCAAATTATTGTATGGCTTTTGTTAAAACAATTATGTTTTCATATTCCAATCTCATATCCTGGTTAAAATGGTTACTTCTTGGTTACCAGGTACAGTTTAGTTTGATGTTGTCAGGAATCTGTTGACTGTTTAATGGTGTAGTTTAAAACAGAACTCTAAAGTGAAATCGGAAGTTTAAAACTGCATTTTCTGGAGTCATTTTTTTACATTACATTATTACATGTCATTTGTTAGACACTTTTATCCAAAGCGACTTACATACTCAATACTGTCAGGGACACAACGACATGCTGACTGCAGTGGGACTAGAACTTGCTATCCCATGATTCGAAGTCCAGCCCTCTCCACCGAGCCACAGCCTCCCTGTTCTCGTGCAATTATTTGATTTTCTAATTTTCAGTTCCCCTGAAAACTTGCTGGTGGGAGGATGTTCATCATATTTAATCTAGATGAATTGTTCAGTTCCTGTGAGTCTTTTTCTCTGGGAGAGAACAGCGCTAACCAGTCATCTGAAACAGTCACTCTGCACAGTTCCTTTATTTAGACGTAATTACATTATGTTACCCCAGGTAAAAATAACCACCAAGGTATATTCTTTAATTATTCATCCAGCAGTCGCCCATTCATATGCATTTTCATTATAAGGGTGGCTCTGTGAGCATTAGAGACATTCACCGTGCATAGTGTGCAGAGTTTCAGTTTCCTCTATTATTTATCTTCTCAGGGTGCACAATTAATGTAATTGTCCTCTGGCCAAAGGGCTTATTCATGTTCAAATGTTATGTGGCAACTCTGTAGACTGTAGAGTATAATTGGACTCTCTTGATATTAAACAATGGCAAACCATTTTTCCACAAGATCTGTGTCAAACAAATGTTTATGGTAATTACAGGTTTTGTTCAGCAGGATAATATCCCCATTACGACCCCATTTCAATGATTTTCGAGGCGTAAATGCAATTGCCAGAAGTAAATATAACATTTCGTATTTTAAGAGACATTTTTGTGTAACTTTCTTGTGCAGTATATTCCTGCTTTATGGTCATTTTTACAAGCAGCATAGGAGCCTATAGATTGGACATTTATGACTTACATTTCTTGTTGATTTATTTTAGTATTGTGGTTAATACCGTTTTCTTGTCTTTGTACAGCAGTGGTAAAATGTTACAACAATGTCCGTTGCTTAAACAATTTACATTATGTTGAAGGCGTTGATTACAATTCCAAACAAAATATGACTTATTTTCTTTTAAGTGCTTTTTAATGCTAATATTTGTACCTGCATTAAAGTGAGATTATGTCCTCAACGCTAGCAGGCTTGAATACTTCTTCCAGAACTTGCATGCAACAGTATCATCCTGATGTAAACTAAATATTAGAATCATGGTAGGGTTACTGTGACATCAGTATTGGAACCAAAGCTCTCAGTTTATAGAGCAACAATAAGCTACGCACACATCATTGTTATATAAACAGGGCTGGGCTAAAAATATCTTGCATTTCATAATACATAAAAAACCGCAACATAATACATGTGAAGTGTATCATTGCTTGCTATGGTTGTCCGATGTTGATAATTCGCTGTGACACACTGGTTTCAGTTTATTTTCTTGCTTGTCAGAGAGGATTTGTGTGTGTGCACCTCGAGAACATAATTTTGTATCCAGTTATTTTTTTCTTATTATGGGATGTGCTTCCATTCTAATTGTAGTAGGCGTATCATTATGTTCAATGCCTTAAGGCTTACACTGAAAATCCTTCCAAATACATGCAACACTTTTGTTTTTGCTCCCATTTTTCATGAGATGAACTCAAAGATCTAAAACATTTTCTATATACACAAAATAACCATTTCTCTCAAATATTGTTCACAAATCTGAAAAAATCTGTGATAGTGAGCACTTCTCCTTTGCCGAGATAATCCATCCCACCTCACAGGTGTGGCATATCAAGATGCTGATTAGACAGCATGATTATTGCACAGGTGTGGCTGGCCACAATAAAAGGCCACTCTGAAACGTGCATTTTTGCTTTATTGGGGGAGTCTGCGGGGGGTCCGAAAACCAGTCAGTATCTGGTGTGACCACCATTTGCCTCACGCAGTGCAACACATCTCCTTCGCATAGAGTTGATCAGGTTGTTGATTGTGGCCTGTGGAATGTTGGTCCACTCCTCTTCAATGGCTGGGCCAAGTTGCTGGATATTGGCAGGAACTGGAACACGCTGTCGTATACGCCGATCCAGAGCATCCCAAACATGCTCAATGGGTGACATGTCCGCTGAGTATGCTGGCCATGCAAGAACTGGGATGTTTTCAGCCTCCAGGAATTGTGTACAGATCCTTACAACATGAGGCCGTGCATTATCATGCTGCAACATGAGGTGATGGTCGTGGATGAATGGCACACCAATGGGCCTCAGGATCTCGTCACGGTATCTCTGTGCATTCACAATGCCATCAATAAAATACACCTGTGTTTGTCGTCCATAACATACGCCTGCCCATACCATAACCCCACCACCACCATGGGCCACTCGATTCACAACATTGACATCAGAAAACCGCTCACCCACACGACGCCACACACGCTGTCTGCCCTGAACAGTGAAAACCGGGATTCATCCGTGAAGAGAACACCTCTCCAACGTGCCAGACGCCATCGAATGTGAGCATTTGCCCACTCAAGTCGGTTACGACGAAGAACCGGAGTCAGGTCGAGACCCCGATGAGGACGACGAGCATGCAGATGAGCTTCCCTGAGACGGTTTCTGACGGTTTGTGCAGAAATTCTTTGGTTATGCAAACCGATTGTTGCAGCAGCTGTCCGAGTGGCTGGTCTCAGACGATCTTGGAGGTGAACATGCTGGATGTGGAGGTCCTGGGCTGGTGTGGTTACACGTGGTCTGCGGTTGTGAGGCCGGTTGGATGTACTGCCAAATTCTCTGAAACGCCTTTGGAGACGGCTTATGGTCGAGAAATGAACATTCAATTCACGGGCAACAGCTCTGGTGGACATTTCTGCTGTCAGCATGCCAATTGCACGCTCCCTCAAAACTTGCGACATCTGTGGCATTGTGCTGTGTGATAAAACTGAACATTTCAGAGTGGCCTTTTATTGTGGCCAGCCTAAGGCACACCTGTGCAATAATCATGCTGTCTAATCAGCATCTTGATATGCCACACCTGTGAGGTGGGATGGATTATCTCGGAGAAGTGCTCACTATCACAGATTTTTTCAGATTTGTGAACAATATTTGAGAGAAATGGTTATTTTGTGTATATAGAAAATGTTTTAGATCTTTGAGTTCATCTCATGAAAAATGGGAGCAAAAACAACAGTGTTGCATTTATATTTTTGTTCAGTGTATGTTAGCCTGATGCTAACAACTGTAGCTAGGATTGCTGTAAGACTTACAACAGAGATTCATGGTCTCCAGAGGATGAACACTAATGACTTTGGTGATTCCCTGACTGTTCCTGTGGCAGAACGATAAGATACAAAACTCTACACACTTAAGTCAGGGTTTGGTGATTACCCAAGTTTCCTGAAAAATTTTTTTGCCAGCAGGGGCCGAATGTTTTAGGTGCATCTGTATCTAAGCCTATTTAAGTTATATACGTTTCTCGCCAAAACGTAATAAATTGTTTGAACATCAGCCGTGTTTTCTTTAGCTTAGTTTCCATATTAACACTGATCCAGGTTGCTTGCAAAAGTTTTCCTCTCTGATGGCGACGGCCCGCCTGTTACGTGTTTCTTGCTCGATATGTTTCGAAAGAAGGCAATTCCACTGTGGAAACCATGGATATATTAATGACATGGGTAAGATGTCCTCCACGATGTTTGCTGCGCCTTTTTATCTCTGCTACTCTGACATTTTGCTCCGTTTCCTCAATCATGAAGTTGTGAGTGTAGCTCGAGCAAAAATGGAGATTTGATTAATTTTTCTATCCTCCCGTTATGCAGATAGTCGAAGACTTTAAAAGTAACACAAGTTACAAGATAATATTGTGTGTACTAGTGACTATAATGTAATTACTGCTGAAGCAACAGTAATGCGTTACATTACTGCGTTACAGACAAATGTAATCTGATAACTGTAATGCTGTTTGGAGTAACTGTTCCTTTGTGGCCAGTTATTCCAAACACTGGTAATGATCAACGTATAATAACAGTTTCCTCTCCCCTTTTTTTTAATCAATTTTGATGTATAATGAGCATTACAGGCTCATGGGTCAACGTGTGTGACTGCAGACTCTTAGACATGTGAGGATATTGGAGTCTTTTCTCCAAACTTAAGTTCGTCGGGAGAGATAGAAAACAGAGAGGATCCCTGTAATGTGGATTTTTAATACACGGTGAAACACAGCATGAGGACCATCTCCTAACATGAATTGCAGAATAAAGCAATGAATCCTCTGCTTTCACAGTGGGCACTTGAAGGGAATATTATCACCACTGTTTAATACCTTGAGCTCATGTGAATGTCTAAGCAGTGTTAGCTCATGGAAGAAGATAACATGCATTAGGATGACGTTTGTTTTTTCCCAGTATATTTGAGATTATTGCTTATGTTTAAATCATTCAAAGTGGTGAGAGCTCAGCACTTCCTTTGGTGGCGATGCAGATTACTGAAACGCCTTGTTCATATACATGGGGGGGATTTCTGCTTTGTTAAGACACAGTGAGCATGTTTTTGCTAGACATCCACATATTGAGCTTTTCTCTTTCTCAGTACTTTTTCAATCATAGAAAAGCTTGGATAAATAGTAAAACAAAATTGGAATCAAACAGTATTGGCTGAATTGATTACATATTTCCTTTACTTGGCTCAGCTTTCAACCCATGAGTTGCATAGCAGTGTTGCTTGCTGTTTTATGTTTGATATTGACTTAACCGTCTCCTCTTGTGTCATTCTTCAGAAAAGCTTTTGATCCACTTTAAATGTCAGCTTGCCGCAGGGGCGGACTGGCCATTGGGAATACCGGGAAACTGTCGGTGCTGTGCGTGGGCCGGTGGGCCAACAAGAACATGTAATGCCCACATTTGTAAGTGGGCGGAACATAAACAATAATAAATAAACAAGTAGCATGTGACAGTTGTGTGCTCTGAAATGCATTTTAATCATTTATGGAAAATAAGATTCTCCGTGAATCTGCACCGATTGCAGTGGTCACAGAGGTCGTAATGTATGTAAATGCATAGAAATGATTTTGCTGCAATGTTTGATAGGTGTTTTGATAGGCTACCTATGTTCTATCTATCAGATAGTTTCACTTTCACACATCAGGCCCGTAGCAGCTGTCACTGTGCAGTGAACGATCAGGAGTGAGTGACTGATAGACCTAGCTGGCAGTTGCTTACAGATAGATAAACAAGCTCCAAAGCGTAAAGGCGTTTTTGTATAGTTTGTGTATACAGTATACAGTATTGTAGCAAGCCCTGGGTTCAGAGGGAGGGGCTTGCATAGGGGGGGGGGTTGGCAGGGAAACGGGGTTCAGGGGGAGTGGCTGTACGGCTGTACCCGTAGGATAGAAAAGGGGGAAGTGACGTCTGACTCAGAGGTCGCGCGGCTGTGGAGAAGAACGTGTTGCCCACATTCTGTTACTGAGTTTAGGCTAGTTAGCTAGCAGGTTTATTGTTTTGGGTGCAGTCACTTTTGCCTCCACTTGCTGTTCAAATACATGTTGAAAGACAAAGTAAATCTGTTTACAGTTCTGTTTCATATGGGTGTTGAGAGACGTATCCATAGGTTTAGTCCCTAATTTTGCTCTCAAAATGCACCAGATTGATGCATTTAACTTCAACATTTAAAAAAAAACTCTTCCCGGGGGAGCATGCCCCCGGACCCCCCTAGAGGAGGTGAGGTCCACCCCCTGTTAAATTGTCTCACCCACATTGAGGATGCTTCCTACGCCCATGTTTTATTCCATGCGTCAAGTCATGCAAATTGGGTCCAAATGTTATTGCATCAATGATCTGTTAACATTAAAATGAATAAATATATGCTGTAACTGTTTTGCTCTAGGCAACTCAAGGGCTCAGGTAATGTGATTACTATATGACTAATGGTCCAAAATAAGAAACATACTTTCGTCGCCAGCCGGCCGATACATGATACATCAAATATTCCTCTGGTGTAAACATGTTAGTCTAGAGGTGACTTTGTTTAGCTGCCAGTGAACCAAGGTGGGAGATGTGCTGTGAGTAAATAAAGGAAAAGACGCAGTGGCGATGGGTGTAATGCCAGGAATGAATTCAGGGGGGCGCTGGCTTTGTGAAGTGTGCAACAACATTAACCTTTCTGTTGATCGCTTGTTAGCAGACCCTTCACGCGATAGCAGAGCGAACAGGTACAGGAGGCGTAGAGCGAGGGATCATTGATCATTCAATCGAAATATACTTTGGCGGCTGTTAATATACCTGGGCGGCCTGCCCAAGCAAAGTCTATGTGGGAAACTCAGATTTTGCAGTATGAGTGATAGCATGCTTTTTGCATATTCTAACTCGCAAAGGCAAGCTCGGTGGAGTGCTTGCCACCCGAAAATTGAAGGAGGTTAACCTTGAAGCTAACAACACCTCAGGCTCACTTAAGGTGGGCTTTACTAGCTAAAGTGACAAGACTCTACTCTGAGCTGCTCTGCTTGATAACAGCTCTGTTGGTTTACAGAGCTGTAATGTCAACTAGTTGCTTTTGAAACAATGCTACCGAGTCACTCATTCTATCATCTAATGTTAAAGCAGAGGTTTGATTGTTGTTGTTAATACATTTTGATATCATTTTTTGCAGGAAGAGATATATTTTTTTTCATATCTTTTCAACATGTAATTTATTTTAGGCTTTTGCTTCTTATGTAAACATCCACAAAGAGGAATGATGCCAAGTGACAGACGATAACTCAAACTTTACAGTTTTGATAGGATGTATATTTGAATCATAACCTGGTTAGAATGCTTTAGTCGATTATCAGGGATGTTTGGCCAGATATGTACCTGGTCCTCTTAAACTGAAACAAATCATAACATAATGGCCACATTATGAGGTTATAACATGTCAGTAAACAAAACTAACTTTTGGGAGATCTAATTCCCCTACTGTTTCAAAGGGAAGAGGTCATCAGGATGCCAAAGCTTTTAATTTAATTGTACACACAGGCTGTTTATCTATGTGCGCCACACCTCAGGACATGAATATTCTGTTGATGTGCTCATGTTCAAATGCAAACTTGGGTAAGAAGTGAATTGCAGTTCAGCCAGTATTGCGTGTGAATAGGAGGAGAGATGGGGGAGTTTTGGGTAGGTTCAGGACTATGGGAGTTGGAGTTCAGTGTGCATGTTGGTTGCAGTGCACCATATGTGCGTCCAGCAGAGTGTTAGCGGAGGGGCCATAGTGAGGTAAAGTCTGCGAGGTGCAGCAGAGGAGACCGGACCGACCGACCGACCCTGTGACCGAAAAAAAAAATCCTCTGGAGCTGTGAGAGGTGGCTCTGTCTGCGCACAGGTGCACAGGAGCAGCAGTTTTTACTTCCCGAGGCAACTTGCTGTATACAACTTGAATTAATTAGTCTTCATCCTTTCTCACCTGATGCCGCTAGCTCTGTGTTGAACATTGTACATATTTGCATTTTACATTTATATTCTCACATAGAATTGAAACATCACACATGGCTAAGACTTTTATGAACAGCTCATTTGTGTAGGGGAAATGAAATTATTACAGAAAATGAATGGTAAGCAAAGCACAGTGCTAGATGTAGTTATCATGCTAACCTGTATGGTTTATTGTGACTTAACTCAGCCTTTCATGCCTTTGACACCTGCTTCAGCACATCACTTGGTTTTGATGAGCTGCTCATTCGGGTTGTTTGTACATCATCATGCTAGCCGGACAGAGTGAGCCTTGGATATATCCGCCCTAAACTACAGGCATGGCAGGCAGATTATTGCAGGAAATCTAAGGTTGGCAGGTAGTGATCACAAAGCAATTTTGTTCCAATGTGTCCCTAATGATGTTTTGATCACCACCTGCAGCTGTCGGGGAACCAGCTGATAATTGGAAAGAGTTTGTAAGTTGCAGGAAATGAATCAAAACAACGTGAAACGATTGTCACACAGAGAGAACCAAATACATTTGAGCAGGCAATCAGTACTTAGAAACATTCTTTCCTGCATTAATTACAGAATCTGTCCGTTCATTGTCATCTATGTTGTGTTTGTATATCGATACTAGGACTTTGTTTGGTAGGATATTATTGTGTCGGTTTGTTATCATCTGTCTGTGAACGCACCAGTCAAGATCATAGAGTGTTTAAAAAAAAAGTTGACGCAGTGTGACGTCACCCATTGGTTTGTGGGCTACCGGTATTAAGCTCCAAGTTTGGCTAATACCATCACCTTTTTTTTAACCAGAATTAAAATAAGTGGATCGAGCTAAGAAAAGTGATGACCTATACATTTTTAGGCGATTCAAATGTTACAACGCAGAAACCTGGACAACACTGTGGCAGCCACATGTCAATCATAAAGTTGTCCGACCATAAAGTTTGCCCTTCTTTCTCGTATATTTTACTCAAAATGCAGACGTAATTTACAAAATAAATATCCTGCTGTATTGAACAAGACTTGAAATGTACTGAGTCTAGTCTACTGAGGTAATACATCAAGTTAGAAGTAGGGTCATTTTCTCATAGACTTCTATGAAACAGTGCTGGTTTAAAACACTTGCATAGTTCCTTCAGGCCCAAACCAATTATGCTTGGTCAAAACAAATACATGGAGTACATAAGATTTTCACCAAAGGATAAAGCAGATCTCTAAATAGATTCAAGAGACCATTGCTTCAAAAATTACATATAGAAAATTCTTCGAAACACCTTCACAGCTCTTAGCAAAACTTATTTTGATTGGTGACCCTATAAGCATAATTGCTGGTCCTCATGGCAAATGATTGTAAGACTTCAGGAACTCTTCAGCCTCATTTGGCTGTATCAGAGTACGACAGCATACTTCCTACTCTTTCCTCTCGCTGTAGAGCAGCATGGCTCCTCACTCTCATTAACTGGCCTTCTGTTGCAGGCTGGGATGATCCGCACCGACTCAGACGAGTATTTCATCGAGCCGCTCGAAAGAGGCACTCAGGAGCTGGAGGACCAGGGCCGGGTCCACGTGGTCTACCGCAGGTCGGCTCTGCTGCAGGCCCCCTCCTCAGACATCTCTGAGGACTACCAGATAAAAGGTAGGACCACAACCACGGTGTTTTACTGATACTGGGATCTTACCTCTAGGACTGTTACGATTTCTAGGACAGTACTTATTATCAGTGGTGTAAAGCAACTAAGTAGATTTACTCAAGTACTATACTTAAGTGTTACTTTGTACTTCTTCTCCACTATAATTAAGAGTGAAATCGTGTACTTTTACTCCACTACATTTATTTAATGCCTTTAGTTAGTTCACAGATTTGGATTGATGATGTGAAATATAAACAACACTTACATAGGACTTTTGTTACACCTAAAGTTAATTCAAAATCATTAAAACTAGCTGCATCTTTACCAGCTTTGATAACACTTTAATGCATCAATAATTATAATCAGAACATAATGTATATTATTCTGAAATTGACTAATTTGCATAATGAGTACTTTAAGTATCATTTGATGCTAATACTTTTCCACTTTTACTTGACTAACATTTTGAATGCAGGACTTTGACTTGTAACAGAGTATTCCTACAGTACACGCTGGTACTTCTACTTTTACTTTAGTACACAATATGAGTACTTCTCCCACATCTGCTTATTATGGGCTTATCTAATCTTGCTGATGAAGTGAACAGGTATCTAGGGTTCTCTGGTGGCAGGCTTAAACATCACGACCACAGGGTAAAATATATAGTCTTAAACTATTCACAGAGGAAATAAAAATAACTTGACAGCAAACAATTTTAATAAAAAACAACATATCAAGAATCACTCAAGGTCCTGGTGCCCAGCTCACCCTAACCCACGGTAATGTAGGTCAATGTAGTGATATTGCCAAACGTATATACACTAAAGAAATGCCTGTAGGGCAAATAAAGCCACACATTTGACAGGAAAGGAGTGCCAACACGTTTACAGGCTGCACACAGGGAAACAACAAGCGCTCCTCTTCTTCCACCCCCATAGGAAAAATAACAACTTCCTGGACTGTACTCTCTCGAGCCAGTTTCTGCTACATGAACAACTACCCACTGCAAACTTCTAACTTTACAAAGCATGTTTATACACTGAGATGAATTGTTACACTGACCTGTGTTCGTGCCCTTACAGCAATCAAATGGAAAACGGGGCTTTTTACTGCTGTGTCATTGTATCTTCTTGAAAATTATGAGAAAGTGTGAAATTCCTACCCGGAAGTTTTATAAATTCAGATTTCATTTTTTTGTATGGCTTGATATGAGATTGGTAATGGGGGCATCATCTCCCTGTGCTAACAAGAGGCCAAAAAGGCTTTTCTGTAAGCCTTTATTTATCTTGCTATCAAATAAAAAATGACCACTACCCTAAAGCAGATTGTGTGTCCACTAACATGGTGTCAGTGAGCTGAATATGTCACCAGCTACTGGTTGCTCGAGGCAAAACACAACAACATGTAGCTATAGTCACTTTCAACAGATGATGGAAGATACTTTTTGACAAGTCTTGGGTTGAGGGATCTGTATGAGAAAAACTGTCAACTTCTAGAATAAATGATAAGCTTTCTTGAAGCTTCCAACCATATCTCATGGTCCCTGAGACTAAAGACTGTGAGATGCATTTAAAAGCAAAACATTGAAAATATGATATGGTATAGTCTCCTGCTGCTATTGTTATTACTGGTATTATAAACAGCTGACCCTGTTCACCCTCTATTTATAGCAAACAAATGTCACTGTTGCTGCTGATGGAAACTCGCGTTGCGTCACATGCACTGTGAAGAGATATGTGCTCAGGAACTACATCTTCCTGTGAATTGCTTTGTCTTTGCTTTAGGATCAACAAACAATAAAGGTCCCACAAGTCACCCTTTCTGTTCTGTTTCATCCCTGTGCTAAAAGGAGGTGAGGTATCATCTAAAATCGTAATACTTATTTGTTTGTGAGCTGTGAAAATTGCTATACTGTAGGAATATATATTTACCTGACAGTTTTCCAGAAAGGTTTTTTGAGGTCCATTCCTGCAGTATTTGTTATTATACGCTATGTGTATCATGCATTAAGGAGCCATGTCAAAATCATGAAAACAGATTTTCATGATTTTAATTTTTGGTTGCTAAAATTCCTGCCTCAAAATTGCTCTCAGAATTTGAACAGCAAAGGTCAGGGCTCCTGCTGGGTTATTCATTATTGAATACATAACGTTATATATCATTCTTAAGATATATGAGTCACGTTTGCCCCTCACCTCCCATCACCCTCAACACTCCCATGTCTACTGCCTCCGCTATAATTTCCCGACGGTGGTCTAAACTGCTTCTAGAATGATGAGTAATCTCCCTGAAGGGGACGGTGAATATTCTCCCCCCCCCCATCTCCCCATGTGATGGTAATTCTGTTCAAATGGAGCTTAAATAAACCAGGTGAAGTGGGACGAGCTCTGACCTCCTTCTATAAGTCGTGCCTGACTCTACATTTCTTGAATTTCCTTATAAACCCTAGAGATATTCAGTTTTTAATATCCTGGATTTCCCCAGCATAGGTCACTTTAATTATTTTATTGGCTATTGGCCACTTGGGGGTTCCATTCATACCAAGCATTCCTTCACAAGAAAACATTTCACAAAAGAATAAAGACATTTCACGTTGCCTTCTTTTGGTTGATTATGATTATGTCACATGGGTGCAAGCTCTTAATCTGACCAACATAAGAAATATCTAACAGGAATTATTAACATAAACAATAATAAATAAACAAGTAGCATGTGACAATTGTGTGCTCTGAAATGCTTTTAAATCATTTATGGAAAATAAGATTCTCCGTGAATCCGCACCGATTGCAGTGGTCACGGAGGTCGTAATGTATGTAAATGCATAGAAATGATTTTGCTGCAATCAAGAAGCCTCAACATAAAGAGGCTTCCTAGTGTCCTACATGACAGGCAGGGGCCAATTAGCCTGAACCCATGGTCACATCCTCACATTGAAGTACACAACGAATGTGTTTCGTCGTTCTCCTCCCCGCCTTCCCTCCTTGTAGGTAAAGACAGACTCCCTGCTATTCTTAGTGAAAAGATTCAATACCAGTTCTTTTGCTGTTACTTTTTTCCCCCCAAAAAACTGCATAACCATAGTTTTTGCGTTTTTTTTAGAAACGAAAAATCAATAGATAATAACTTGAAAACAACATTTACAGAGAACAAATATTTGGGATCTCTACTATACAATTGACTATGAAAACATAGTCAATTGATCTTCAAAACATGGCATGTTAACTTTGGCATGTTAATCTCTCCTTACCTATAATGTGGCCAGCTATGGAAAACACACTTTGAGCAGGTTTTGTGGAGGCCTGGGGCCTCATTTATAACGCCGTGCGTAGGATTCACGTGGCAAGGTTGCTTACGTAGTAGAAATAAAAAAAATAGGTACAGATATTTTCCGACATTTTCCGATTCACCAAACATTGCGTACCGGCGAGGAAAGTGCGTACAGCACTTCCTACGCCGGTTTCCCTTTATAAATCACAATTGACTCGAAATGCGGCGCAGCTTTTGCGGGCTTCACGTAACGCCCATATTTACCTATAAATAGTCAAAGAAACGCCCATTCATTCATTCATTCTGACTTTATGAAGAAGATCGCAGGAAATGACGACAGAACAGCTACAAAAGACGTCTCACACCGTGTCAGATTGTGGTTATTTTGGGGAGGTCGAGATAAATCATATTGTTTGGTGGATGCAGTTTGAACCAGAGTAGCAGCATGGAGGTCGGATCATCACCAAAATAAATAAATAAGTGGTCCGAAAAAGGTTAATGACAAAAAGAATACACATGTGTGTGTTTGGGGACAGGAGACCCCCCTTGATGAGAAACTGTAAGAAATGATAGGGGAATCCCTCCGAAGTGGAGTCATGACAACTGGATCTGAATTATGTTTTTGTATTTGGTGGTTTGTGTTCCAGCTGTCGATCAGCTGTGCGCAGCGTCTCCACTGCAGCCTGCGCATCTCAACCCCCCCCCCCAGCAACTCTATATCCACCAGTTAAAGGAAATACAACCAATGTGTTGTTTTATATTAGCTGTACAATTGACCACATATGGTGTTCTTAGTTTCCATACCTCCTGTGTTTTACGAGCGACTTATCAAGTCTCAGCAAACGGCATAAAACACGATTAAAAGTGATAGTATATAAAACCATGCTCGTATCTACAACCTATAGAAATGCAAAACGGCATCAGTTTAGATGTAATTCTGTCCTCCTGCTTACCGCATCATTTATGAGAAACATTTCATAACATTATCACAACATATTCGAGGTGGTTTTAAATAACATATCCATATTTATTTATTTCTCCAAGTTGTGTTTTTGTGTGCACTGAGGAGTCGCAAACAGGCGTTTGTTTAATCATTTTAAGATTGGCTTTAATCAATGTTTGAAACTGAATTATTCATATATGATAAATGAGAGGTAACATTTTATTGATGGTATTATTTCCACACATTTCTCTCCATTCTTCCTTCTGCCAACGGTGTCGCAGTTTCCCGTCTCTCCCGGTGTTGTGCTTAGTGCGTACGCATGGGTTAGAGTTTGCGTGGAGGACCGCACATTTTCCCGTCAAGTTAGTATTTTATAAATCGCAAACATTGCGTAGAAACTGGCGTACGTCATTTTTTGAGCGTATATCCCTTTATAAATGAGGCCCCAGAACACAGAGGTAGATGTTAAAGAGGGAAAGTGTTTCTTCTTACTCCACCAACAGAGGGCATATTCTCAATGGCTGTGCCAGGACGGCTCACACCAGCTAATGCAGCAACGAAGACCGGAACAACACTTTAGGTGCTGAGTTGTGGAGCTATGAAAAGCAGACACATCAGTGCACACATATACAATTGGCAAGTTCAAATTAACTTACTTAGCAAATAGCTAGTGATTTTGATAAACTTGGTGTCAGGCCAGTGCGATCATCGAGTGAATCAGAGCATTAAGAGAGATGAGGTTCAACATTCACAAAGTTTCTAACGTCTCCATGACGCAAGCAGCGCGCTCTTAACCATATATTATGTAACACAAATAATGAAAGCAGCACCGTTTGTCCATCAGCTTCTTCTATACTTTGGTACTGACCAATCAGAACGTTCCCATGCTAAGTCCCTACAGAAAGAGCCACTGCCGCCCCAGATTCTGCATTTAACCCATCGTACTATTAGGAGCAGCGCCCAGGAGCAGTGTAGGGGATGGAGCCTTGCTCAGTCCAAGTCACTACGGACTGAGCTACTGCTGCCCTGTAAACACAAATATTTGCCAGTGTTACCTGACAAATAAACACCATGCAGACCTGTTCAATACTCTATCAACATTTTGATGCATCCTGTTTCTTCCAAAGGGATCTTTACCTTCGGGACATTAAGTGAGATATTACCAAGCATTGCAAAAGGTGAGTAAGAAACACTTGCAGCTTCTCCTCCCCCTCTCCCTCTCTCTCTCTGGCTCTCTCAAATAAAGGGTTACATTGATCCTGGTAAGTGCTGTGGAAGATGATTGCACAGTGTGCGGCAAAGCCATCAGCGCAGCCTCCCCTGTTTCTCTGCTGCGATCCTCTGCTATTGATTTGATCATACCTTGAACCCATCTAGTCTCATGTCATGTCCTGTGTGTAAAGAATGTAGATTGATTACTCAGAATCCCTGTGGGTCATGGCACAGGAGGAGTAATTCCACCCTTAACAAGCTCAGCTGTCAGACCTCTGAGCAAGGCACACTTTGCCTTTAAGGAGCTGCTCTGTGGTCAGCTGTGTTTTTCTGTGTCCCTCAAAGCCCATTGTTCCCTTTGAACACTTCAATGACTTTCACATGTGAAAGGGTTCGATCAACACATTTGTATAGACCTTATCTTCATGATTGATCATGTGCTGTAGACATGGCAGTCAGTGGTATACAGCCTTTATAATTGTTGCGTTTAATGTCAGTGATGTTGGAAAGTTTCTGTGAACTTGCGCTTCTCTTTCCTGCAGGAAGGTCGATATCAACTTTTAAAGGGTTTCACAGGAGAATGGTGATTACAATCCTCCTGATTTCTGTTGTGTGTGTGGTTAAGACGCTTTGTTTCAGCACTTCTGATTTCCTGTTGAGGCCAGAGAGCTATATTAACAGAACCAATTAGTTGATAAAACAATCTGAACTGCTGTTACCAAGGTCAGTATTTCTTTTTCAAACTTAGTTAAGTTCTTCAACATCAAACTGGAAACATAATTTCTTCATGTACTAGGTTTTGTGCTCTGGGGCATTGTGATGTTTAAACAGTATAGGACCCTCATAACTACAATCGGTCGAATTCCACATACTTTAGCGAACATAGTTTATTATTTAGCATTGGTTTTTGATTAAGGCAGACTTTCACTTTCTTCTGATGGATAGGTAGTTTTCATAACTTGTGTTGAGGTTACCTTGGCTGTGGGAAATGTGTCAGTTGTAGCCTCACCTATAACAGAAGACAATCCCGCTGTGGAACAAGATTCTGAATTAATAATTCTCAAAGTTTCACTTAATTTCTCAGTTTTAACAATTCAGTTCGTAGATTCTGCTCCTGCTAGCAAAACAGCCGTTAGCATTTTCTGTTTTCCTTTAAAACAAATGTCTGTGATATGTGATGCCAAACAAAGCAAACACGAGTGAGAGGGTTACACATGGAAAGGTGCTAATAATCACCCAGCACCTTGTTTCTTTACAGAGCTCTACTGGATGAACAGGGCTGACAAAGAGGCTTACACATTGTAATGTTGTCCATGTTTGAAATATACCATTACAACTTCTCACAGCTGTTTATCTGCTGGTATTTTTCTAGAAGTCAACGTGAAAAAAAATGACACCTAATGATATAATTGTAAATTCATTGACATTATTTTGTATCAGTTCCAAGCTATTGAAAATATGAAATAAGTAAAGAAAGTTTTTGTCTAATTTAGTTTTTCCACACAATGATTATCACAATATCAGAAATATAAGAATGTTATATTTTTAGTTGTTGCACTGAGCCTTAGTACTATCAACAGTATTAACACATTTAAACAAAAGTTTAATAATGTCCAAACCTGTTTTTTTTGTTTTTTTTTCTCACTGATATTCAATAAAAGTGTGTTATCTTTACATTTATACTTGACATATTTTACATTTAAACCACACGGTAAATGATTATTGAATAAAACTTCCAAACGTGATCATTCTCGAGCAGATGGATTAAAAATGATTACAACCTCCACACCTTTAGATTGTTACCATGACCAGAGGGCTTTAGGTGGTATAGATCAATTTCAAAATGAAACCACATTGCAGACTTCTTGATTCCGAGATAACAGAAACATACTGATCAAACTTTGGTCTTGTATCCGTCCTGGAAAAAAAATCAAACATCCCCATCCTGTGAACACACTCTCTTCCTCTCTCTGTGTGAATACTCTGACAGCTCAGAGTTGTGAGAAATAGAAATCGTGCCTGGCATCGCAAAGTGATGGGATTGTGTACTGTTAGTGATACATTGACTCGTCTGCCTGGCCAGTGTTGTCCCATCAGGTTCTGCTCTGATGGAAAGAAAGAAGTTTCCAGGGTCCAGCGTTCCAGGTATCTTTGGCCTGTCCTATAGTTTCTCCTGGGAAGCTCTCCTGATTTCCACAAACCTTAGTGTGTTCTATAAAGCTGGTTCTAACATATCGATCAATGTTATTGGATGTTCGAAGAAAGACGAGGCTAATTTGTAAGTGCTTACTCTTTTATCCTGACAAACACTGACAATAATAAATATCTAGACACCTATTTGGGTTTGTGATCATAATCCTGATGGCCCCTTCTCCACTTCCTACCCCCAACTCCCTGTGCCATTTCTCGGACCACACCTATATTCAAACACAGCCTTTACTTTGATCTTAACCACACGCCTGTTATATTTCATGATGCCAAAACAGCCCGGGGGCGTAGTATGGGGGTGTTAAGCGGGGGACCCTATAGCCGCACCACCTCCCTTGCTTGGACCTCTTTCAACCTACAATTTGATCTCAACTGCACCACCTACTCTTGAACTCAGCCTTCATTTGATCTGAACTAAAAATGTGTGAACTCTTGTAACTTAATCTGAAAAAAACATGTTAATAGACAAACACAACATAATATGAGAAGAGTACTCAACACATCCATTGTGGTAATTCCTGATACATTAGGTTTCTCAATGAGCATGCCGTGATGACTCACACACTCAAAAGGCTGATCATAATACCATTGTTTCTGTCTCTTAATAAAAGCACTAATAAATCCAGGTCCTTTTTAAGATCCCTTTATCCCTTAAAAAAGCAAATAATTTTACAGTAAGACCATTACAAGTATGTGACATGCCATGGACCATACAAATAATATCTGATGTATTGTATAGCTCAGAGCGTTAACATAAGATGTAGATGTCTGATTCTGAGTTGCTATTCCGATTTGAAGATATTTAATACTTTAAAGTGCAGCTATCATGCTAGTTTTAGGCATATATTATAGTTCTCAGATATATAAAAATATATAAAAACATGTCTATGATGTGTTTTTCTCCAAATACAAACAGATCATGCATTTTAGATATCCCTTATATCCCTCTATTCCAGCCCTTTTAGAGAAACGCGGATTTTGGGTCCTTAGCTTGAAAAAAGAAGAGAGGAGGCGGAGCTAATGCCTGATCAGAATTCTACCGGAGATAAAGATAAAACGCCATCCTGTTCTTATTCACATCAAAGATTATTTCTGAAACATTATGGAGCTCAAATGCTTTTTCTCTTGCGGGTTTATCACGAGGTGAGTTCCTTTTTTTATTTCCTGCTTTTTAATCACATGCGCTCTCCAGTACAGGTTAGCGATGTTTGCTAATGTAAACAAATACCATATTACGTCCAAAACACGTCAGGCATGGTTTGTGATAGGAACTCTCTGTGGGTCCACCATCCGAAATTACGTCAAATCAGCAGCAAATCTGGATCAGCTCGTTGTACCCCCGTTTTTAAAAGATGTGGGTACGGAGGAAAAGAGAAAGGGTTTTATTTTCTGATGCTGCGTGAGTTCCCCGACACACCAGGGACACGGTGTATAAAATACATCAAAAAGTGCATTTTGCATGATAGGTCCCCTTTAACATTAAAGCCTGACTGAAACTGCATTTCTGACAACCTGAATATTTTACAGTTGTTTGATACATCTGCCAGAATCATCTGTTTCTCTGTGGTGTGAAAACTTGCATCTGGTGTTTCCTTGCTGCAATGTTGTATTACTTATTTAGCAGCATATAATAACAACAAAGCCAGAGAAAATAAAACATTTAAAAAACACAACAAGGGTTTATGGATTATAAAGTAATACTTTTGAGAACTGCACTGAACTGCTAAAATGTGTTTTCATTCACAATTCATAATTACATAGTTTTGATTGGTTTATTATAGCTTTAATAGAAGCTGACAATTTGAAAAAAATCATCAATAGCAATCCCCAAGAGTACAAAACTATTTTCTGTTTTTCCATATATGACAAATGATCTCTTTATCATATTTCTGTCAGTCAACTTTATGATTATCGAATAATATTTGTAGCTGTTTTTATATAAAGCATTGAAATAATATAGTCACTTTTAGCACAGCCCACGACTGTTCCCCTCACAATCTTGGTGATGTGATATTTTTCAATACACACACACACACACACACACACACACACACACACACACACACACACACACACACACACACACACACACACACACACACACACACACACACACACACACACACACACACACACACACACACCACACACACACACACACACACACACACACACACACACACACACACACACACACACACACACACACACACACACACACACACACACACACACACACACACACACACACACACACACACAGTTAATCATGTTAACCGGTGTGTGTGTGTGTGTGTGTGTGTGTGTGTGTGTGTGTGTGTGTGTGTGTGTGATTCCAGGGAAAAGGGGATTACAGTGAAAGCAAGTGTCTGGACTCCTCAGTGTGCAATATGATCTCCAGTTATCTGGCCTGACGCCCAGGTGAGGGATTCACCCTTCGCAACACTTGGATATTAGGTTTTTATATTCACATGGTAGTGAAAATAGAGTTAGGGACCAGTGAAAGGGCTCCAGCCCTGAGAGAGAAAGACAAAAAAAGATTCTCAATGAGTGAGGAAGTGATCTCTAAGGAAAAATGAAATTGGTGATTTATGTTTGTCACATAGAAGGCAGAGAGGGGGCTGGCTGAGTGTGGTGGGATTCGGTGAGCAGGCAGGAATACTACACATTCAAAGGAGGAAAAGACAAAAAACAAAAAGACAATAGTTTTAACTGTATAATCCTGGTAGAATCTGCCAGAAAATATGATCTAGCATAGGGAGGCGAGTGATTAACCAAAGACTCAGGGAGGGTGTTTATCAACAGGAGAGTGAGATGTTTTCACCGCTGCCAAGCAGCTTACTGCTGTAGGAAGAAAACTCACCGGGTTGGCTGAAGCTGAGCTAATCTCAGGGCAGTTTGGTGCCAAATAAATGTAAAACCTTTCTAATTTACCATTTTAGACCCACATTTAAAAGCTAGTCCGGAGGCAGGGTAATAAGACGTATGTAGAAAGACATTTTGGGTGCTTTCAAAGAACAGAGTTTGAGGTTGAGTGAGGTGATGACCTCATCTATTGTTCCTGTTCAATTGTGGTGAGTGTGGGCTTAAGGAAATGAATGACTGTAGATGCTTGGGGTCCTGTGCATTCTAGAGTAGGGTGCTGCTAGATGTGAGCATGTGTGCTCAGCAAACCTGGACTGTATGAAAAAAGTATTTGCAAGTTGCCTGTGCAATCGGTTCTTTATTGAAGCTTTAGCGTGAAGGTTAAACCTCAGAGCGACTGGCACCCCCTCCCCTGTTTTTTCCAGCTTCACTTCGAATGTAGAAACTGTACTCTGTAATGAGGGGATCAGCAAAGTCATTTCTCCTCTTCGAGGCTCAGGAGTCCTTTGATTTCCAGAAGAGAAAACTCCACAAAAGCTCCCAGAGGTCTGCATCCAACAACTGATGTTAATGAAAGATGGATGCTGTTAGACCATCTGTCTCTAGGTGAAGCAGACGGAGGACCTTATGTATGAGGGGCCGTACAGGCCGTAATTCATACTGGTCACGCACATACATTCTCCTTTTACATACATATATTTTCACTCTTACAAAAATACATTCTCTTTTTACATACATACATTTTCACTCACACACGTCACGTATATATTTACACTCACACATTTTGCTCTCATATTATCATATTTCAATGCACACATTCATTGTCACTCTCATATTTATACATTTTGCTCTCATGCATATTCATTCAATGTTTACCGGTACTTAATATTATAAATAATATATGCATGTCTGAAGACAATATATGTATGCAAGAGAAGAATGCATGTATGTGTGAGAGAAAGTATAGTGGAAACGGAAGGAGTATGGTTGAAACGGAAGGCAGGTCATTATCGCGCTGTGATTGGCTCAGAAGGTCGAGCGGGAACTTTGGATTCAAATCAACACGATGGAGGGAGATGAATCTGTGTATCTTCTAACCATTTGTTTTTCTTTATTAAAAAAGTAAACGGAAGAGCGTCTGTGAGGCGTTTTTGCTTTTTATCTTACTAAATGGTCTTAGTGATTTCAAAACAAAAGCACTTGTTTGCTTGGAACGGTGATAATATTATAAACAAGGTGAATTTAGCGATCACAATGAAAACTGCCAAGACACACTCGCTCCAAGCAAACAAGTGCTTTTGTTTTGAAATCACTTCTGCGAGTTTCGCGCACCTTGCTCTAATGACCATTAGACCCTCATTGGCCCTCATACTTATGTCTGCCAAGAGGCTCAGCAGAAGAAGAATTTGCCACTGGCTGGCTGTTGTAAGAGATGGTAGAAGTCATAAGATGAAGGATAAGTGTGTCAAAGCAAATACTGAACTTATGAGGGGCAGAAGTCTTTATTTTCAGAAGAGGTACGATCTGCAGGAAGGATGAGCGCTCACTTAATAGCTTTTGGGCCAAGCATGTCACTTTCAACTCTAGTGTGTTACTTGTTTCAGTTTTGTTACAATTTTAGTGACACTCTAATAACTTGTTCATACGGAGGTAATTTGTCTCAATATTATTTGTGTGAACAGATCAATAATACGTGTGTAAATGTAAAACACCTTCCACCAATTGAAAAAAATAAGTGTAAACGAACAGAAATATTTTTTCAAATATCAAACGTTTCTGCGAATTCACTAACAAATATACAATTATAAAGACAGTGGAATACTATCATTTACAAATACACGTAAAGCATTTCTGAATATCTTTCTAACATTTACAGCTTTAAATCAGGCCTTTTTGCCAGTTTAGCATTATTCTTATTAAGGAATTCAGACCGTTTGCTATGGCACTTCCAACTGTGACCAGCAATCTATAACTTGATTACGCCGGGATTCTACCAGGTCCGTCTGCGCTGCGTTCCGTCTGCGCCGCGGTTTTGTTCCGACCTCCTACAGCGTCAATCCGGAGGAGAATGCTGGCATTTACTCTCCTACTTGAAAGACTACGGAGGGATAGGCTCTGCAAATTAGTTTATTTTGGGGATTGACTGGATGCTCTGAGCATTCCACTTCCTGCCCGGCGCTATGCAACGCCTCCCGCGGAAAATAGACTGGCCGCGTATTTTTAGCGGAGCTCAGTGCCGAAGCTTCTGGCACACTTCCGACCCGCAACCCGGCGCATTTGGTGGAAACACACGTATTGACTAGAGTGGCCGTAACGCGGCGCAGACAGATCCGGTGGAATACGGCGGTCAGAATCCATCGGATTTGTACAATTTGCATAAATGTCTTAATTAATTGTTCTACTTTCTCATTAAGGGTTATTGACGGTAGAGTGATTAACAGAAGTGTCATTTTTTTATTATGAATACTGTCTCACAAGTCATTATATATACTTAGGATACAACACACTGCTGAGCTCAAATGGCCACACTAAAAGTATGCATAAATACATAAACCCCCTAAAATACAAGAATTGAGAAAAAACATCCTTTTATTTATTATAAACTGATAATGGGTGCCTATAACTCGTATTCCACACCATCCAAAAAATGTTTTGGTGATTTTTTTTCTTCTATATTTAGATATATATATAGATAGTGTAGCATAGCCCAGCATTGTCACCAGGTCCACACACACACACACACACACACACACACACACACACACACACACACACACACACACACACACACACACACACACACACACACACACACACACACACACACACACACACACCACACACACACACACACACACACACACACACACACACACACACACACACACACACACACACACACACACACACCACACACACACACACACACACACACACACACACACACACACACACACACACACACACACACACACACACACACACACACACACACACACACACACACACACACACACACACACACACACACACACACACACACACACACACACACACACACACACACACACACACACACACACACACACCTGGTGACTTTACTTAGAATACGTCATGTTAATATTCCTCAGCTTCAGGGATCATTGTCACAGAGAGAGAATAGGCCAGGTGATGTGGCAGTGGAAGGAAATGACTTGTTGGTTTGCAGCAATATCATTGGTGCTTGCCAGCTGTTCTCTGTTTGTTTTTGTTTGTTGGAGCCCACCTGAACCCCAGCCTTGTTAACTGAATCCCACCATCAGCAGCAGCTGTGTTGTGGAGTTTGTGCGAATAAACGCTGCGTGACAATACTCTAATGAGATTTAAAGTTGGGGTAGGTTTAAACAAAAGTGTGTGAAGTAAATCTCTGCTTGTGACTTCTTGTGATTACGGCAAATTCATCCTCTGAACATGCTAATGGTTTTCCTTGTCAGAAATGTAGTAATTGTACTTCCAAACACAGGTACCTGCGTCTGGAAGCCTTGAAAAAACACTTTTTCCCCTCCTTTAACCTGTTAAACCCGCGGGCTCCCGCAACATCTTGCAATAAACAGCGACTGATGGCTTCTTAACATTTAACAAACTATGAATGTGTCATACCCACTTAACCGGAAGAAACTCAGCTAACTGAAGATATGAACAATTTTTACCGAAACAAAACACAAGTCTAACGCCGAGCCTCTGAATGAGCACTAAGCGAAAGAGTGCTAACTAGGGATGGGTATCGTTAGGATTTTATCGATACCGATACTGCTTATCGGTATCGGTATTTTCCGATACTCTTATCGATACTTTTCAATAATTTGGTGCTCAAAATTATAGACATGAATACAAGATGTGAAGATTAAACAGTCATTTTATTGTAATTTTCTTGCAGAAATAACTGTATAACTTATACATTAGCTTCTCAGAAGCAGACAAAAATACATAAAATAACTTAAAGGGGCCTGGCTCGCCCTATCATGCTTTTTGGGGTTTTCCCTCAGACAGAGGCATTTTCTTTTAACATTTGTAAATCAGTTACATCTTCTTCCAGACATTTCAAACTGACAACCTAGCTCGACAAGAGATCCTTAAAACATTGTCCTACAGTGACATCATGCAACACTGTGATATGAAGAAATTGGTAAAAAGGCTAAGATGGCAAAAAGATAAAGGCGAGTGCGTATATTATTCTAGATTGTACTTTTAAATCACAAAATAAATGATGTGCTGAACTGAAACACGTCAAAATGTGTCTGATGGTTTAAACATAGAACAAAGTATTTGAGCTTAAAATATGTCAATTCCTAGTAAATGACCAACAATTGCTGAACCATACAACGTTGACCTTTAACAACATTTAAATGCAGTTTTCCAATTCATAATGACATCTGTAAGTTTAACTGGTTTATAAAGCATTCAATTAAAGGCCAAATTATTATAGGTGTAGGAGCTCACATTAATACACTGTCAGTGTTAATAAACTAAAAAAAGACAAGGCGATGTGCCTGCAAGACTTTACTCAGGTAAACAAAACATATTACCCGTGCGCAGCAGCCAGCACCATGGCCAACCCAGTCTCATGGCATTTCGTGTTCACCAACACGATTTTTAATCTATTGATTCGTGTTCACCAACACGATTTTCCCCTTTTTTTCGTGTTGCACAGCACGATATTAAAAGCAATGTATTTCTACTGGTAATGACGCTCATGGAAGCACGGCATTCGTTTGTGTCGGCTATCCCTTAAAGGCAATGTGAGCGTCCATTTTCATTGGATAACGGAGAATTGTACACCCGGAAGTAAGTATTCCCCTTACTGTCGATTGATTTTACAGTGATATCTGCACTACTCATCGACTAAAAAACACCAGATTATCCTTGTTAATTACACAACATTGATTGGTTTAAATTGTGTGCAATGCTTTTGTATTTTTCCCCTTCGATTCGGAGAAACAAATATTTTTTCAGAGTAAAGGATAGCAGAAGACACTACACTACCCAGAATCCCCAGCTATCGTTTGGACTACACCATGTGCTCTGTTTGACAAACCCCGTGATAGTCCTCAAGCTCTGTGAATGGAGAGTGTGCTCCGAGGGTTACACCGAGCCTCGAACAGCACTTTAAATGGGATGGAACCACGGCAGACTGTCCAAAACTGGATTTGAACCCACCGCGTCAACCCGTCCCCACCCCGTCCCCAGAACTACACATGCTGGCTATTCTGTTTCGCAACATGTTCTCTATCTATGGCACGTCTCTACTGGGAGTTGTAGTTTTAAAAGACGTTTTTGTATTTCCCATAATAAGAAGTTGCCAGTATTAAACTGTGTACATCCCTGGAGGTTTAGGGGATAGGAAACACTCAAATTTAAAACATATAATTAATAAATGGGTGAAAATTGCTTGTGCCCATAATGGGCAGCATTAATATATATACACACATGCCAGCTAAGGTCAGAAGAGCTTTATTTAACAGCTGGTCTTATGTTTGTGACCCCTGTTGTTAATTGATAACATTACATTAATTGATAAGCCTGAAACATGCACTTGTCAAGGTTCAGAGGCAAATTTTGCAAATATGGCAGTAGCCATCGATCAGCTTAAGATAAGATATACTTTATTGATCCCAAGTTGGAACATTTGCGTTACATCAGCATGTGTAACAGTTGTAAATATGCAGTTGTGTTTATTTGTAAATCATTTAGTATAACCACACACATTCTGTGTTTTATATTTAACAATTCTGTGTTCTTTATTTATTGATTGTTCAATACCTGACAAGGCCGGAGATGAAATATCTACATACATCTTATAAGAGTATAATACATTATAATATAGTTAACATTGCTGGAGGTATGCACAAATATTGATAAATGTCTTGTAATGTAAAACCCAAGTTTTTCATTCAATGCATAACTACACCATAGTTGTGTAGGCCTATATGATATGTCAATAAACCTTAGAAAATCTTGAAATCTTGAAAGGGATGTGTAAAATAGTCATTATATACAGTCTTTAATTAACTATTAGTAGAGAATAACGAGAAATGAATATACTTTATAGGGATCCTATTAATATCTAATAATAAAAATAATGAAATTCAATAACATGCTTTAACCACTAGGTGTCCCTTTATATCAGCTGTGCACCTTTATGGTGTAAATACAGCCTATCTACTAATTGGATCAAATATAAAAGTCAGCCGAATTAGTGTTGATACTGCAAGGAGACGTATTGTGTGAAAAGAAATGTAAGATGTTGTTTAATTGCTGATATATTTATGATCCACGTCACGTTTTCAGTTCCTCATGTTTGTCTAGAAGTCTTCTCATCAGGGCTCTATAAATACAGAACTACGGCAGATATGTAATATTTAATGCAGGCGAACCGTGTATTACAATGCCATATTATGACTTTCAAAGAGAAAAGCAAGCACACTCGGAATAAAGTATTATTATTTTTTTTTTTAAATGTTTTCGGTCTGTTTCCCGGTATTTGTTAATGACGATGTGCTGTGAGATGTGAGACTGGAATTGCACAGGGGAAAATAACGTAGGCTATCTTTAGATGCGGATTTTGTTAAACTAATATGTTTGCGCTGTGGACCAACACTATACATTGACGGGGAAGGGGGTAGCAATAAAGATAACACCATTAAACAGTTACACACCATAACAGAAATAATATCGATAGCAGCGTCCCTAGCAATCACCTTGGTAACAATAAAAACGTTCTATGGACGCAATTTCCTGAAGTAATCTTCATAATAACTAGCAAACTAAAGATCATGTACATCCACTGCACACATAATCTGAAATAACAACTCATATTTCTCGCATTAAATGACATCAAAACGCATTTTAATGGCCAAACTAACTTTAAAATAGGCATTTTACACCGAGAATAAAACGAAGTTCGGCCATGTTTTTCTTTTCTGCAGGGAGAAATTTGAAGATCACATGACATAGATGCCAGCCACTGGAATGAATGGTGAAAAAAAACGGGGTTTGTTAAACAGAGCACATGGTGTAGTCCAAACGATAGCTGGGGATTCTGGGTAGTGTAGTGTCTTCTGTCATCCTTTACTCCGAAAAAATATTTTTTTCTCCGAATCGAAGGGGAAAAATACAAATGCATTGCACACAATTTAAACCAATCAATGTTGTGTAATTAACAAGGATAATCTGGTGTTTTTTAGTCGATGAGTAGTGCAGATATCACTGTAAAATCAATCGACAGTAAGGGGAATACTTACTTCCGGGTGTACAATTCTCCGTTATCCAATGAGAATGGATGCTCACATTGCCTTTAAGGGCAGCCGACACAAACGAATGCCGTGCTTCCATGAGCGTCATTACCAGTAGAAATACATTGCTTTTAAAATCGGTGAACACGAATCAATAGATTACAAATCGTGTTGGTGAACACGAAATGCCATGAGACTGGGTTGCCATGGCAGCAGCTAACCTGCCTGCGAGCCTTCGCTCAGGTCACATTTACACACGGCGCGGCTGAAGCCCGCTAGTAGGGGTGGGTGATACCCAAGCGGCAAACTCTGGGGAACAGCCGGGACGCCAATACGGAAGTGCCACACACTGCAGTTCATACATGGGCCGCTAGGGACTGACTGCAGAAAGGAGCAATTTCCATAGACCCCTATGTTAAAATGCCCAACTTTACAGCAGAAAAAAAACATGTTTCTACCCATGGATGCAATAAATATTATTATCGATATAGTTAGATTACACCTTCATGATTATGAATCTGTGAGTGAATTGTTTAACACGACCCTTTTATTTATATTAGGTCTTAAAGTAAATTAGGGCGTGGTCACTTTGACGGACATGTACATGCCTCACTGTCAGCTAACAGCAACTTGTCCACTCTGCTAGGCTACAACCATAGAGGCTACAACGTTTGTTAGTCATAGTACTGTACTTGACCCTTTAGCTTTAGCCGTGTTCATGGTGATTGTGCCTTTTAGGGAATATTGTTACAAATACCAGACAATTAAAATGTCGTGCTGTGCGCTTGAATGTACTAACAGAACTTCCAAGAAGTCTAAAATGATAATATTATACATGTTAACCCCGTTCGCAGGTGTTTGTGTGCTTGGTATCTTAGCTTGTTACTTATTAGCCCGCTAAGGACGTAACCCTTTATGCATACATATACATTTTAGTTTATGATTCAGCCTTGGGTAAGACTTTTATAGTCTATGGCTATGACGCCCATAATGCTAAACGGGAGCAAATGTTAATAGGGGACCCAATTATCCCAGTGGTGGCCGTCGGAGCTAACGGAGCCGCAGGGGGCTAGCTCCAGCCGGCGTCCTGGAGCTAGCCCACTGCGGCTCCGTTAGGTCCGGCCGGTGGAGTCCGTCTTTTCTCAACGTGTGAATGACAAGCATCAAGAATAACAAAATATAGCTAATTCTCTTGCAGATTGTCTCATTTGATTATGAATGTAACGTTTATATAGGGGAACTACACTGTTAGCAGTAACTTGGTATGCATGTATTTCATGTTAGCTTAGCTTCTTAGCCTGAGCTAGCTCTGTTTACTTCCAGTTCGGAGGCAGCAGGTCCCGGCTCGACTCCGCCTCTTTGCCCTTATTTGGAGCAGGCGGGATTAGACTGACGTCACAGTCGAGCCGTTAGTGGCCGACTCCGCCTACTAAGGGCTTCACGCCAACTCTGCAGAATCCTATGGGTGACGTCACGGACACTACGTCCATTTATATATACAGTCTATGGTGATACCACAAAATCTGGATTCAATCCGATACCAAGTATTTCGCCGATATCAATACCAATACTTTTTTAAATGAAAAGCGTCTTATGTACTTTCATCAGTGGCGAACCGTGTCTATCACAACTGGACCTTCTGTAGACACACACACGCCCCGCCACCGCCGCCGCGGCATTATAATGTCCGTCTTTTCACTGAATTGTAGTCTTGTAAAGGGTACTCACAACAATTCCGCAACAACTTCATCTTCACCTGTTGCACTTGTCATTTCAACGTTAAAAACAATAAAACGGCATGAATTGCTTCATCGTATCTAGATCCTCTGTCTCGAGACAGTTAACTAGTGGGCCTTCTAGAGTACCCTGGAACCGAGGGAAACTCTGGAAGAACACGCCCATTGGCTACAAATCAATATATGATTGGTTGATCAAACTGTCAGTCCAAACGTACGCTCTCATTCAGTGCAACGGACAGGGCATTCTATCAAGGATGTAGAATACCTTGGTTGAAGGACAAGATCTGATTGGTTGCTTTCTTTTCTAACACAATACCACTGAAATGCGTAGTGCGTGGTCCGAGAAGGACAAACAAATCAACGTAACACTGTAATATTACAGATCAACAACACAGATACGATTCTCATTGTTATGACCTGGCTCAAAAGGCCACAACAAAAAGGATAGTAGTGTAAATGCAGGGTGAGGGTTGCATGAATGTGTATGTGTGAGAGTGTTGAGGTGCACAAAGTAAAGTAACAACAAGATATACTCAACAACACCGGGGCCTGTACGGGAAAGCAGAGAGAGCACAGAGAGGAGCAGAGAGGCTCTAAATAGCTGCAGGACACCAGACCCAGGTGCCCTGAGTTACTGCAATCAATGCAAACACCAATCACCACAGCCACATCCTCTCTACTGATGCACCCACAGGGGCATCACACTCATTTATTCATTTTATATACATTTTATTTATATAATTAAATTGATTTTTTGTTTGTTTTATCTGAGTGTTCCAGGGTATTCTCTGAATACCTTGAAGGCCCTGACAGTTCGCCACTGACTTTCATATAGGGGAGAGCTGCATGACATGATTGAGCTGAAATCATCATAAATAGACTACATCTGAATTCATTTTCATGAATAAAGACAGGACAGTTTTTATAGACAAATAAACATTTTACTTTTGCAAATTTAAAGTGCAAACACGAAAAATATCAATACAAAGTGGCCAGAGTAGCGAACTGTCTTCTTGCACACATCACAGTTCGCTAAGTTTTAATTGCCAGTTGTGAAATTGCTCCACACAACACTCCTCTTTCTCTCAGCCATCATGTGCGTGTGTGTGTTGCACTCGCGAGTCGCTGGCTGCTGCTGACTGTCCTGCCCTGCTGGCTGCTGTCAGTCAGCTTGATAATCGGCGTCAGGCAGGGACCGTCCAGGGACCGTCCTCCAGGAGAGGAGGACAGCAGTGGAGAGAGAAGAAAAGAGCATATACTTGTGTTCGTCTGCACATAGTTTTATGAAGAAATTGACGAGTAGAGTAGATGGAAAAAAAAAGTATAAAAGTATCGATCCTATTGGCTCTAGTATCGATATTTTGAAACGTAACGTAATATCAGAAGTATCAATATTTTGGGATCGATCCGCCCGCGGCCCACCCCTACCCGCTAGTACTATTAGCACTAGCAGTATCGCTAGCAGCCACATTGTTTAGGCCAGGAGTGGGGAACCTTTTTCCTCTCAAAGGCCATTTCAATTTTTTCAACATCTTCTGAGGGCCGTACAAATGATTGACCTCTGCTTAAAAAACTAAAATCACAGCCCATTCATTTCATTCTGTGCAAAGAAAAAGCAACCTCTTAATCCAGATATCTTACCATGACTCGTGCATGCATGCACGTGCACAGTTGTGGCAGGACCACCAAAACAGAAAGATATGGACACAATATGTGTGCAAATTCAATGCAAAGGACTTCGAATCAGGGTAAGTTTGAGTCCCACTGCAGTCAGCATCTCGTTGTGTCCCTGGGCAAGACACTTCACCCCAAATTGCTCCTGTGGGGATTGTCCACAGTATGAATGTATGTTAGTCGCTTGGATAAAAGCGTCTAACACATGACATGTAATGTAATGTAATGCATTTAGTGTCCTAACCATGTGAACATGATTTAAGAGGGGGGGTGTCTAGCGGGGTTATTTTTAAATGTTGAAGTTAAAAGCATCAATCTGGTGCACTTTGAGGGCAACATTAAAAGATCTATGGATACATCTCTCAACATCCATATGAAACAGAACTGGAAGCAGATTTTCTTTTTCTTTATGGATATTTTACAAATCACTCCCCTTTCAAATTGTATTCTTGTTTATTGATAACAACTTTTTTTTACTGTCATTGTATTTTATACCCGTTTACTTTATTCTCTTATTTTTTTATAACTATAATGATCATATAAAGATGTGCCTTTACCTCACTGGTTGTAGAAAAAGCATCTCATATTCGTTAGCATAGCTAGCTAACCAGATGCTAATAACAAAAAAGTTATTGACTGTATGATCAGTATGACAGATGAACAGATCGCCACTGTGCTTTCAACTAAAGACACAGCCACGCAAAAACTGCGGCATGTGTACGGCTCCTTATCTGAAGTGCCGGGGCAGCCCACGTTGTGGAGGAAACTTCTGTGTAGCAATGCAGTGGGAGTCACCGACTCATGAAGGAGACACAGGATGAACTGGAGCTTTAATGTCAAACACTGATGGTTTATTTGGAGTTTCGGCAGGAGAGTTGACAAGACAGGTGGAGTGTCACGAGTTGACACAACGGTTGCCAAACCAATTCTGAAGAACTCCTTCTGCAGCTCAAGGTTTTAACTAGTTCGGAGTGTAATAATCAACAATCTTTATCAGTGAGACTAGACAAATATGGACCCTGAATCTAACTAGAGCTCTCGTCCATAGAAATGAATGCGTGCCAGGGAACCTTCGTCCCTGAACAGTAAATTACCTCATGGCGGCTTGTGCTCTGTCATAGACTGGCAACAACAATGCGCCCAAGCTGCCCCTCCTTAAGAGAGATAGCAGCAATACCCAAGGCCGTAGACCTATGCCATGGGAAAGGAGACAGTGAGAGGAGAAAATTATGAACTGTGCCAAAGGTTGAATACCTAGGCAAATTATTCCCTAACACATGTGATGCCACGTTAGGCTCGTGTTGTGTTCAATGACCCTGATTTTAGCAAGGAAAAACAGGCACTGGCTTGTTTAATTCTTTTGCGGTCTAGATTTCTTTCATTTCTTTCTTTTTTGCGTGTATTTATAAATTACCTCGAGGGCCGTATCAAATGGTCTCGCGGGCCGTATACGGCCCGGAGGCCGGAGGTTCCCCACCCCTGGTTTAGGCTGTCAAATACGCTGCACCGTTTTAGATTCAATGAGTGTCTCGTTTGCAAATGCTTCATTAAGTTGCTTGTGTTACCCCCTTTACAAGCAACTGATTGAGTACATAGATTGCACCTTGCACTATCACCACTACATTTTTTAAAGTGCACCCAGACCTTCGATCGCTTCGCTCTGTCCGCCATGCCTGCGGGAGTCTCACAACAATAATAAGAGCGCTGTTGAGAGAGATGACAAGTGGCATTTACAGTGGCCAATCAGAGGGGTCTCAAACCGGATACATCACACGGGATGAGGGTTCCCAACCAACCAGAATGGTTTAAAGTTAAACTAAGGAAGTAGACGTAACACATATACCGATAGCAGCACCGTTTGTCCAGCGGCTTAACGCTATACCGATACTGTCCAATCGGGTACCGGTATTGACTTTTTTTTAACGCACTTAGCACATAACTCACGGTAGAAATATGTTATACTTCATCGGTTCTGCACACACTATATATCATATGAAAGCTGAGATTCCACAGATTCCAATGGTATAAGTATCATCACTCCACAAACAAAACTCGCGGCAGCGAAGGTAAAACCAGACAACACACAACTTAGCTTGACGTAGCCAAAACGGCAAATACGTCTGACCTTTGCTATTTTCTGATCAAAAGTTGTGTTCAATGACATTAAAACGCATAGAAACACTGCTGAAGGTTAATCCAATGTCTCTGCGTCACTTTGAAATGATTACTGATAATCCATCATCATATTTATGGCAATAATCATATTTTTCAGAGAGTGACGGAGCTTCCAGTTTTGGGCAAACTGCGTGCGCATAACTCTCAATCCTCAATGGTAATGTTTAGATGGATTTAGGAACTTCCTCTCGATTATATTGGCTCTAACGGTTAAAAAGAAGTGTCAATCACCAAAATCGACCAATGGGTTCCAGAGAAACGGCAAATACACCCAAATACACAACAAATGACCCCAGAGGTGGGTTTTTTTCTTCTAAATCTCTCTAAAAAGGTCAAATGTCACTTGTTTTGCATCAATCTTGATACAGGGCACTTACAGTGGGGCAAAAAAGTATTTAGTTAGCCAGCAATTGTGCAAGTTCTCCCACTTAAAAAGATGAGAGAGGCCTGTAATTTTTATCCTAGGTATACCTCAACTATGAGAGACAAAATGAGAAAAAAAAATCCAGAAAATCACATTGTCTGATTTGTAAATAATTTATTTGCAAATTATGGTGGAAAATAAGTATTTGGTCAATAACAAAAGTTCATCTCAATACCTTGTTATATACCCTTTGTTGGCAATGACAGAGGTCAAACGTTTTCTGTAAGTCTTCACAAGGTTTTCACACACTGTTGCTGGTATTTTTGGCCCATTCCTCCATGCAGATCTCCTCTAGAGCAGTGATGTTTTAGGGCTGTCGCTGGGCAACACGGACTTTCAACTCCCTCCAAAGATTTTCTATGGGGTTGAGATCTGGAGACTGGCTAGGCCACTCCAGGACCTTGAAATGCTTCTTACGAAGCCACTCCTTCGTTGCCCGGGCGGTGTGTTTGGGATCATTGTCATGCTGAAAGACCCAGCCACGTTTCATCTTCAATGCCCTTGCTGATGGAAGGAGGTTGTCACTCAAAATCTCACGATACATGGCCCCATTCATTCTTTCCTTTACACGGATCAGTCATCCTGGTCCCTTTGCAGAAAAACAGCCCCAAAGCATGATGTTTCCACGCCCATGTTTCACAGTAGGTATGGTGTTCTTTGGATGCAACTCAGCATTCTTTCTCCTCCAAACACGTCTAGTTGAGTTTTTACCAAAAAGTTATATTTTGGTTTCATCTGACCATATGACATTCTCCCAATCCCCCTCTGGATCATCTAAATGCTCTCTAGCAAACTGCAGACGGGCCTGGACATGTACTGGCTTAAGCAGGGGGACACGTCTGGCACTGCAGGATTTGAGTCCCTGGCGGCATGGTGTGTTACTGATGGTAGCCTTTGTTACTTTGGTCCCAGGTCTCTGCAGGTCATTGACTAGGTCCCCCCGTGTGGTTCTGGGATTTTTGCTCACCGTTCTTGTGATCATTTTGACCCCACGGGTGAGATCTTGCGTGGAGCCCCAGATCGAGGGAGATTATCAGTGGTCTTGTATGTCTTCCATTTTCTAATAATTGCTCCCACAGTTGATTTCTTCACACCAAGCTGCTTACCTATTGCAGATTCAGTCTTCCCAGCCTGGTGCAGGTCTACAATTTTGTTTCTGGTGTCCTTTGACAGCTCTTTGGTCTTGGCCATAGTGGAGTTTGGAGTGTGACTGTTTGAGGTTGTGGACAGGTGTCTTTTATACTGATAACGAGTTCAAACAGGTGCCATTAATACAGTTAACAAGTGGAGGACAGAGGAGGCTCTTAAAGAAGAAGTTACAGGTCTGTGAGAGCCAGAAATCTTGTTTGTTTGTAGGTGACCAAATACTTACTTTACCGAGGAATTTACCAATTAATTCATTAAAAATCCTTCAATGTGATTTCCTGGATTCTTTCCCCCCCATTCTGTCTCTCATAGTTGAAGTGTACCTAGGATGGAAATTACAGGCCTCTCTCCTCTTTTTAAGTGGGAGAACTTGCACAATTGGTGGCTGACTAAATACTTTTTTCCCCCTCTGTATATGTTATAGTTTGGATTCCTAAAGCTTTCAGTCCACTATCCCATCATTCAAGGGTGCTTTTCACTATAAGTAATGTTTTTTTTTGGACGAAAACTATAATTTACATTTTTTTATGTTCAATCTGAATTTACTTTAAAATTAAAACATCTATATTGATTCTGACTCTTCTACATCCAACTCACAGGTTTATCATTGCTTTGAGAAAAAAGATTATTAATTTACCCCTTTTAGAAGGGAAGATATAGTGATTTGTTCTTGACATGTCATTTTTGAGGTGGAGCTTAAAGAACTAAAAAAAAAAAAAGGTAAAGCCCCATCTGATTTATATTGTGGGCATGTGAGACGGGTGTTTCAAATTAGTTGGATGTGAGGTGTGTTTGGCAGTGAAAGCAATTTACCTTTAGTGATTTGAAAACTGTAAATGTTATCAGGTATTTGCTTAGTGAGGATGGTTCCTGTAATGTGTTGCAACCACAAGTAATTTAGCCAATGTCAGAGGTGAGTTTGAATGCTCCCGTGTGAATGTGTGTGTGAGCGTGTCTCTGTGTGATGCCTGAAAAAGTACAACAGCATTTTGTGCTCCGCCGTCTCTCAAGGCTTAAAACGGATTGTAGTGTCAAGGGATAGAAAAAAGTGTTGAATTTATTTCGTGTAATCAGGACATTTCTATTATGTAACGGTTCATTCTTTAATTTATCTCCATCTGATATGACTACCCTTCCCTATTTGTGTGATAACCCTTCATATTCGGAAGATCTTATCCACATTGCCTCGATTGCAGCTGTTTGTGTGACACAAAAATAATAAATATTTGATGACATTTCCTAGTATTGCAACCCTTTTACTCATATCGCCTAAACAGAATGTCTTTGCATTGTGTAAGAGTCTAAGAGCTACAACAACACTGCCCACATGTCTGGAACTTACACCATGCACTTCAAAGAAATACCCATAACTCTCAAACACTTATTTTCTAGTTTATGAGTCCATTTGTTGGGGTTTATCTATCCCTGAATTGTTGAGTTTGTGCTGTCCTTAGTTATGTATTATTTGTGCACCTTCACTGTCTCAGTTTAGCTATTCTACCTTTCCATGGTTTCATTTATAAAGAAAAGTAATCATGCAGTCTTTAATGTAGAATAATGATTATCCAAAAATATGATTTATGGTTGTAATTACACGGTATATGAAAGGTTGTTCATATTATGGTCACTAAATTGATCTTTTAATAGATTGTGTTTGAAAAAATGATTCCATCAGAGGGTCAATTTGCAATTTTTCCAGATCTTTCAATCACTTAACACAGTCTTCAGCCGACACCTTTTCTGGTTCTGGTGTGTAAATTAACAACGCTGAAAGAAAGTAACTAGGTCTCTATAAAGAAAACGATCATATTATGGAATACACTACTGTAACTGTATAACCAGTTTCATTATATGTTCAAACATAAAATAGTATCACACCTTTGAAATCAGACGTGCGTCCTTGAGTTCAATATAAATACATGTCAGCCTGTTTTTGATCCCAATTAAATGTATTCAAATATAACATTACACACTGCAAAATGCCTTTAAAATCAATAATGCCATTTAACTATAATTATAAGAGTAGTCCAATAATTAATACTTCACAACGTTTATTGTAGTTTGCTTAGTACTTTTGAAGATATTTTGCCATAATAAATCAAACACACAGAACCACAAATATCCATGGCAAAGTTAAAAATAGGCTCCATTCACCACGTTGCATTGCCTGGAACCGTTCAGTCCTTTTTCTGGAATTCCACTCCTCTCATTCATGTATTTTATCAGTTGTGTTGGGCAGGGAGAGAGTGGAAACAGTTTGTCACTTGACCTTTCAACGATGACATTGGGGTGTTTGTTCTTTGAAAGAAAGAGAGAGAAAAAACCGGATGCAGGTCACCAAAATATATTGAACTCCCTGAAAGGAAATACAGTGAGCATTTCTTCCAAAAAGGCAGTTCGCACCCCACCATGAATGAAGCCTAAGTTTGGCTGCATGTTGTAACTGACCGACCCCAACAAGGCCTGCCGTTGTCTGCCTCGACACTCTCTCTCTCTGCCTCTCTTAACTCGCACACTCCACACTCCACACTCCACACTAGTCTGATAGTCTGTGACTCGGCGGCACAACAACAGATAAGCACCAATGCAACAGAGAGACTTTTTATGTTATAAACACTTGCAGATTCCATTTAAAGGAATAGTGTGAGGTAGTTGAATTCTTACTAAAAAAGCAAGATGAGAAGATGCCACGCTTATGTTTATAAAAGTACCCATACATTAAGAAACATGTTAAAGCAATTTGTATGTTGGGTTTATTTAATTCTGATGCAAAAAGCTCTTTTGAGTCTGTCCTCCAAACTCAAACACATTGCTCAATAAGTTTCACATCCACTGGACCTCAAGGGGTTCTTAAAGTTGAAAAGACTGCTCACAAAAACAGAAATCCCACCTCAGGTACTCCTGGGCGAAAACAAAGGCAAACATTTACATCCTGTCTATATAAACAACTTCAAGACACTTTGTCTCCTTGTTCTGTCAAGAAAGAGAAGAGCTTTTTATGTTCTGCTTATTGTATTTTAAGTGTTTTAAGGCAAGTCAAAGCGAAGTCTGTCAGTGCAAGCCTCAAAGGAAGTCTAAAATCCGGGAAAGTCAAAACAAGTTTAATTAAAGTTATTTTATCAGAAGCACACTGCAATTCTTTGAATCCTAATCTACAAACTGACAGAACTGAAATCAGATAATAGTATAAGTAATTTTTTTTCTTTATCTTTTAATTCTTTACATTATAATTATTAATGGATAGTTCTAGTTCCTAACAGCATTGTTCCCAACAACTGGTAAAGTCTGAAAAAAAGACAACATGACTGAAGTCTTTGAAGACGATGTCCAAAGCTGACAAAAGGGGCCTGCTTGTTGCTATCTTGATTATATTGAGTTCTTCTGGGACTTAACCAGTAAGTTACCTAGTAATTGATAGGAAGAAGAGCCTAAAGTTATGGGACTTAGTGTAAAGAGTGTGAAACTTCATAAGGCTGGATTTTGAAGGCGATGGATGGGACACAAAAATGACTAGTGTTGTGTCTCATCTACCAACGGTTGGTTGTCTTTCTGTTATCAATGTTAGGTTTCACTGTCATTTAACAAATCTTAATTACATCTTAATCAAAATATTTGTTTTAACCTTACCATCTGGTTTTGCCGCTTCGAAATAGGCAAGTTGTAGTTTTGTTGCCTAAGCCTACGTATAATTCAGCTTTACAATCTATACGTGTTGTTTTTTGGTATAGTTTTGCATGTCTGACGCAGGCATCACCTGCCCTACTCAACGTAACATTGACATTGATTAGTATTTGTTGCCTTCAATTGATTATTTGGTTAGGTTAAGCCATGAGGAGAGATATTGGTTTGATTGTTAGCTCCGTAAAATGTCAAAGGTCAAACGGTTATAAATGAAAGAGAAAAGGCCAGTGCTCCCTATCAGCTATTGACCGACAGCTTTTCAATCTTGTCACATTGATCAAATGTTTCTGCTTGTAATTATTATTTGTAGGGAAATGGTTTGAACAGATAATCCATACCCAGCCTAATGTGATGAACATGTATTCAGTATGCAGTCCTTACTGAAGTGGTGCTTATTGGTCCTGATGGGGAAACTGTGTAAACCTTAGTGCCTGTTTGTAGTCTAACTCACAGTAATCATATCCCTTTACATATCACTTCTCCTCGAGCCTTTGAGGAACACATAAAAGGCTAAGCAACAGAAATCTACATAATTCTCTGAGCAAGTATTATATAAAAGACCTGCGTCACTAAATTCATGACACAATTAGTTGCAGAGCTGCTGTCGTGTTCGTTAATGGGTTTGCACCAAAAATAGTATTTTAATTGAGTATGCACAGGAGATATAATACATTTCACTTCAGTATAGACAAAACCCACAGCAAACTGAAATTGATGAATACTCATTCATAGTCAAATGTTTTTCCTCCAAAATAAACCTTTATTTTTGGTGTGCTGTCTCTGCGCTGTCACCAGCAGCCTCCGTGAGGTTTTTTATCAGCTCACAGGCTTCCAAAAGAACTCATTTCAAAGCAGGTACATGTTCAGATACCACGTTGGTGCTAAGTGTATTTAAAGCAGGATAAAAGAGCAGTTCATGGTGATGGCTTTGGCCTTGGTGACAACATTTCATTTCACATTAACTGAGGGAGTATATTTCTTTGAATGAAGTCTAATTTGTGTTATACTCCCCCATAATTCCAGCTTTGGTACAGGTGTATTGATGTTGGAGTCTCAGATAAACATACAGTCTGATGCAGAACTCTGGACTGAAATGAACTTAGAACTGAGGCACAACAAATTATCATATGTTTCATCGCTAAATACATAAAAAATGTTCTCTCCACCTTCAATATCCGAAATCTGAGCCTGGTCCTTTGTGTTTCAAGTTTGCCATAAGGATGTTCCTGTCTGTATTGTGTCAGTCATGTTAGCATATCTGGCCTATGTATAAAAGCTTGTGACATATCCACAGCCTCAGGACTGGCCATGTATTCATCTAAATTATTTTCTTGGTAGAACTTAAAGCTCACCTATTATGCTATATTTGAACAAAGCGCCTTACACACCGGGGACACATATTTATGTATAAAAGACATCAAAATGTATGACAAAACTGTGCCTTAATTGATTAAGGCAGTTCAGGTTTTATTTAATAGATTAAAGGGTGGGTGATACAGTTCAACATTGTTACACAGTCCAAAATAAATAAAGTCATAGTGATACAAACATCCTCTGTGGCTTTTCCCACATATATATATATATATATATATATATATATATTGGATTTTTTTTTTTTTAAATATATAAAAAAAATAAACTCATGTGAAAGACGTGCTCTAAAGCTGTCTAGTCAGGATTCAGACAGTATTGCACTTCATTTATTGTCTTGGTTGATTCTGTTGGCTTATATTTTATTTTGTCAATAAGGTATTGAGTTTTTCCCTTCAGTTATGCTAAAGTCTTTTATTGCACTTCAAGTCTAAAGTTTACATTTTAATTGTTTGGCACTGACTTTTCCTCATTGATGTTTTATGTTTTACTTAGTTATGTTTTACCCTTCTTTCATGTTTATTGATGTTCACTGCTAGTGCTACCTCAGAAAGTTCATGTTTATACTGAGAAACTGCCTTGAAGCCATATCAAAATGTTGAATTGTTCATTCAGGGATTCATTTCAGAAATAAAACCAGCTTGAAATGCTATTTTGGTCTGTTACTCCTTTTTGTTTTAGTTTCTGTTACCTTGTAGGTTCTTGTACTGTTAAGTAACTTGAAAAATAACCATAAGAACCGACATGAAAAAATATCGTGATATATATCGTCTATCGTGATACTGCTTGAAAAATATCGTGATAATATATTTTTCAATATCGCCCACCCCTAATGTAAGCTAATTGTTTTTTTATAGCCACAGTTCATATTTAACAAGAACTTTTTATTCACATCCAAGATTACATTTGAACACGTCATGATTACATTATATTTTACATTTGCCCAATAATAATGTATCTGAATTGAGTTTGACCAGCATATGCGAGCCAATAGCACCTCCGTACCTAGCAGCTAATAACCAACATGCCTGTGGTATTTATGGTACTTTTGGTAGAAAAACTAGTACAGTTACGTTCGGTACTTACACAATCTTACACATGACAAATAATATGTTGTGTAAACGTATTGGTTCTTTATATACAAATATCATCCTTTTATACACACTATCAGTTATTTCCATTCAATATGCGGTGACAAGGTGCACTATTTCAAAGTCAAAAGATATTTGACTTTAGCAAGGAAGGCCTCTTGAGGTTTATTTTTTGGGAAAAAGCAGCTAAGACTTTAGTAATGCTTTATTATAAGGCCCACTGGGAGCAGGAGAGTTGGCTTAAATTGTATTCCTAAAACTCCCCATGAGCCTGTTAATAATGTTTTACAAGCTTAGGGTGGGCCACGGAGAATGTGCATAGACAAAAATGCAGCTTTTTGAATCCACATCACACTACACACAGGACCAAAAACATGCGTGGTGTCTCCACCGCTGGGAAATGCTTTGGCCAGCATATGTTCTACTGTTGCGGTGTACTGCTGGTAATTAGGCTGCTGTTGCTGCTGCTATCAACTCTACTGAGTCTGAGGGAAGAAAAGGCTTAAACAATATTGCCTCAGTCATAAAATCCTGTGTAATTATCCCAGGTTTTATGTGTCCTAGGAAGTCAAAAATGCCCTTACACGACAAGAAGTAAATTGCCAGCCCTAAATCAGCTGCAGCTTCAAAATTCCTTGGTACTTGAACCACTTCATTGCCATAATGATAAAGCTAGAAAGCATAGAAATGTTGCTTTCTAATCAATGTTGTTGTATAATTTGCAGTCTTATTCCCCATAAACCAGCAAGTAAATAACAAAGGAGGAGACTGGAAGATATAAATGTCAAACATGAAAGATTTGTGGCATAAATAGCATAACTCTAGCTCTAAATCAACAATATATTTGCTACTTATGACAAATTCACACAAATGTTTGATAGGATGACATGGCAATGTATTGACATTGGATTCAAACTGCAACTTGAATTGTTGGCGGAGGAATACCACTATGAGGCAGTTATTCTAGTTTTATGGTTGGCATATATACAGTATAACTATTGGAGGAGGCTAATTTACAAGTGCAAAAAACATGACTCCCCCCATTATTCTAAAGAAACTGTTTAACTCCTTTCCTCATCACTCAATAATATATGTCTGAGGTACTGGTGTTGAGCGGATAACCTGCCAAGACCTTTTTGATACACTGCTTGTTAACAGTCTGATTAGCAAGTTGGGATGCATACCTAGAGTTACATTGAAAAATGACTTGCACAGTCGATTTTTTTAGAGGTAACCCTTTAACTTTATGCCAATAGAAAGCGAAATCCTCATCAGATTGTTCGAGATTGCATTTCAGTTAACCACAATTCTAGCAAAGCCAGCTCAAGCGTGATTAGTCAATACAAACAGAAACGCTTCCGATACCAAAGTGTGTCATTGCCTATAGATTGTGTTTATATAGATTCTCCTGTATAGCAATATACCTTGTTCCTAAAGTCAAGTCAAAGTTAACTTTATTGTCAATCTCAAAATATGTTTGTACACACACAAAGATCGAAATACTGTTTCCCACAGTCCCGAGGTATACAAAAACACATATTAAAATACAAGAACACTCAATAATTACAAAAACCAAAAAATAACCGTTTACTTCAAGTAAGCAGGATATATATATAAAAAAAGATGATGTACATAGTGCAAACATTTCCATAGCAGCGTAAAAGTGACTGGTGCTAGATTATTTGTGTCTGTGTGTGTGGGGGGGTGTTAAAGTCCCGGTCCAGTGGGGGCAGGGTGGAGAGGTGGGAGGGGGAGAGAGAGTTCAGCCTCCTGACAGCCTGGTGGACAAAGCTGTTTTTCAATTGTATTGTATTATATTACAATACAGCATGTGTGACAATTGGATGCAGGAACCTGTTGACCCATCAACCTTTCACCTCATTTATCATGCCGTTTGATTCCTTTCCCCTGACCTTGAAGACTGATTGGTATGTGTGCTTTGAAATGAATTGTTTCCTGTTGTGGCCCGAGACATCTGAAATGTCATCAGATATTTTTGTTGTCCTGTTTCATTCACTGAGCCCCTTTGACACCACAGTTGATTGATCAATCAATCAATCAATGTTTATTTATATAGCCCAATATCACAAATGTTACATTTGTCTCAGTGGTCTTCACAGTTTGTACAGAATATCAGTATGACAATACGACACCCTCTGTCCTTAGACCCTCACATAGTACAAGGAAAAACTTCCGGAGAAAACCCACAGTTTAAAGGGGAACATGGGAGAAACCTCAGGGAGAGCAACAGAGGAGGGATCCCTCTCCCAGGACGGACAGACGTGCAATAGATGCCGTGTGAAATTGAAAAGATAATACATTTGCAACATAGGTAGTCCAAATGTTTGGAAATGCATGTGTATAATAGGAAGATGAATCCACGAGGATATCCATCCAGGACCTATGATCCAGGACCACAGCCACGACTCAAGATCCAGGGCTCGCGATGCAGGACACAGGACCGCAGGATCATCCATGACTCCGGATCCCGGCGTATATAGACACCAAAAAAGAAAGACATTTGGGGAAGCTGGGTTAATCGGAACATGAGAGTACACAGGTATAGACAGAGAGAAGGAAGAAGTAAGATGTCGCGGTGCTCTAACCCGCTCTTCTGGCGGCCTTGATCCTGCCTTTTTCACAGTCGGTTAGATCACACTCTAAACTTGTTTTCAGTTATCGGCTCACATGGGAAGCCAGTGTGAAAATGGAGCTGTGTGGCTGGCACCTGTGTGTATATTGCAGCATATCTAAGTGGATAGGAAAAAAACTCTCCTACTGTTTGGGCAAGAGCAGTTTGAGTCTAAATGTTTTCTAGAGCTCATGGCAGACATCAGGGTCTCTATGGATGAATGTATTCGTTCTCTAAGAGCTCATGGATTAAACAGCATCATGTTATTATCAAGTCCCATTCAAATAATTATAAATAATTTTCTGGTGTTATATTTACAATCCTTTCTCTAACAACACATCTGCAGAAAGATATCCCGCCCCCTCTCTTTACCCGTTTGTCCCACTTAGATGTTAGTTGTGCCACATGAGACAAATTACATTCAGCTCACAGAGTATAATTCATGAAGTTTCCCATCCACCAAGTGTGTATTTCTGTATCATTTCACACACAGTGAACAGTATATAGGCCAATCATGCAGCCCCAAACAAAACAGAAACAGATAAAGGATTACAGGTCCATATTTTAATGCAAATACCCCAGATAATGTTGGGCATTTTTTCCATAAATAAAGGTCCTTTTTCCTGTTGGATGTTTTACCATTGTGATAACAAATATACTTACCGACTTTCTCAGAGGAGAAGCTTTGAGCACTATTTTTATGCATTTGAGTCTGAACAAAATTCTCCTTATGTTTCTTAAAGGATTCACTCTTTTTGTCCTGATCCGTTTATATAAAAAACCTGTCTGAATATGAGCTGATCAGATTTTGGCCACTTTATGATGTCATAACGATATTTTGGGCATTAGCCAATAACCAACCAAGGTAAACCCCCCCCCCCCACCTGGCACCTTATTTTAATCTAAAGTAACAGACAGAGAATCAGCACTTTTGAAACAGGGCTGAAACAGAGGGGATTACGGGATGCTACAATGCATGGTCTGTTTGGTATTTCGAGCCAAACACTTCAGAGACATGATTTGTATATAACTGAGAACTATAATATATTGATGCAAAAAAGTATAGTAGGGGACCTTTAATGTGTCTCTCAGGGGTGTGGGTATCCTAGCCTCCCGGCAGACACAGTAGATTTCCACTCCGGGCTGATGGCGAGTTGCCTGTCGTTTACCTCTGTGCCATATTTAGCCTGTGGCGGCTCTGGCTGGCCTCGCTGCCACCTTGCTGCTCTGTGCCACGTGTGGGCAGGCGCTAGACGGGGGCCTCTCCCATCTCCTGGGCTGTTGCTGCATGGTGGGGCTCCCCTGGGACTGGGTCATGGGCCCGGGTGGACTGGAGAGGGAGGGGGGGCTCGTCCGCTGACTGAAGCACACTAGCGGTCTTAAGGAACGCTGCTGAGGGGAAGTCCTGTGCTTTTGATGTAGGGACCTCAGAAAGCCTGTTTACTCAGGAGGGGGAGGGGGGTGCTGGCCCTCTGCACAAGAATGCCTCTGTCATGACGGGAGCGGCGGAGAGGAGGAATGCACTCGACAATCCCAACACTGTAGGAGCCGGGCCACAGCTGAGGTGGCAGCCATTTCTTCCTATTTATTTTAGCTCCCTCTCCACTCAATCAATGGCCCTGTCTGCGGCCCTAAGCATCCCTGGAAAAATGAGAAATGGCCTGCACTTTTATTTATGGCTTGAGATTTCCAAGTGTTTGCCAGCGAAGTATCTTCACCCAATGTGGATGAAATATAGAAAGTGTGACATTTATTTTAGAGTTAATCATTTATTTATTCAAGGGACTTCAGAGAACATGACGGGGCCGTGCCTCACCTTTCATAGTTCAGTCCTTCATTTAATAAGTTCTGGAAAAGAGGTCTATTAATTTGACCTGGAGAGAATCCCAGTAAACTCCACTATAATCTCTAGTCTGAAGAAATATTTTCTTCCAAGAGTGCTGTTGGACAATAGCAATACGTAATTATTCAATGATATAGAGGATTCGGGCTTGAAGACCAGAGAAGGTTAATTCCGGTGCTGAGGGCAGATCTACATTAATCTGCTCTGGAAGGAGATTTGTTTTGACTTGACCCTCAGCCAAACGTTCTAACACGGCAGTACTAGAGTTTACCGAAAAACGTCTCTTTAATAAACAAGCTTCTTGTGAGTCCATGTGACCTTTGTTACCCAATCGTGTGTGTTTGTAAATGGGCTGCTTGAACCTACATGAACCCATTTTCGTTTTGTTCATTGCCTGTAATGTTCTTGCTGGCAGACTACACGCAGAGTTTTATGGACATTCCCGAATGAAAGATTAACCCCCTTGGCCTTCAGTTGCTGTTCAGGTTGAGGATCAGATTGAATATGTGCTGGCTGTAAACAAATGCAAAAGGACACCAGGGGGCTCTTCACACACACACAGTCAGGGGAGTCTGCTATATAATGAACTCTGATATAATGTATACATTATTATCGCTGCACCCTCGTGCGTGGGGGACCCCAAGTTCCCATCAGCAAAAAACACGTGGGTTTGCTATCCTGGCTCCAAAATGGTGGAATGAGCTCCCCATTGACATCAGGACGGCAGAAAGCCTGCACATCTTCCGGCGCAGACTGAAACACTCATCTCTTTTCGACTCCACTTTGAGCGATAGAATTAATAACAAGGCACTTATATACTAATATAGGACTGGCTTATCTAAAGCCAGCTGAGTAGCACTTGAAATGTTTGGCTCTATGATACCTGATGTACTTATATGATTCTGTTTTCTTCAGGGTTGTGTCTGCCTGGTCGTATGTACTTATTGTAAGTCGCTTTGGATACAAGCGTTAGCTAAATGCAATGTAATGTAATGTAATGTACATATGAGAAGAATTTGCACCAGATATGCAATAGAAAACAAATAAATCAAAGTGTATTCATGAAGCCCAATATCACACATTTTACATTGTGTCAGGGAGCTTTACAGTTAATACAGAAGATGAATGCAAATACGCCCACCCTTTGTCCTTAGACCCTCACATCGGACAAGAAAACACTCCCAAAGAAACCCCACAGTTAATAGGGGAAAATGAAAGAAACTCTGGGATCATCAAATCATATCAGTGTGTACATTTAAGCTCTTAATCTGTAGATCTACTAACTATCGTTATTACTTCATATTGCTCCCATGGAGTTCTGATTGTGTTTGTACAAAGGACTGAAAGCCTGCACTCACATCACAGAGTGACATTGTGTTCTGATTTTCTGTTGGATTTTTGTTTTTTATCCGCAGTTAACAATAATTTAAAGTGAAACACATTACATATTCACAGCAAGTACTTGTAAAATGTCATTTGTAATTACAAAAATTAAGCCAACACAGAAAATGGAGCTCTCCACTTAGCAGATGGAAAAATTCACAAAATAATCATATTGCAGTTTTTCTTTCAATGGAGATTTTCAGAGTTTGTTCAACTGTGTTTGTTATGATTGATGTGCAAATGTTTAGCTTCAGTGAAGTTGTAATGAGAGAGAATGTCTCAAAAAACATTTGTGAAGCTCTGTTTAAAAGAACCCTGAGGGCACTCAAGGTTCAGTCTCAAACGAGATTTAAATGAACCAAATACAAAACTAACAACAAAAAAAACGCGGTTGAGACCAACCAAAACAAACAGAAGGCGTAATCACAGCCTCGCTGAGGGGCCCCGCAGCTCCAGCAAAGTAAAACACTCGCCAAGATGTTCCCCACCAGCTTTTCTGGCTGCATTTACAAGCAGCCGAGCTGCTAATGCCCGAAAGAATTCAGCACTTCTGCCTCAATGCAGGGGAAAATTGAATCTGCATGGTGTCTTACTGTAAAGGAAAGTGTAAAGTAAGGGGATATCCGCTGCCACCTTATCACTGCTCAGAGTCCTGTACTCTCCTCAGGATTGCCGAAGGGGCCAGATGAAGGATTTTCATATCAGCAGTTGGAGCTTTGACAGGATAGCCTCATCTTCTGACTTTAAGGCTAAGCAGTATTAAGAGGGGCTTGCCCTTTCCATTAAAAAATATATATATATTAGCATTTTTTGGATGTCGGAAATCAGAGCCAGTAGTGCAGAGCTGTCAAATCTGATAATTCACTACATTTTCAAATCCAGAGGAGAGATAAACTTTGAATTCAAATCTTATGTTAATGTTATGTAGCTACAGCAAATTATCTGGGACTTGTAAAAATGCCTTAAAGGAACTAGAAATGTGTGTTTATTACTGGCAATGAATCACGGTTTAAAATGGCAATGATCAGCAGCGATTTACCAAACTGTCACAGAGCAGCTATCTGTGTAAACTGAAGCCCTTTCTAGCCTCATGACCTGATCAATGCTGCTCAAATAGCCATCAGTGCTTGTACGAGAATGAGTCATCGCAGAACCATTAGTTTGTTAGTGTGGCACAGTACTGTGCAAGTTCATTCAAGTTCTCCATTTAATTTCTTTAAAACCATGATTTGTGTGCACAGTGAAAAACTGAAACTGAATATTGAAATATTTGTATGTGTATTGTACCTTTTACATCATATGAAACAGAGATGTTACAAATCATTTGAGAAGATGTAAAACAAATAGTTGGAGAGATGATGAGGGATTTGTTTGCAGTCGTCAAATATAATAGAACCAGGACACCAGCAGATTTTCACCTCTAACACCAATGCTTTTTAATTCTAAAGAAGACTTGCAGCTACATGACGGACGTATTTAAATAACTCAACCATGAATAATTAAACTATTTTGTGAATTTTAACAAACGTTATATCAACATACAGTATCTAGTATACTACTACAAACTTACTTACTTATTGTCATGTAATGTATTTGTATATTATTTTATTTATATATATTATTATTATATAGTGGGAGCAACTCCCTATTTACCCTATTACTTGTGGGATCAACAAAGTATATTGATTGTAATTAAGCATTTCAAAATAAAAGCCCCATTTCAACTGTTTGGTTCTGTTGGTTAGGTGATTTCACATTGTTTGTTCTGCTTATTCTTGCATTAACACTCCTACCCTCTCTTGTTCCCTGACCAGAACCAGAGCTGGATGTGCCTGGGACTCTGGACTCTGTCGCCGGCAGGTCAACGAGACCGTCCGCCGCCGCCGCCGAGATGCCGGGGAGAACGACTACAACATCGAAATCCTGCTGGGAGTTGACGACTCGGTGGTACGGTTTCACGGCAAGGAGCACGTGCAAAATTACCTCCTCACTCTCATGAATATCGTAAGCATCTTTCTTTTGTTTTTGTCACTAGATTTGTTTTTTTTGTTGCAGTGTTAATGCAATTTGTCTACGTGGCCGGATAAACAGGCAATACTTGGTACGACATTTTATTTTCAACAGTTTGCACGAATGGTGCTTTCACACGTGGATGTGATTTCTGGAGGCGGCGCGATTACATGTAAAGCCAATGCACAGACCGTGGATACACGCAAATCGTGTGGCGTGTTTCTCGCGAAAGCCAATCAGCGGAGAGGATCTCAGCCTCCTGCCACTGATGTTGAATCAGAAACCAAAACATCAGCCTTAGCTGTTAACCACAGAGCTCACAGCTCCTCATATCTGTTCAGAAACTGGAGGAAAGTTATACATGTACGAAACACAGACATTGAAATTCATAAGGCATGTAGACTGCATGTAGTGATATAACGTACGAAGTTTAAAAGAATAAACACTGTCCAGATCCAGATATAGAGAGCCAAAAGCCTCTCTGCAGTTCCTGTATGGTTCCACTATCTTTCTCCTTGAGCATTTCTTAAATCAGTGTTTTTAAGAAAAGGCAAATGAGGTTCGGGGATTACGCCTCATATTCCAAGATAAATGCACTGGCTTGAGGAGTTTGAACTTTATCTCATATCTTCGTTGAATGGGGATTTTGTGAGAATACAAAAATGCAGCCTTAATGAAATTACCCCAGCAAAGGAGCAATACTCCCATCATCATAACTTGATTTCCACATCCATGGAGTGCCCGATTAGCTGATCGCTTGGCTCGAGGTTGCCTGTTTTTCTTGAGTACCTAGCCGAGTGTTTAACAACTACACTCTCAACACTGAACGTACTCAGAGATATACCTACCTACGGTGAAGTTGGTTACTCCAATGGGTGGTGAGGATCATGTTTGAATATATACCTACACGTATACAGAGACTCCTTCCATTTTATTTCAAATTATTTAGTTGCCATGTGTGTGTAATATATTGTGGGCAAACGTATACAGTATCAGCATGGACCTAAAGTGGTTGGGGAAATTCAACATTTCAGAAAAACTTAACCTGCCAGTAATAGTCATGTTTAGCTATCTGCAAGACTAAAAACAATCCTTACTTTAAATATTTGTTGTCCACATTTTGGGCTCAACCTAATGGAGCAGTTAGTCGTAGAGCTTGGTTTATGTCATATACCATATGTGGTCAAATGTGGTTGTTCGGGACACACCTTCTGTGTGAGAAATACCACGAGGAGGTTTTGAGAGCTTTGCCAGGTGTTATATTTCTGTGGACAGATTTGCAGATATTATACTCTGCACAAAACATCTCTGCAAGGAATGTCTTAATCTTGTCAGCCTCATAGGGAGCCGAATGACAGCAGGAAGTTGGTTGTTGCTACTTTTGAAATAACAGTCATTTACTTGAGTTGATGAGTATTGACTTACATGTGTAAAGTTAATTGTATTGTGTTGTTTTGTTATATTCATATAATTTCCTTTGATAGTATCCTTGTGTCGGAAGTAATTAGATCTCTTACGTAAGTAAACTTAAAATACTATGGTCTCAAAATACTAATTCTGCATTCTGTTTCAGAATAATATTAAGGTCACCTATTATACAAAATCCACTTTTTCATGTCTTTATACATAACATGTGTCCCCTCTGTGTAAAGAGATTCTGAAAGTTTCAGGAAAAAGGATTCACTCACTTTTTGTCCTGATCCATATATATAAAACCTGTCTGAAAATGAGCTGATCAGATTGTGGCCACTTTATGATGACATAACGATGTTTTGGGCATTAGCCAATAACCAACCAAGGGAACCCCCCCCCCACTTTATCACCTGAATATCCTCCTAGAGCACCATTGTGGTATTTCTAACAAAATATCTCACAGAGGGGCGTGGGAGTGGCTCCTTATTTTCATCTAAAGTAACAGACAGAGAATCAGCACTTTGAAACAGGGCTGAAACAGAGGGGATTATGGCATGCTAAAATTATCTGTTTAGTATTTCAGCCAAACACTTCAGAGAATCCCAGCTAGAAATGTTTGGTTCTAAAAACATTTTGAGAATGTTCACTTTTTCTAGGAATGTTTTTAAAGCGGGAAGTTGTCTTTTGGTTCCCAGAATGTTCTTCTGAAAGGTAGGATAACGTTCTATAAAAACATTCTTAAAACACTAGAAACCTTTCATAGTGTGATGATGAGCAGGTTGCAGGTGTGGTTGATTGGAGATTGCTCCCAGCCGTGTAGAGCAGACCAGCAGGCAGGGGGGAAGCAAGAGAGAGAGAGAGACACACAGTATGAAACACATACAAACACTAACAGGTGTTTCAGGACGGGCAGTGACAGTCGGTCCGTTCCTCTATATGTCTGTCGGTCTCAAAATCTAAAGGGTGCGATAACGATTTGGTAGCCAAATGCATAAAAAGCGGACACTGTTATCGCAGCCCTCACAAACCACACAAGGGCCAGATAGCTTATCCAACAGTTAGAACATACATACGAGACACACCTATATAATCAGAAAAAAGTGGTGATTATTTTTCTGATATTTTAACACGCATGATGTTATTAATACTGTGGGCCTACATACCATAGTGTGATTATAAGTGCATATGAGTGAATGTTGGCATGCACATTTGTTTGTATACGTCCTATTAATTGTCTCAATGCGCTCATACATCTTAAGAAAGTTATCACCACAAATGTAAAGAATGTTTTTAGAGAACGTTATCCTACCTTTCAGAATAACATTCTGGGAACCAAAATAAAACATCCCGCTGAAAACGTTTTAAGAACAATAGGGCATAATGTTCTAACAATTATCAAAAACATCTTAACCTGTTATACAGTATATATAAAAAAATCCAGAATATGATTTTTATTTTAGATTCTATATATATTAGATACATAGATACATCATTTCTAAGTAGCAGCCAGATGAATGTATGGATGTTGTCACAGGAATATTTATAAAAAAGAATAGCCTCCTGAAAACATTTTCTGAATGTTGCTTGGAGAATGTTCTTCTTTTGTTATCATGTAACATTGAGGGAACGTTGTATAAAGAACATCTTTAATGTGTTACCCCAACAACGTCCAAAACACATCCTCAGAATGTTGCAGGCAAAACGTTCCACCTTTGTTAACATATCACATTAAAGGAACGTTTTGTAAACAACTTTCTGTCATCTCAGGCCTTAATAACATCCTCGAAACATCCTCTGAATGTTGCAGTTAAAACGTTATGTCTTAGTTAACCTTAAACTTTATAGGAACATTATGTGAAATAATAAACATCCTAAAAAGGTTCTGTGAACATCAGATGAAAACGTTTTCTTTAAAACATTAGAACCTGTAGGTAATGTTAGCCAAAGTTGTGATAACGTTCCCTGCTAGCTGGGGAGTCTGTCCCTGTGTTCTTCTGAACGGACACATATCCAAAACTGGAGCCAGTTATTTTTCTCAATACCGTAATGTGAATATTGAACGTCATTCTTTGAGGAATAAAGTGGTTATTCTACCAAGTGGCATCAGGGATTTTGTAATGATTGGTTTGACCGACAGGGAGCTAGTGGAGGTTCTGGAGGATAGGGCTGATGTGTTTACAGGAGCCGGTGTCGGCGAGCAGATGGGTGGCTTTGGATGTACTGTAGTTTATTGAGAATATGGTGTACCGTAGAGGATGCTGTTGCAGTAGTTGATATGTGATGATTCCAAGGTTGTGTACGAGTGGGGAGGGAGATGGAGTGGAGTTATTGATGGTGAAGTAGAAGTTGTTATTGGTTTTGGTGAGATATTTTGGACCGATGATGAGCATGTCAGATTATCTCACGGTTTAGTTTGAGGAAATTGCATTGCATCCCAGATTCTACTCTAGTGAGGCAGGTTTTGGTCCGGGTGGAGATGATGATGGATTTGGAAGAACTTGTCCAAAAATAGGTTTTTAATACCTCATTGTATAAAGGTTTTCCACAACTTCCAGAAACAGCTTTTCAGTTGTATTTTTCCCCACGTCATCTGAGAGCTGAGTCAGCATGAGTAAGCACTCTGTTCTGTCTCCAAGGCAGCAACAATACAGAGGAGGTTACACTGCCCTCTGTTCTGCCATGACAATCACACACTGATTGTAACTGGTCATTATCTGAATATGTGAGGCTTCGGATCTAACAACAGCCCCTCTCTCGCAATCCTCTGCTGCTTCTCAGTGCTGTATCGACAGATCTGGGGTAATCACAGACAACACACAGCTGGTGTGGGATGCCAATGCATGTGTGGAATTTGTTGAGCGCACCAGTTTGCAGATACTGCCCCCCTCTGTAGAAATGATTGACAAAGTAGTGGGCCATTAAATCCCATGCTTCTTCCTTCCACCTCTGTGACAGGGACTTGCATCAGATGGCATATAAGAAATGTTCACTCATTAGGTTGTCACAGAAAAGCCTCTAGTGGGGAAAGAAATTAGCAAAATCCCGGCTGCACGGCAAGGCTTTTTAAGGAGACATTTTATTTCCCCATTGTCTTCATTCTTTCTGCGGAGCGAGGAACGACTGTGGTTCCTCAGCAACACGTCTGCTGATGATCAAAGCCTCCCCCAGGGACTGGGGATGAGTTTAAGAGGATTGTTTGCCACCCATACACACATTTTCTGATAAACATTGGATAACGTTTATTTCTAACCCTGATGACATGTAGCGGGGTAGAGGAATTAGATATGGAACATAAAAGCAGCGAGCCGTCAAATAAAGGAGGCTAATTGTTGAAAAGCAGGTTATGATTTTGGATCAAAGAAGGCTTCAGGAGGAGATATATGAGCCAGCAGTGAGCTGGATTTTTCCGCCGTCTTATCGGGGCGATAGCAGGCGTTAGCAGTGCGTTCATCCCTGCTTTCTTAGTCCTGGCTGTCTTCCATGTGAAGGCGTCGTCTCAGAAATGTTTTCTACCTTTTCAGCCAGCACTGCAAATGCTTATTCTTTTCAAATGCATATCTCAAAGAAGCATTGAATTCATAATGTTGTTACACTCCGTGTTGCAGTGTTGTACCTTGTGTCTGTATTCTGCTCTTCTGAGAATAGGGGGTTGTATTTACAGAACATTATAATTGTATATTGAGTTTTGGGAATGCAGTTTAGTTGGAAGCTGAAATGGATTTTTTTAATCACAATGCTGGACCCCTACTGGCTCTGCTGATCGAGGCTCTCTGCTTCAACCGCTACACACTGGACCCACTTAAAGGATTTTAGTCTTCTGTTTGTCGATGGCAGCTGATCACAGCCCCATCATGTGTTTCTGGGCTGGGGTTAGACAGTCTGTTTGTGATGGAAAAAATGATTAGAAACTGAATTTAATACTTAATTGTTAGACAAAATCTGATATCTGTTTGGAGCAGTACAAATATAATATACTCCTGAAAGTACTCTTGGTAAATATATTGCTGTTAACTGGATGCAAAACTGCCACAGCTAGCTATTCTGAGGTGTCCACACAGACCAGCCCTTAACAGATAATTGTTTAACTGTAGATAGTCAATGGTAAAGATGTTAAAGTTAATGTCAGCATGCGGTCTCTTCAAAGACATTTATTTAATGTAATACTCAGTTTGTCTGTTTATGGTAAAAAAACCTTTTAGCTCTCTTGGTAAAGATGAAAGTTAGGACACGAGGAGGAATCATACCCGGTCATAAAGTGACTGGTGGGCCAAAATATAATTTTAAATAATAATAACTTTAAATTAATGAAATGAGATTGAACAACCCCAAAGCATAATTAATCAGTTTCAGGTTGCTCAGAATTGCAGTTTACTCACAACTCAAAACAACAGATTGTCTCTGAAAGCTTCGGGCACAGGAAGCTCCTCTGAAAACACGTACAGTAGGCCTATACCTCACTTTCATTCCTATTCAGTGCCAATAAACACATCTATTTTTTGCTCATTCTGAACATATGTTACCCTACATTGCCAACATAGCGAAAAGAGATACAATCATGTTTAGAGATGAATATCCCTTTTACATTGGTAATACTGTAATACTACAACCTCTCCGAGGCATGAACCTCAATGTCTCCGGTTTGGTTCAAACTGAGGATGTTCATTCCCCATCTGTCTCTCTTCATTTCCTGTCATCTCCCTGCTGTCACTATCTTTATAAAGATATAATCCGCAACACACTCCCTAATTAATCATTGGCTACATTCCCTCTCCACTCCAGTATATATATATATATATATATATATAGCCTAAACAGTATATCCATAATGAGAGCGAGTGTGTCTGTTATGGCCTGGCATCCACATTATGAGGTTATTTATTGTGTTTTCCGAGCAGAGGTCCAGGCTGGCGGTGACTGGAGGCAGCTTGGCCTCACCAGTGATTAATATGATTGACAGTGTTGGATTCCTCTGCCCCCCCCCTCCCTGTCTCTCTCCCACTCCCTCAGGTACACACAGACCTGCAGACTCCACGCTCAGATACATATTTGTCTTTCCTTTCCTCTCTCCTTTAACTTCCATCCTCCCCTATCTCCTCTCCTCTTCCATGCTTTCTTAAAGGTCCCATGTCATGGCCATTTATACTGATCATAATTCCATTGTTGAGGTCTACTAGAATATATTTACATTGTTCAATATTCCAAAATCACATTGGTTTCTCATACAGCATCTCTGTATCAGGGTTTCCGCTAGTATTTTTTCTCGCCGGTGAGATGTCCGAACAGAATTTATTTTACCGGACACATTTGAAACTTACCGGTCATGTTTCAATAATAATAATAAGAATTGTGTAGCAGAGTTTCCGTTAGCAGGTAATTACCGGACTAGGACCGGATATGCTGACGTTTAAAACTCAGTTAATGGGGCTCGTTTTTATATTGCTTCAGCTTATAATCGTAACAGATCGAAACATTCAGATTCATTTTTCAATAAATGATTCCACAAACAACAAACAACATCATTATTACATTCAAGAAACTACTTGTAGTAGATAAAGTACATTATTCAAAAGTTTACATTTTTTGAATAATAACACGGGAGAAACGGATCTTCTCTTTTCCTCTCTCCCTCCCTCTCTCTCCTGACAGTCCGTCAGTTTCTCATGCAGCGCGCTAAACAGTGGGCGGGGCTTCAGGTCAGACTCAGCAGCTGATCTGATCTCTCTCTCGCGCCCGGTTACACTTCACTCGCGTTTATGTCCATATCGATCAGATCCAGCTCTCCTGATCGGCCTTTATAGAGAGCACAGATCAAACTATTAAGAGTGAATATCGGCCGATAATAATCGGCGGCCAATCGATCGGAGCATCGGACATTTTGACCGGCAGATTTTGAATTTACCGGTTTTTATTCAATTTGACCAGCTAAAAACCGGTATTTACCGGCTAACGGAAACCCTGCTCTGTATGTGTATTCACTCTCTGTCCTAAATGGCTTGTTGGAGCTCTTGCCCCCCCCTCCCCATGAGCCCAGTGTGCTCTGATTGGTCAGCTCGCCCACTCTGTTCTGATGAGTCCACCACCGTTACAGCGGAACATCAGTGTTTATGTGTTACAATGGCGTTAGCAACCAGAAAATGACACCAGTAATGACAAACAGATGAGAATGCTTCGTGGAGTCTGGGTACCGTGTCTTGGCGGGATGTTGCGCGGCTCGCTGCTCCGCCCTGTGGGGCTCGAGGAGTGGACAGTGTGAGCTGGATTACTGGTGTCGTTTCCTGGTTGCTGCGTGGGGTCTGCGAGACAGCGAGACTCAGCCTGAGCACACACACGTGAGTGTGTGGCGAACTGTGAGTGGAGATCCACGGAGCCGAGGCTGAGAAAAGATAAGGTCTGTGCCGACGAAACTCCTTGGAGTAGCGCGGCTGAGAAAAGATAAGGCTGAGTGAGTGTGTTTGTGTGAGGAGCTCCACGGATTGGTCTATTTGGACCTGAGTATGGTCACGTCACTATACTCAGGAAGAAGCAAATGGAAAAAGAGAAATCTCCAACGAGGCGTTCTGGGGCAGCATAGATACGTCTTTTCTGTGTTAGAGTTATACTCGCTACAGGGTGTACTTTGAGGGTTTGTGACTCTGCAGACCATTTACATGCAGAAAAAGCTACATAACACACAATGGGACGGGTTATAACCAGAAAAGTATGACATGGGACCTTTTAAAATTCTCTTCATCTCCTATCCCAAATATCCCTGTGTTGTTTACATAGGCCGCATTATCCACAGCTTTTACCAGCAAGGTGTTGTTCTGTTCAGTTTGTAACCATCGTCCCTGTGATTAGTGGATGATCTCTCCTCTCCTCCTTTCCCTTCCTTCTTTTTACCCTCCCTTCACCCCTCTTCTTTTTATCTTTATTTTTTTCACTTTTGACTCAAACTTCTCTTTCCTTCCCTTAATCCTCTTTTCCGCCACGCTTTTGTCTCTATTCCTTTTCACTTCTCCTTTTCCTTCACTGTTCTTTGGTCCTGTCTTATCTTCTTCTGTCTTTCTATCCCTTCCTTCCTTCTATCTCATTAGTATTTGTCTTGAACCTCCCCTCCTCTCAACCATACTTACTGTTTTCCCTTTTTCCCATCCTCTCCTCTTCAATATTATTCAATCTTCTTCTCCTCTCATATTCCAACTTGTCCTTTTCCAGTGCTTGCGTTCTGTTTGGTTTCTCCTTTCATCACCGTCCCCCAGAGAATCATAAATGATTGTGACATACAGTGGGGCAAAAAAGTATTTAGTCAGCCACCAATTGTGCAAGTTCTCCCACTTAAAAAGATGAGAGGCCTGCAATTTTCATCCTAGGTACACCTCAACTATGAGAGACAAAATGAGAAAAAAAAAAAATCACATTGTCTGATTTTTAAAGAATTTATTTGCAAATTATGGTGGAAAATAAGTATTTGGTCAATAACAAAAGTTCATCTCAATACTTTGTTATATACCATTTGTTGTCAATGACAGAGGTCAAACGTTTTCTGTAAGTCTTCACAAGGTTTTCACACACTGTTGCTGGTATTTTGACCCATTCCTCCATGCAGATCTCCTCTAGAGCAGTGATGTTTTGGGGCTGTCGCTGTGCAACACAGACTTTCAACTCCCTCCAAAGATTGTCTATGGGGTTGAGATCTGGAGACTGGCTAGGCTACTCCAGACCTTGAAATGCTTATCCTATTAATATCTAATAATAAAAATAATGAAATTCAATAACATGCTTTAACCACTAGGTGTCCCTTTATATCAGCTGTGCACCTTTATGGTGTAAATACAGCCTATCTACTAATTGGATCAAATATAAAAGTCAGCCGAATTAGTGTTGATACTGCAAGGAGACGTATTGTGTGAAAAGAAATGTAAGATGTTGTTTAATTGCTGATATATTATGATCCACGTCACGTTTTCAGTTCCTCATGTTTGTCTAGAAGTCTTCTCATCAGGGCTCTATAAATACAGAACTACGGCAGATATGTAATATTTAATGCAGGCGAACCGTGTATTACAATGCCATATTATGACTTTCAAAGAGAAAAGCAAGCACACTCGGAATAAAGTATTATTATTTTTTTTTTAAATGTTTTCGGTCTGTTTCCCGGTATTTGTTAATGACGATGTGCTGTGAGATGTGAGACTGGAATTGCACAGGGGAAAATAACGTAGGCTATCTTTAGATGCGGATTTTGTTAAACTAATATGTTTGCGCTGTGGACCAACACTATACATTGACGGGGAAGGGGGTAGCAATAAAGATAACACCATTAAACAGTTACACACCATAACAGAAATAATATCGATAGCAGCGTCCCTAGCAATCACCTTGGTAACAATAAAAACGTTCTATGGACGCAATTTCCTGAAGTAATCTTCATAATAACTAGCAAACTAAAGATCATGTACATCCACTGCACACATAATCTGAAATAACAACTCATATTTCTCGCATTAAATGACATCAAAACGCATTTTAATGGCCAAACTAACTTTAAAATAGGCATTTTACACCGAGAATAAAACGAAGTTCGGCCATGTTTTTCTTTTCTGCAGGGAGAAATTTGAAGATCACATGACATAGATGCCAGCCACTGGAATGAATGGTGAAAAAAAACGGGGTTTGTTAAACAGAGCACATGGTGTAGTCCAAACGATAGCTGGGGATTCTGGGTAGTGTAGTGTCTTCTGTCATCCTTTACTCCGAAAAAATATTTTTTTCTCCGAATCGAAGGGGAAAAATACAAATGCATTGCACACAATTTAAACCAATCAATGTTGTGTAATTAACAAGGATAATCTGGTGTTTTTTAGTCGATGAGTAGTGCAGATATCACTGTAAAATCAATCGACAGTAAGGGGAATACTTACTTCCGGGTGTACAATTCTCCGTTATCCAATGAGAATGGATGCTCACATTGCCTTTAAGGGCAGCCGACACAAACGAATGCCGTGCTTCCATGAGCGTCATTACCAGTAGAAATACATTGCTTTTAAAATCGGTGAACACGAATCAATAGATTAAAATCGTGTTGGTGAACACGAAATGCCATGAGACTGGGTTGCCATGGCAGCAGCTAACCTGCCTGCGAGCCTTCGCTCAGGTCACATTTACACACGGCGCGGCTGAAGCCCGCTAGTAGGGGTGGGTGATACCCAAGCGGCAAACTCTGGGGAACAGCCGGGACGCCAATACGGAAGTGCCACACACTGCAGTTCATACATGGGCCGCTAGGGACTGACTGCAGAAAGGAGCAATTTCCATAGACCCCTATGTTAAAATGCCCAACTTTACAGCAGAAAAAAAACATGTTTCTACCCATGGATGCAATAAATATTATTATCGGTATAGTTAGATTACACCTTCATGATTATGATCTGTGAGTGAATTGTTTAACACGACCCTTTTATTTATATTAGGTCTTAAAGTAAATTAGGGCGTGGTCACTTTGACGGACATGTACATGCCTCACTGTCAGCTAACAGCAACTTGTCCACTCTGCTAGGCTACAACCATAGAGGCTACAACGTTTGTTAGTCATAGTACTGTACTTGACCCTTTAGCTTTAGCCGTGTTCATGGTGATTGTGCCTTTTAGGGAATATTGTTACAAATACCAGACAATTAAAATGTCGTGCTGTGCGCTTGAATGTACTAACAGAACTTCCAAGAAGTCTAAAATGATAATATTATACATGTTAACCCCGTTCGCAGGTGTTTGTGTGCTTGGTATCTTAGCTTGTTACTTATTAGCCCGCTAAGGACGTAACCCTTTATGCATACATATACATTTTAGTTTATGATTCAGCCTTGGGTAAGACTTTTATAGTCTATGGCTATGACGCCCATAATGCTAAACGGGAGCAAATGTTAATAGGGGACCCAATTATCCCAGTGGTGGCCGTCGGAGCTAACGGAGCCGCAGGGGGCTAGCTCCAGCCGGCGTCCTGGAGCTAGCCCACTGCGGCTCCGTTAGGTCCGGCCGGTGGAGTCCGTCTTTTCTCAACGTGTGAATGACAAGCATCAAGAATAACAAAATATAGCTAATTCTCTTGCAGATTGTCTCATTTGATTATGAATGTAACGTTTATATAGGGGAACTACACTGTTAGCAGTAACTTGGTATGCATGTATTTCATGTTAGCTTAGCTTCTTAGCCTGAGCTAGCTCTGTTTACTTCCAGTTCGGAGGCAGCAGGTCCCGGCTCGACTCCGCCTCTTTGCCCTTATTTGGAGCAGGCGGGATTAGACTGACGTCACAGTCGAGCCGTTAGTGGCCGACTCCGCCTACTAAGGGCTTCACGCCAACTCTGCAGAATCCTATGGGTGACGTCACGGACACTACGTCCATTTATATATACAGTCTATGGTGATACCACAAAATCTGGATTCAATCCGATACCAAGTATTTCGCCGATATCAATACCAATACTTTTTTAAATGAAAAGCGTCTTATGTACTTTCATCAGTGGCGAACCGTGTCTATCACAACTGGACCTTCTGTAGACACACACACGCCCCGCCACCGCCGCCGCGGCATTATAATGTCCGTCTTTTCACTGAATTGTAGTCTTGTAAAGGGTACTCACAACAATTCCGCAACAACTTCATCTTCACCTGTTGCACTTGTCATTTCAACGTTAAAAACAATAAAACGGCATGAATTGCTTCATCGTATCTAGATCCTCTGTCTCGAGACAGTTAACTAGTGGGCCTTCTAGAGTACCCTGGAACCGAGGGAAACTCTGGAAGAACACGCCCATTGGCTACAAATCAATATATGATTGGTTGATCAAACTGTCAGTCCAAACGTACGCTCTCATTCAGTGCAACGGACAGGGCATTCTATCAAGGATGTAGAATACCTTGGTTGAAGGACAAGATCTGATTGGTTGCTTTCTTTTCTAACACAATACCACTGAAATGCGTAGTGCGTGGTCCGAGAAGGACAAACAAATCAACGTAACACTGTAATATTACAGATCAACAACACAGATACGATTCTCATTGTTATGACCTGGCTCAAAAGGCCACAACAAAAAGGATAGTAGTGTAAATGCAGGGTGAGGGTTGCATGAATGTGTATGTGTGAGAGTGTTGAGGTGCACAAAGTAAAGTAACAACAAGATATACTCAACAACACCGGGGCCTGTACGGGAAAGCAGAGAGAGCACAGAGAGGAGCAGAGAGGCTCTAAATAGCTGCAGGACACCAGACCCAGGTGCCCTGAGTTACTGCAATCAATGCAAACACCAATCACCACAGCCACATCCTCTCTACTGATGCACCCACAGGGGCATCACACTCATTTATTCATTTTATATACATTTTATTTATATAATTAAATTGATTTTTTGTTTGTTTTATCTGAGTGTTCCAGGGTATTCTCTGAATACCTTGAAGGCCCTGACAGTTCGCCACTGACTTTCATATAGGGGAGAGCTGCATGACATGATTGAGCTGAAATCATCATAAATAGACTACATCTGAATTCATTTTCATGAATAAAGACAGGACAGTTTTTATAGACAAATAAACATTTTACTTTTGCAAATTTAAAGTGCAAACACGAAAAATATCAATACAAAGTGGCCAGAGTAGCGAACTGTCTTCTTGCACACATCACAGTTCGCTAAGTTTTAATTGCCAGTTGTGAAATTGCTCCACACAACACTCCTCTTTCTCTCAGCCATCATGTGCGTGTGTGTTTGCACTCGCGAGTCGCTGGCTGCTGCTGACTGTCCTGCCCTGCTGGCTGCTGTCAGTCAGCTTGATAATCGGCGTCAGGCAGGGACCGTCCAGGGACCGTCCTCCAGGAGAGGAGGACAGCAGTGGAGAGAGAAGAAAAGAGCATATACTTGTGTTCGTCTGCACATAGTTTTATGAAGAAATTGACGAGTAGAGTAGATGGAAAAAAAAAGTATAAAAGTATCGATCCTATTGGCTCTAGTATCGATATTTTGAAACGTAACGTAATATCAGAAGTATCAATATTTTGGGATCGATCCGCCCGCGGCCCACCCCTACCCGCTAGTACTATTAGCACTAGCAGTATCGCTAGCAGCCACATTGTTTAGGCCAGGAGTGGGGAACCTTTTTCCTCTCAAAGGCCATTTCAATTTTTTCAACATCTTCTGAGGGCCGTACAAATGATTGACCTCTGCTTAAAAAACTAAAATCACAGCCCATTCATTTCATTCTGTGCAAAGAAAAAGCAACCTCTTAATCCAGATATCTTACCATGACTCGTGCATGCATGCACGTGCACAGTTGTGGCAGGACCACCAAAACAGAAAGATATGGACACAATATGTGTGCAAATTCAATGCAAAGGACTTCGAATCAGGGTAAGTTTGAGTCCCACTGCAGTCAGCATCTCGTTGTGTCCCTGGGCAAGACACTTCACCCCAAATTGCTCCTGTGGGGATTGTCCACAGTATGAATGTATGTTAGTCGCTTGGATAAAAGCGTCTAACACATGACATGTAATGTAATGTAATGCATTTAGTGTCCTAACCATGTGAACATGATTTAAGAGGGGGGGTGTCTAGCGGGGTTATTTTTAAATGTTGAAGTTAAAAGCATCAATCTGGTGCACTTTGAGGGCAACATTAAAAGATCTATGGATACATCTCTCAACATCCATATGAAACAGAACTGGAAGCAGATTTTCTTTTTCTTTATGGATATTTTACAAATCACTCCCCTTTCAAATTGTATTCTTGTTTATTGATAACAACTTTTTTTTACTGTCATTGTATTTTATACCCGTTTACTTTATTCTCTTATTTTTTATAACTATAATGATCATATAAAGATGTGCCTTTACCTCACTGGTTGTAGAAAAAGCATCTCATATTCGTTAGCATAGCTAGCTAACCAGATGCTAATAACAAAAAAGTTATTGACTGTATGATCAGTATGACAGATGAACAGATCGCCACTGTGCTTTCAACTAAAGACACAGCCACGCAAAAACTGCGGCATGTGTACGGCTCCTTATCTGAAGTGCCGGGGCAGCCCACGTTGTGGAGGAAACTTCTGTGTAGCAATGCAGTGGGAGTCACCGACTCATGAAGGAGACACAGGATGAACTGGAGCTTTAATGTCAAACACTGATGGTTTATTTGGAGTTTCGGCAGGAGAGTTGACAAGACAGGTGGAGTGTCACGAGTTGACACAACGGTTGCCAAACCAATTCTGAAGAACTCCTTCTGCAGCTCAAGGTTTTAACTAGTTCGGAGTGTAATAATCAACAATCTTTATCAGTGAGACTAGACAAATATGGACCCTGAATCTAACTAGAGCTCTCGTCCATAGAAATGAATGCGTGCCAGGGAACCTTCGTCCCTGAACAGTAAATTACCTCATGGCGGCTTGTGCTCTGTCATAGACTGGCAACAACAATGCGCCCAAGCTGCCCCTCCTTAAGAGAGATAGCAGCAATACCCAAGGCCGTAGACCTATGCCATGGGAAAGGAGACAGTGAGAGGAGAAAATTATGAACTGTGCCAAAGGTTGAATACCTAGGCAAATTATTCCCTAACACATGTGATGCCACGTTAGGCTCGTGTTGTGTTCAATGACCCTGATTTTAGCAAGGAAAAACAGGCACTGGCTTGTTTAATTCTTTTGCGGTCTAGATTTCTTTCATTTCTTTCTTTTTTGCGTGTATTTATAAATTACCTCGAGGGCCGTATCAAATGGTCTCGCGGGCCGTATACGGCCCGGAGGCCGGAGGTTCCCCACCCCTGGTTTAGGCTGTCAAATACGCTGCACCGTTTTAGATTCAATGAGTGTCTCGTTTGCAAATGCTTCATTAAGTTGCTTGTGTTACCCCCTTTACAAGCAACTGATTGAGTACATAGATTGCACCTTGCACTATCACCACTACATTTTTTAAAGTGCACCCAGACCTTCGATCGCTTCGCTCTGTCCGCCATGCCTGCGGGAGTCTCACAACAATAATAAGAGCGCTGTTGAGAGAGATGACAAGTGGCATTTACAGTGGCCAATCAGAGGGGTCTCAAACCGGATACATCACACGGGATGAGGGTTCCCAACCAACCAGAATGGTTTAAAGTTAAACTAAGGAAGTAGACGTAACACATATACCGATAGCAGCACCGTTTGTCCAGCGGCTTAACGCTATACCGATACTGTCCAATCGGGTACCGGTATTGACTTTTTTTTAACGCACTTAGCACATAACTCACGGTAGAAATATGTTATACTTCATCGGTTCTGCACACACTATATATCATATGAAAGCTGAGATTCCACAGATTCCAATGGTATAAGTATCATCACTCCACAAACAAAACTCGCGGCAGCGAAGGTAAAACCAGACAACACACAACTTAGCTTGACGTAGCCAAAACGGCAAATACGTCTGACCTTTGCTATTTTCTGATCAAAAGTTGTGTTCAATGACATTAAAACGCATAGAAACACTGCTGAAGGTTAATCCAATGTCTCTGCGTCACTTTGAAATGATTACTGATAATCCATCATCATATTTATGGCAATAATCATATTTTTCAGAGAGTGACGGAGCTTCCAGTTTTGGGCAAACTGCGTGCGCATAACTCTCAATCCTCAATGGTAATGTTTAGATGGATTTAGGAACTTCCTCTCGATTATATTGGCTCTAACGGTTAAAAAGAAGTGTCAATCACCAAAATCGACCAATGGGTTCCAGAGAAACGGCAAATACACCCAAATACACAACAAATGACCCCAGAGGTGGGTTTTTTCTTCTAAATCTCTCTAAAAAGGTCAAATGTCACTTGTTTTGCATCAATCTTGATACAGGGCACTTACAGTGGGGCAAAAAAGTATTTAGTTAGCCAGCAATTGTGCAAGTTCTCCCACTTAAAAAGATGAGAGAGGCCTGTAATTTTTATCCTAGGTATACCTCAACTATGAGAGACAAAATGAGAAAAAAAAATCCAGAAAATCACATTGTCTGATTTGTAAATAATTTATTTGCAAATTATGGTGGAAAATAAGTATTTGGTCAATAACAAAAGTTCATCTCAATACCTTGTTATATACCCTTTGTTGGCAATGACAGAGGTCAAACGTTTTCTGTAAGTCTTCACAAGGTTTTCACACACTGTTGCTGGTATTTTTGGCCCATTCCTCCATGCAGATCTCCTCTAGAGCAGTGATGTTTTAGGGCTGTCGCTGGGCAACACGGACTTTCAACTCCCTCCAAAGATTTTCTATGGGGTTGAGATCTGGAGACTGGCTAGGCCACTCCAGGACCTTGAAATGCTTCTTACGAAGCCACTCCTTCGTTGCCCGGGCGGTGTGTTTGGGATCATTGTCATGCTGAAAGACCCAGCCACGTTTCATCTTCAATGCCCTTGCTGATGGAAGGAGGTTGTCACTCAAAATCTCACGATACATGGCCCCATTCATTCTTTCCTTTACACGGATCAGTCATCCTGGTCCTTTGCAAAAAACAGCCCCAAAGCATGATGTTTCCACGCCCATGTTTCACAGTAGGTATGGTGTTCTTTGGATGCAACTCAGCATTCTTTCTCCTCCAAACACGTCTAGTTGAGTTTTTACCAAAAAGTTATATTTTGGTTTCATCTGACCATATGACATTCTCCCAATCCCCCTCTGGATCATCTAAATGCTCTCTAGCAAACTGCAGACGGGCCTGGACATGTACTGGCTTAAGCAGGGGGACACGTCTGGCACTGCAGGATTTGAGTCCCTGGCGGCATGGTGTGTTACTGATGGTAGCCTTTGTTACTTTGGTCCCAGGTCTCTGCAGGTCATTGACTAGGTCCCCCCGTGTGGTTCTGGGATTTTTGCTCACCGTTCTTGTGATCATTTGACCCCACGGGTGAGATCTTGCGTGGAGCCCCAGATCGAGGGAGATTATCAGTGGTCTTGTATGTCTTCCATTTTCTAATAATTGCTCCCACAGTTGATTTCTTCACACCAAGCTGCTTACCTATTGCAGATTCAGTCTTCCCAGCCTGGTGCAGGTCTACAATTTTGTTTCTGGTGTCCTTTGACAGCTCTTTGGTCTTGGCCATAGTGGAGTTTGGAGTGTGACTGTTTGAGGTTGTGGACAGGTGTCTTTTATACTGATAACGAGTTCAAACAGGTGCCATTAATACAGTTAACAAGTGGAGGACAGAGGAGGCTCTTAAAGAAGAAGTTACAGGTCTGTGAGAGCCAGAAATCTTGTTTTTGTAGGTGACCAAATACTTACTTTACCGAGGAATTTACCAATTAATTCATTAAAAATCCTTCAATGTGATTTCCTGGATTCTTTCCCCCCCATTCTGTCTCTCATAGTTGAAGTGTACCTAGGATGGAAATTACAGGCCTCTCTCCTCTTTTTAAGTGGGAGAACTTGCACAATTGGTGGCTGACTAAATACTTTTTCCCCTCTGTATATGTTATAGTTTGGATTCCTAAAGCTTTCAGTCCACTATCCCATCATTCAAGGGTGCTTTTCACTATAAGTAATGTTTTTTTTGGACGAAAACTATAATTTACATTTTTTTATGTTCAATCTGAATTTACTTTAAAATTAAAACATCTATATTGATTCTGACTCTTCTACATCCAACTCACAGGTTTATCATTGCTTTGAGAAAAAAGATTATTAATTTACCCCTTTTAGAAGGGAAGATATAGTGATTTGTTCTTGACATGTCATTTTTGAGGTGGAGCTTAAAGAACTAAAAAAAAAAAAAGGTAAAGCCCCATCTGATTTATATTGTGGGCATGTGAGACGGGTGTTTCAAATTAGTTGGATGTGAGGTGTGTTTGGCAGTGAAAGCAATTTACCTTTAGTGATTTGAAAACTGTAAATGTTATCAGGTATTTGCTTAGTGAGGATGGTTCCTGTAATGTGTTGCAACCACAAGTAATTTAGCCAATGTCAGAGGTGAGTTTGAATGCTCCCGTGTGAATGTGTGTGTGAGCGTGTCTCTGTGTGATGCCTGAAAAAGTACAACAGCATTTTGTGCTCCGCCGTCTCTCAAGGCTTAAAACGGATTGTAGTGTCAAGGGATAGAAAAAAGTGTTGAATTTATTTCGTGTAATCAGGACATTTCTATAATGTAACGGTTCATTCTTTAATTTATCTCCATCTGATATGACTACCCTTCCCTATTTGTGTGATAACCCTTCATATTCGGAAGATCTTATCCACATTGCCTCGATTGCAGCTGTTTGTGTGACACAAAAATAATAAATATTTGATGACATTTCCTAGTATTGCAACCCTTTTACTCATATCGCCTAAACAGAATGTCTTTGCATTGTGTAAGAGTCTAAGAGCTACAACAACACTGCCCACATGTCTGGAACTTACACCATGCACTTCAAAGAAATACCCATAACTCTCAAACACTTATTTTCTAGTTTATGAGTCCATTTGTTGGGGTTTATCTATCCCTGAATTGTTGAGTTTGTGCTGTCCTTAGTTATGTATTATTTGTGCACCTTCACTGTCTCAGTTTAGCTATTCTACCTTTCCATGGTTTCATTTATAAAGAAAAGTAATCATGCAGTCTTTAATGTAGAATAATGATTATCCAAAAATATGATTTATGGTTGTAATTACACGGTATATGAAAGGTTGTTCATATTATGGTCACTAAATTGATCTTTTAATAGATTGTGTTTGAAAAAATGATTCCATCAGAGGGTCAATTTGCAATTTTTCCAGATCTTTCAATCACTTAACACAGTCTTCAGCCGACACCTTTTCTGGTTCTGGTGTGTAAATTAACAACGCTGAAAGAAAGTAACTAGGTCTCTATAAAGAAAACGATCATATTATGGAATACACTACTGTAACTGTATAACCAGTTTCATTATGTTCAAACATAAAATAGTATCACACCTTTGAAATCAGACGTGCGTCCTTGAGTTCAATATAAATACATGTCAGCCTGTTTTTGATCCCAATTAAATGTATTCAAATATAACATTACACACTGCAAAATGCCTTTAAAATCAATAATGCCATTTAACTATAATTATAAGAGTAGTCCAATAATTAATACTTCACAACGTTTATTGTAGTTTGCTTAGTACTTTTGAAGATATTTTGCCATAATAAATCAAACACACAGAACCACAAATATCCATGGCAAAGTTAAAAATAGGCTCCATTCACCACGTTGCATTGCCTGGAACCGTTCAGTCCTTTTTCTGGAATTCCACTCCTCTCATTCATGTATTTTATCAGTTGTGTTGGGCAGGGAGAGAGTGGAAACAGTTTGTCACTTGACCTTTCAACGATGACATTGGGTGTTTGTTCTTTGAAAGAAAGAGAGAGAAAAAACCGGATGCAGGTCACCAAAATATATTGAACTCCCTGAAAGGAAATACAGTGAGCATTTCTTCCAAAAAGGCAGTTCGCACCCCACCATGAATGAAGCCTAAGTTTGGCTGCATGTTGTAACTGACCGACCCCAACAAGGCCTGCCGTTGTCTGCCTCGACACTCTCTCTCTCTGCCTCTCTTAACTCGCACACTCCACACTCCACACTCCACACTAGTCTGATAGTCTGTGACTCGGCGGCACAACAACAGATAAGCACCAATGCAACAGAGAGACTTTTTATGTTATAAACACTTGCAGATTCCATTTAAAGGAATAGTGTGAGGTAGTTGAATTCTTACTAAAAAAGCAAGATGAGAAGATGCCACGCTTATGTTTATAAAAGTACCCATACATTAAGAAACATGTTAAAGCAATTTGTATGTTGGGTTTATTTAATTCTGATGCAAAAAGCTCTTTTGAGTCTGTCCTCCAAACTCAAACACATTGCTCAATAAGTTTCACATCCACTGGACCTCAAGGGGTTCTTAAAGTTGAAAAGACTGCTCACAAAAACAGAAATCCCACCTCAGGTACTCCTGGGCGAAAACATAGGCAAACATTTACATCCTGTCTATAAACAACTTCAAGACACTTTGTCTCCTTGTTCTGTCAAGAAAGAGAAGAGCTTTTTATGTTCTGCTTATTGTATTTTAAGTGTTTTAAGGCAAGTCAAAGCGAAGTCTGTCAGTGCAAGCCTCAAAGGAAGTCTAAAATCCGGGAAAGTCAAAACAAGTTTAATTAAAGTTATTTTATCAGAAGCACACTGCAATTCTTTGAATCCTAATCTACAAACTGACAGAACTGAAATCAGATAATAGTATAAGTAATTTTTTTTCTTTATCTTTTAATTCTTTACATTATAATTATTAATGGATAGTTCTAGTTCCTAACAGCATTGTTCCCAACAACTGGTAAAGTCTGAAAAAAAGACAACATGACTGAAGTCTTTGAAGACGATGTCCAAAGCTGACAAAAGGGGCCTGCTTGTTGCTATCTTGATTATATTGAGTTCTTCTGGGACTTAACCAGTAAGTTACCTAGTAATTGATAGGAAGAAGAGCCTAAAGTTATGGGACTTAGTGTAAAGAGTGTGAACTTCATAAGGCTGGATTTTGAAGGCGATGGATGGGACACAAAAATGACTAGTGTTGTGTCTCATCTACCAACGGTTGGTTGTCTTTCTGTTATCAATGTTAGGTTTCACTGTCATTTAACAAATCTTAATTACATCTTAATCAAAATATTTGTTTTAACCTTACCATCTGGTTTTGCCGCTTCGAAATAGGCAAGTTGTAGTTTTGTTGCCTAAGCCTACGTATAATTCAGCTTTACAATCTATACGTGTTGTTTTTTGGTATAGTTTTGCATGTCTGACGCAGGCATCACCTGCCCTACTCAACGTAACATTGACATTGATTAGTATTTGTTGCCTTCAATTGATTATTTGGTTAGGTTAAGCCATGAGGAGAGATATTGGTTTGATTGTTAGCTCCGTAAAATGTCAAAGGTCAAACGGTTATAAATGAAAGAGAAAAGGCCAGTGCTCCCTATCAGCTATTGACCGACAGCTTTTCAATCTTGTCACATTGATCAAATGTTTCTGCTTGTAATTATTATTTGTAGGGAAATGGTTTGAACAGATAATCCATACCCAGCCTAATGTGATGAACATGTATTCAGTATGCAGTCCTTACTGAAGTGGTGCTTATTGGTCCTGATGGGGAAACTGTGTAAACCTTAGTGCCTGTTTGTAGTCTAACTCACAGTAATCATATCCCTTTACATATCACTTCTCCTCGAGCCTTTGAGGAACACATAAAAGGCTAAGCAACAGAAATCTACATAATTCTCTGAGCAAGTATTATATAAAAGACCTGCGTCACTAAATTCATGACACAATTAGTTGCAGAGCTGCTGTCGTGTTCGTTAATGGGTTTGCACCAAAAATAGTATTTTAATTGAGTATGCACAGGAGATATAATACATTTCACTTCAGTATAGACAAAACCCACAGCAAACTGAAATTGATGAATACTCATTCATAGTCAAATGTTTTTCCTCCAAAATAAACCTTATTTTTGGTGTGCTGTCCTCTGCGCTGTCACCAGCAGCCTCCGTGAGGTTTTTTATCAGCTCACAGGCTTCCAAAAGAACTCATTTCAAAGCAGGTACATGTTCAGATACCACGTTGGTGCTAAGTGTATTTAAAGCAGGATAAAAGAGCAGTTCATGGTGATGGCTTTGGCCTTGGTGACAACATTTCATTTCACATAACTGATGGGAGTATATTTCTTTGAATGAAGTCTAATTTGTGTTATACTCCCCCATAATTCCAGCTTTGGTACAGGTGTATTGATGTTGGAGTCTCAGATAAACATACAGTCTGATGCAGAACTCTGGACTGAAATGAACTTAGAACTGAGGCACAACAAATTATCATATGTTTCATCGCTAAATACATAAAAAATGTTCTCTCCACCTTCAATATCCGAAATCTGAGCCTGGTCCTTTGTGTTTCAAGTTTGCCATAAGGATGTTCCTGTCTGTATTGTGTCAGTCATGTTAGCATATCTGGCCTATGTATAAAAGCTTGTGACATATCCACAGCCTCAGGACTGGCCATGTATTCATCTAAATTATTTTCTTGGTAGAACTTAAAGCTCACCTATTATGCTATATTTGAACAAAGCGCCTTACACACCGGGGACACATATTTATGTATAAAGACATCAAAATGTATGACAAAACTGTGCCTTAATTGATTAAGGCAGTTCAGGTTTTATTTAATAGATTAAAGGGTGGGTGATACAGTTCAACATTGTTACACAGTCCAAAATAAATAAAGTCATAGTGATACAAACATCCTCTGTGGCTTTTCCCACATATATATATATATATAATATATATATATATATTGGATTTTTTTTTTTTTTAAATATATAAAAAAATAAACTCATGTGAAAGACGTGCTCTAAAGCTGTCTAGTCAGGATTCAGACAGTATTGCACTTCATTTATTGTCTTGGTTGATTCTGTTGGCTTATATTTTATTTGTCAATAAGGTATTGAGTTTTTCCCTTCAGTTATGCTAAAGTCTTTTATTGCACTTCAAGTCTAAAGTTTACATTTTAATTGTTTGGCACTGACTTTTCCTCATTGATTGTTTTATGTTTTACTTAGTTATGTTTACCCTTCTTTCATGTTTATTGATGTTCACTGCTAGTGCTACCTCAGAAAGTTCATGTTTATACTGAGAAACTGCCTTGAAGCCATATCAAAATGTTGAATTGTTCATTCAGGGATTCATTTCAGAAATAAAAACCAGCTGAAATGCTATTTTGGTCTGTTACTCCTTTTTGTTTTAGTTTCTGTTACCTTGTAGGTTCTTGTACTGTTAAGTAACTTGAAAAATAACCATAAGAACCGACATGAAAAAATATCGTGATATATATCGTCTATCGTGATACTGCTTGAAAAATATCGTGATAATATATTTTTCAATATCGCCCACCCCTAATGTAAGCTAATTGTTTTTTTATAGCCACAGTTCATATTTAACAAGAACTTTTTATTCACATCCAAGATTACATTTGAACACGTCATGATTACATTATATTTTACATTTTGCCCAATAATAATGTATCTGAATTGAGTTTGACCAGCATATGCGAGCCAATAGCACCTCCGTACCTAGCAGCTAATAACCAACATGCCTGTGGTATTTATGGTACTTTGGTTAGAAAAACTAGTACAGTTACGTTCGGTACTTACACAATCTTACACATGACAAATAATATGTTGTGTAAACGTATTGGTTCTTTATATACAAATATCATCCTTTTATACACACTATCAGTTATTTCCATTCAATATGCGGTGACAAGGTGCACTATTTCAAAGTCAAAAGATATTTGACTTTAGCAAGGAAGGCCTCTTGAGGTTTATTTTTTGGGAAAAAGCAGCTAAGACTTTAGTAATGCTTTATTATAAGGCCCACTGGGAGCAGGAGAGTTGGCTTAAATTGTATTCCTAAAACTCCCCATGAGCCTGTTAATAATGTTTTACAAGCTTAGGGTGGGCCACGGAGAATGTGCATAGACAAAAATGCAGCTTTTTTGAATCCACATCACACTACACACAGGACCAAAAACATGCGTGGTGTCTCCACCGCTGGGAAATGCTTTGGCCAGCATATGTTCTACTGTTGCGGTGTACTGCTGGTAATTAGGCTGCTGTTGCTGCTGCTATCAACTCTACTGAGTCTGAGGGAAGAAAAGGCTTAAACAATATTGCCTCAGTCATAAAATCCTGTGTAATTATCCCAGGTTTTATGTGTCCTAGGAAGTCAAAAATGCCCTTACACGACAAGAAGTAAATTGCCAGCCCTAAATCAGCTGCAGCTTCAAAATTCCTTGGTACTTGAACCACTTCATTGCCATAATGATAAAGCTAGAAAGCATAGAAATGTTGCTTTCTAATCAATGTTGTTGTATAATTTGCAGTCTTATTCCCCATAAACCAGCAAGTAAATAACAAAGGAGGAGACTGGAAGATATAAATGTCAAACATGAAAGATTTGTGGCATAAATAGCATAACTCTAGCTCTAAATCAACAATATATTTGCTACTTATGACAAATTCACACAAATGTTTGATAGGATGACATGGCAATGTATTGACATTGGATTCAAACTGCAAACTTGAATTGTTGGCGGAGGAATACCACTATGAGGCAGTTATTCTAGTTTTATGGTTGGCATATATACAGTATAACTATTGGAGGAGGCTAATTTACAAGTGCAAAAAACATGACTCCCCCCATTATTCTAAGAAGAACTGTTTAACTCCTTTCCTCATCACTCAATAATATATGTCTGAGGTACTGGTGTTGAGCGGATAACCTGCCAAGACCTTTTTGATACACTGCTTGTTAACAGTCTGATTAGCAAGTTGGGATGCATACCTAGAGTTACATTGAAAAATGACTTGCACAGTCGATTTTTTTAGAGGTAACCCTTTAACTTTATGCCAATAGAAAGCGAAATCCTCATCAGATTGTTCGAGATTGCATTTCAGTTAACCACAATTCTAGCAAAGCCAGCTCAAGCGTGATTAGTCAATACAAACAGAACGCTTCCGATACCAAAGTGTGTCATTGCCTATAGATTGTGTTTATATAGATTCTCCTGTATAGCAATATACCTTGTTCCTAAAGTCAAGTCAAAGTTAACTTTATTGTCAATCTCAAAATATGTTTGTACACACACAAAGATCGAAATACTGTTTCCCACAGTCCCGAGGTATACAAAAACACATATTAAAATACAAGAACACTCAATAATTACAAAAACCAAAAAATAACCGTTTACTTCAAGTAAGCAGGATATATATATAAAAAAAGATGATGTACATAGTGCAAACATTTCCATAGCAGCGTAAAAGTGACTGGTGCTAGATTATTTGTGTCTGTGTGTGTGGGGGGGTGTTAAAGTCCCGGTCCAGTGGGGGCAGGGTGGAGAGGTGGGAGGGGGGAGAGAGAGTTCAGCCTCCTGACAGCCTGGTGGACAAAGCTGTTTTTTCAATTGTATTGTATTATATTACAATACAGCATGTGTGACAATTGGATGCAGGAACCTGTTGACCCATCAACCTTTCACCTCATTTATCATGCCGTTTGATTCCTTTCCCCTGACCTTGAAGACTGATTGGTATGTGTGCTTTGAAATGAATTGTTTCCTGTTGTGGCCCGAGACATCTGAAATGTCATCAGATATTTTTGTTGTCCTGTTTCATTCACTGAGCCCCTTTGACACCACAGTTGATTGATCAATCAATCAATCAATGTTTATTTATATAGCCCAATATCACAAATGTTACATTTGTCTCAGTGGTCTTCACAGTTTGTACAGAATATCAGTATGACAATACGACACCCTCTGTCCTTAGACCCTCACATAGTACAAGGAAAAACTTCCGGAGAAAACCCACAGTTTAAAGGGGAACATGGGAGAAACCTCAGGGAGAGCAACAGAGGAGGGATCCCTCTCCCAGGACGGACAGACGTGCAATAGATGCCGTGTGAAATTGAAAAGATAATACATTTGCAACATAGGTAGTCCAAATGTTTGGAAATGCATGTGTATAATAGGAAGATGAATCCACGAGGATATCCATCCAGGACCTATGATCCAGGACCACAGCCACGACTCAAGATCCAGGGCTCGCGATGCAGGACACAGGACCGCAGGATCATCCATGACTCCGGATCCCGGCGTATATAGACACCAAAAAGAAAGACATTTGGGGAAGCTGGGTTAATCGGAACATGAGAGTACACAGGTATAGACAGAGAGAAGGAAGAAGTAAGATGTCGCGGTGCTCTAACCCGCTCTTCTGGCGGCCTTGATCCTGCCTTTTTCACAGTCGGTTAGATCACACTCTAAACTTGTTTTCAGTTATCGGCTCACATGGGAAGCCAGTGTGAAAATGGAGCTGTGTGGCTGGCACCTGTGTGTATATTGCAGCATATCTAAGTGGATAGGAAAAAACTCTCCTACTGTTTGGGCAAGAGCAGTTTGAGTCTAAATGTTTTCTAGAGCTCATGGCAGACATCAGGGTCTCTATGGATGAATGTATTCGTTCTCTAAGAGCTCATGGATTAAACAGCATCATGTTATTATCAAGTCCCATTCAATAATTATAAATAATTTCTGGTGTTATATTTACAATCCTTTCTCTAACAACACATCTGCAGAAAGATATCCCGCCCCCTCTCTTTACCCGTTTGTCCCACTTAGATGTTAGTTGTGCCACATGAGACAAATTACATTCAGCTCACAGAGTATAATTCATGAAGTTTCCCATCCACCAAGTGTGTATTTCTGTATCATTTCACACACAGTGAACAGTATATAGGCCAATCATGCAGCCCCAAACAAAACAGAAACAGATAAAAGGATTACAGGTCCATATTTTAATGCAAATACCCCAGATAATGTTGGGCATTTTTTCCATAAATAAGGTCCTTTTTCCTGTTGGATGTTTTACCATTGTGATAACAAATATACTTACCGACTTTCTCAGAGGAGAAGCTTTGAGCACTATTTTTATGCATTTGAGTCTGAACAAAATTCTCCTTATGTTTTCTTAAAGGATTCACTCTTTTTGTCCTGATCCGTTTATATAAAAAACCTGTCTGAATATGAGCTGATCAGATTTTGGCCACTTTATGATGTCATAACGATATTTTGGGCATTAGCCAATAACCAACCAAGGTAAACCCCCCCCCCCCACCTGGCACCTTATTTTAATCTAAAGTAACAGACAGAGAATCAGCACTTTTGAAACAGGGCTGAAACAGAGGGGATTACGGGATGCTACAATGCATGGTCTGTTTGGTATTTCGAGCCAAACACTTCAGAGACATGATTTGTATATAACTGAGAACTATAATATATTGATGCAAAAAAGTATAGTAGGGGACCTTTAATGTGTCTCTCAGGGGTGTGGGTATCCTAGCCTCCCGGCAGACACAGTAGATTTCCACTCCGGGCTGATGGCGAGTTGCCTGTCGTTTACCTCTGTGCCATATTTAGCCTGTGGCGGCTCTGGCTGGCCTCGCTGCCACCTTGCTGCTCTGTGCCACGTGTGGGCAGGCGCTAGACGGGGGCCTCTCCCATCTCCTGGGCTGTTGCTGCATGGTGGGGCTCCCCTGGGACTGGGTCATGGGCCCCGGGTGGACTGGAGAGGGAGGGGGGGCTCGTCCGCTGACTGAAGCACACTAGCGGTCTTAAGGAACGCTGCTGAGGGGAAGTCCTGTGCTTTTGATGTAGGGACCTCAGAAAGCCTGTTTACTCAGGAGGGGGAGGGGGGTGCTGGCCCTCTGCACAAGAATGCCTCTGTCATGACGGGAGCGGCGGAGAGGAGGAATGCACTCGACAATCCCAACACTGTAGGAGCCGGGCCACAGCTGAGGTGGCAGCCATTTCTTCCTATTTATTTTAGCTCCCTCTCCACTCAATCAATGGCCCTGTCTGCGGCCCTAAGCATCCCTGGAAAAATGAGAAATGGCCTGCACTTTTATTTATGGCTTGAGATTTCCAAGTGTTTGCCAGCGAAGTATCTTCACCCAATGTGGATGAAATATAGAAAGTGTGACATTTATTTTAGAGTTAATCATTTATTTATTCAAGGGAACTTCAGAGAACATGACGGGGCCGTGCCTCACCTTTCATAGTTCAGTCCTTCATTTAATAAGTTCTGGAAAAGAGGTCTATTAATTTGACCTGGAGAGAATCCCAGTAAACTCCACTATAATCTCTAGTCTGAAGAAATATTTTCTTCCAAGAGTGCTGTTGGACAATAGCAATACGTAATTATTCAATGATAATAGAGGATTCGGGCTTGAAGACCAGAGAAGGTTAATTCCGGTGCTGAGGGCAGATCTACATTAATCTGCTCTGGAAGGAGATTTGTTTGACTTGACCCTCAGCCAAACGTTCTAACACGGCAGTACTAGAGTTTACCGAAAAACGTCTCTTTAATAAACAAGCTTCTTGTGAGTCCATGTGACCTTTGTTTACCCAATCGTGTGTGTTTGTAAATGGGCTGCTTGAACCTACATGAACCCATTTTCGTTTTTGTTCCATGCCTGTAATGTCTTGCTGGCAGACTACACGCAGAGTTTTATGGACATTCCCGAATGAAAGATTAACCCCCTTGGCCTTCAGTTGCTGTTCAGGTTGAGGATCAGATTGAATATGTGCTGGCTGTAAACAAATGCAAAAGGACACCAGGGGGCTCTTCACACACACACAGTCAGGGAGTCTGCTATATAATGAACTCTGATATAATGTATACATTATTATCGCTGCACCCTCGTGCGTGGGGGACCCAAGTTCCCATCAGCAAAAACACGTGGGTTTGCTATCCTGGCTCCAAAATGGTGGAATGAGCTCCCCATTGACATCAGGACGGCAGAAAGCCTGCACATCTTCCGGCGCAGACTGAAAACTCATCTCTTTCGACTCCACTTTGAGCGATAGAATTAATAACAAGGCACTTATATACTAATATAGGACTGGCTTATCTAAAGCCAGCTGAGTAGCACTTGAAATGTTTGGCTCTATGATACCTGATGTACTTATATGATTCTGTTTTCTTCAGGGTTGTGTCTGCCTGGTCGTATGTACTTATTGTAAGTCGCTTTGGATACAAGCGTTAGCTAAATGCAATGTAATGTAATGTAATGTACATATGAGAAGAATTTGCACCAAGATATGCAATAGAAAACAAATAAATCAAAGTGTATTCATGAAGCCCAATATCACACATTTTACATTTGTGTCAGGGAGCTTTACAGTTAATACAGAAGATGAATGCAAATACGCCCACCCTTTGTCCTTAGACCCTCACATCGGACAAGAAAACACTCCCAAAGAAACCCCACAGTTAATAGGGGAAAATGAAAGAAAACTCTGGGATCATCAAATCATATCAGTGTGTACATTTAAGCTCTTAATCTGTAGATCTACTAACTATCGTTATTACTTCATATTGCTCCCATGGAGTTCTGATTGTGTTTGTACAAAGGACTGAAAGCCTGCACTCACATCACAGAGTGACATTGTGTTCTGATTTTCTGTTGGATTTTTGTTTTTTATCCGCAGTTAACAATAATTTAAAGTGAAACACATTACATATTCACAGCAAGTACTTGTAAAATGTCATTTGTAATTACAAAAATTAAGCCAACACAGAAATGGAGCTCTCCACTTAGCAGATGGAAAAATTCACAAAATAATCATATTGCAGTTTTTCTTTCAATGGAGATTTTCAGAGTTTGTTCAACTGTGTTTGTTATGATTGATGTGCAAATGTTTAGCTTCAGTGAAGTTGTAATGAGAGAGAATGTCTCAAAAAACATTTGTGAAGCTCTGTTTAAAAGAACCCTGAGGGCACTCAAGGTTCAGTCTCAAACGAGATTTAAATGAACCAAATACAAAACTAACAACAAAAAAAACGCGGTTGAGACCAACCAAAACAAACAGAAGGCGTAATCACAGCCTCGCTGAGGGGCCCGCAGCTCCAGCAAAGTAAAACACTCGCCAAGATGTTCCCCACCAGCTTTTCTGGCTGCATTTACAAGCAGCCGAGCTGCTAATGCCCGAAAGATTCAGCACTTCTGCCTCAATGCAGGGGAAAATTGAATCTGCATGGTGTCTTACTGTAAAGGAAAGTGTAAAGTAAGGGATATCCGCTGCCACCTTATCACTGCTCAGAGTCCTGTACTCTCCTCAGGATTGCCGAAGGGGCCAGATGAAGGATTTCATATCAGCAGTTGGAGCTTTGACAGGGATAGCCTCATCTTCTGACTTTAAGGCTAAGCAGTATTAAGAGGGGCTTGCCCTTCCATTAAAAAATATATATATATTAGCATTTTTTGGATGTCGGAATCAGAGCCAGTAAGTGCAGAGCTGTCAAATCTGATAATTCACTACATTTTCAAATCCAGAGGAGAGATAAACTTTGAATTCAAATCTTATGTTAATGTTATGTAGCTACAGCAAATTATCTGGGACTTGTAAAAATGCCTTAAAGGAACTAGAAATGTGTGTTTATTACTGGCAATGAATCACGGTTTAAATGGCAATGATCAGCAGCGATTTTACCAAACTGTCACAGAGCAGCTATCTGTGTAAACTGAAGCCCTTTCTAGCCTCATGACCTGATCAATGCTGCTCAAATAGCCATCAGTGCTTGTACAGAATGAGTCATCGCAGAACCATTAGTTGTTAGTGTGGCACAGTACTGTGCAAGTTCATTCAAGTTCTCCATTTAATTTCTTTAAAACCATTGATTTGTGTGCACAGTGAAAAACTGAAACTGAATATTTAAATATTTGTATGTGTATTGTACCTTTTACATCATATGAAACAGAGATGTTACAAATCATTTGAGAAGATGTAAAACAAATATTTGGAGAGATGATGAGGGATTTGTTTGCAGTCGTCAAATATAATAGAACCAGGACACCAGCAGATTTTCACCTCTAACACCAATGCTTTTTAATTCTAAAGAAGACTTGCAGCTACATGACGGACGTATTTAAATAACTCAACCATGAATAATTAAACTATTTTGTGAATTTTAACAAACGTTATATCAACATACAGTATCTAGTATACTACTACAAACTTACTTACTTATTGTCATGTAATGTATTTGTATATTATTTTATTTATATATATTATTATTATATAGTGGGAGCAACTCCCTATTTACCCTATTTACTTGTGGGATCAACAAAGTATATCTGATTGTAATTAAGCATTTCAAAATAAAAGCCCCATTTCAACTGTTTGGTTCTGTTGGTTAGGTGATTTCACATTGTTTGTTCTGCTTATTCTTGCATTAACACTCCTACCCTCTCTTGTTCCCTGACCAGAACCAGAGCTGGATGTGCCTGGGACTCTGGACTCTGTCGCCCGGCAGGTCAACGAGACCGTCCGCCGCCGCCGCCGAGATGCCGGGGAGAACGACTACAACATCGAAATCCTGCTGGGAGTTGACGACTCGGTGGTACGGTTTCACGGCAAGGAGCACGTGCAAAATTACCTCCTCACTCTCATGAATATCGTAAGCATCTTTCTTTTGTTTTTGTCACTAGATTTGTTTTTTTTGTTGCAGTGTAATGCAATTTGTCTACGTGCCGGATAAACAGGCAATACTTGGTACGACATTTTATTTTCAACAGTTTTGCACGAATGGTGCTTTCACACGTGGATGTGATTTCTGGAGGCGGCGCGATTACATGTAAAGCCAATGCACAGACGTGGATACACGCAAATCGTGTGGCGTGTTCTCGCGAAAGCCAATCAGCGGAGAGGATCTCAGCCTCCTGCCACTGATGTTGAATCAGAAAACCAAAACATCAGCCTTAGCTGTTAACTCACAGAGCTCACAGCTCCTCATATCTGTTCAGAAACTGGAGGAAAGTTATACATGTACGAAACACAGACATTTGAAATTCATAAGGCATGTAGACTGCATGTAGTGATATAACGTACGAAGTTTAAAAGAATAAACACTGTCCAGATCCAGATATAGAGAGCCAAAAGCCTCTCTGCAGTTCCTGTATGGTTCCACTATCTTTCTCCTTGAGCATTTCTTAAATCAGTGTTTTTAAGAAAAGGCAAATGAGTTCGGGGATTACGCCTCATATTCCAAGATAAATGCACTGGCTTTGAGGAGTTTGAACTTTTATCTCATATCTTCGTTGAATGGGGATTTTGTGAGAATACAAAAAATGCAGCCTTAATGAAATTACCCCAGCAAAGGAGCACATACTCCCATCATCATAACTTGATTTTCCACATCCATGGAGTGCCCGATTAGCTGATCGCTTGGCCTCGAGGTTGCCTGTTTTTCTTGAGTACCTAGCCGAGTGTTTAACAACTACACTCTCAACACTGAACGTACTCAGAGATATACCTACCTACGGTGAAGTTGGTTACTCCAATGGGTGGTGAGGATCATGTTTGAATATATACCTACACGTATACAGAGACTCCTTCCATTTTATTTCAAATTATTTAGTTGCCATGTGTGTGTAATATATTGTGGGCAAACGTATACAGTATCAGCATGGACCTAAAGTGGTTGGGGAAATTCAACATTTCAGAAAAACTTAACCTGCCAGTAATAGTCATGTTTAGCTATCTGCAAGACTAAAAACAATCCTTACTTTAAATATTTGTTGTCCACATTTTGGGCTCAACTAATGGAGCAGTTAGTCGTAGAGCTTGGTTTATGTCATATACCATATGTGGTCAAATGTGGTTGTTCGGGACACACCTTCTGTGTGAGAAATACCACGAGGAGGTTTTGAGAGCTTTGCCAGGTGTTATATTTCTGTGGACAGATTTGCAGATATATACTCTGCACAAAACATCTCTGCAAGGAATGTCTTAATCTTGTCAGCCTCATAGGGAGCAGAATGACAGCAGGAAGTTGGTTGTTGCTACTTTTTGAAATAACAGTCATTTACTTGAGTTGATGAGTATTGACTTACATGTGTAAAGTTAATTGTATTGTGTTGTTTTGTTATATTCATATAATTTCCTTTGATAGTATCATTGTGTCGGAAGTAATTAGATCTCTTACGTAAGTAAACTTAAAATACTATGGTCTCAAAATACTAATTCTGCATTCTGTTTCAGAATAATATTAAGGTCACCTATTATACAAAATCCACTTTTTCATGTCTTTATACATAAACATGTGTCCCCTCTGTGTAAAGAGATTCTGAAAGTTTCAGGAAAAAGGATTCACTCACTTTTTGTCCTGATCCATATATATAAAAACCTGTCTGAAAATGAGCTGATCAGATTGTGGCCACTTTATGATGACATAACGATGTTTTGGGCATTAGCCAATAACCAACCAAGGTAACCCCCCCCCCCCACTTTATCACCTGAATATCCTCCTAGAGCACCATTGTGGTATTTCTAACCAAATATCTCACAGAGGGGCGTGGGGAGTGGCTCCTTATTTTCATCTAAAGTAACAGACAGAGAATCAGCACTTTTGAAACAGGGCTGAAACAGAGGGGATTATGGCATGCTAAAATTATCTGTTTAGTATTTCAGCCAAACACTTCAGAGACATCCCAGCTAGAAATGTTTGGTTCTAAAAACATTTTGAGAATGTTCACTTTTCTAGGAATGTTTTAAGCGGGAAGTTGTCTTTTGGTTCCCAGAATGTTCTTCTGAAAGGTAGGATAACGTTCTATAAAAACATTCTTAAAACACTAGAACCTTTCATAGTGTGAATGATGAGCAGGTTGCAGGTGTGGTTGATTGGAGATTGCTCCCAGCCGTGTAGAGCAGACCAGCAGGCAGGGGGGGGAAGAAGAGAGAGAGAGAGACACACAGTATGAAACACATACAAACACTAACAGGTGTTTCAGGGACGGGCAGTGACAGTCGGTCCGTTCCTCTATATGTCTGTCGGTCTCAAATCTAAAGGGTGCGATAACGATTTGTAGCCAATATGCATAAACAGCGGACACTGTTTATACGCAGCCCTCACAAACCACACAAGGCCAGATAGCTTATCCAACAGTTAGAACATACATACGAGACACAACCTATATAATCAGAAAAAAGTGTGATTATTTTTCTGATATTTTACACGCATGATGTTATGAATACTGTGGGCCTACATACCATAGTGTGATTATAAGTGCATATGAGTGAATGTTGGCATGCACATTTGTTTGTATACGTCCTATTAATTGTCTCAATGCGCTCATACATCTTAAGAAAGTTATCACCACAAATGTAAAGAATGTTTTTAGAGAACGTTATCCTACCTTTCAGAATAACATTCTGGGAACCAAAATAAAACATCCCGCTGAAAACGTTTTAAGAACAATAGGGCATAATGTTCTAACAATTATCAAAAACATCTTAACCTGTTATACAGTATATATAAAAAAATCCAGAATATGATTTTTATTTTAGATTCTATATATATTAGATACATAGATACATCATTTCTAAGTAGCAGCCAGATGAATGTATGGATGTTGTCACAGGAATATTTATAAAAAAGAATAGCCTCCTGAAAACATTTTCTGAATGTTGCTTGGAGAATGTTCTTCTTTTGTTATCATGTAACATTGAGGGAACGTTGTATAAAGAACATCTTTAATGTGTTACCCCAACAACGTCCAAAACACATCCTCAGAATGTTGCAGGCAAAACGTTCCACCTTTGTTAACATATCACATTAAAGGAACGTTTTGTAAACAACTTTCTGTCATCTCAGGCCTTAATAACATCCTCGAAACATCCTCTGAATGTTGCAGTTAAAACGTTATGTCTTAGTTAACCTTAAACTTTATAGGAACATTATGTGAAATAATAAACATCCTAAAAAGGTTCTGTGAACATCAGATGAAAACGTTTTCTTTAAAACATTAGAACCTGTAGGTAATGTTAGCCAAAGTTGTGATAACGTTCCCTGCTAGCTGGGGAGTCTGTCCCTGTGTTCTTCTGAACGGACACATATCCAAAACTGGAGCCAGTTATTTTTCTCAATACCGTAATGTGAATATTGAACGTCATTCTTTGAGGAATAAAGTGGTTATTCTACCAAGTGGCATCAGGGATTTTGTAATGATTGGTTTGACCGACAGGGAGCTAGTGGAGGTTCTGGAGGATAGGGCTGATGTGTTTACAGGAGCCGGTGTCGGCGAGCAGATGGGTGGCTTTGGATGTACTGTAGTTTATTGAGAATATGGTGTACCGTAGAGGATGCTGTTGCAGTAGTTGATATGTGATGATTCCAAGGTTGTGTACGAGTGGGGAGGGAGATGGAGTGGAGTTATTGATGGTGAAGTAGAAGTTGTTATTGGTTTTGGTGAGATATTTTGGACCGATGATGAGCATGTCAGATTATCTCACGGTTTAGTTTGAGGAAATTGCATTGCATCCCAGATTCTACTCTAGTGAGGCAGGTTTTGGTCCGGGTGGAGATGATGATGGATTTGGAAGAACTTGTCCAAAAATAGGTTTTTAATACCTCATTGTATAAAGGTTTTCCACAACTTCCAGAAACAGCTTTTCAGTTGTATTTTTCCCCACGTCATCTGAGAGCTGAGTCAGCATGAGTAAGCACTCTGTTCTGTCTCCAAGGCAGCAACAATACAGAGGAGGTTACACTGCCCTCTGTTCTGCCATGACAATCACACACTGATTGTAACTGGTCATTATCTGAATATGTGAGGCTTCGGATCTAACAACAGCCCCTCTCTCGCAATCCTCTGCTGCTTCTCAGTGCTGTATCGACAGATCTGGGGTAATCACAGACAACACACAGCTGGTGTGGGATGCCAATGCATGTGTGGAATTTGTTGAGCGCACCAGTTTGCAGATACTGCCCCCCTCTGTAGAAATGATTGACAAAGTAGTGGGCCATTAAATCCCATGCTTCTTCCTTCCACCTCTGTGACAGGGACTTGCATCAGATGGCATATAAGAAATGTTCACTCATTAGGTTGTCACAGAAAAGCCTCTAGTGGGGAAAGAAATTAGCAAAATCCCGGCTGCACGGCAAGGCTTTTTAAGGAGACATTTTATTTCCCCATTGTCTTCATTCTTTCTGCGGAGCGAGGAACGACTGTGGTTCCTCAGCAACACGTCTGCTGATGATCAAAGCCTCCCCCAGGGACTGGGGATGAGTTTAAGAGGATTGTTTGCCACCCATACACACATTTTCTGATAAACATTGGATAACGTTTATTTCTAACCCTGATGACATGTAGCGGGGTAGAGGAATTAGATATGGAACATAAAAGCAGCGAGCCGTCAAATAAAGGAGGCTAATTGTTGAAAAGCAGGTTATGATTTTGGATCAAAGAAGGCTTCAGGAGGAGATATATGAGCCAGCAGTGAGCTGGATTTTTCCGCCGTCTTATCGGGGCGATAGCGAGTGCGTTGCAGCTTCATCCCTGCTTTCTTAGTCCTGGCTGTCTTCCATGTGAAGGCGTCGTCTCAGAAATGTTTTCTACCTTTTCAGCCAGCACTGCAAATGCTTATTCTTTTCAAATGCATATCTCAAAGAAGCATTGAATTCATAATGTTGTTACACTCCGTGTTGCAGTGTTGTACCTTGTGTCTGTATTCTGCTCTTCTGAGAATAGGGGGTTGTATTTACAGAACATTATAATTGTATATTGAGTTTTGGGAATGCAGTTTAGTTGGAAGCTGAAATGGATTTTTTTAATCACAATGCTGGACCCCTACTGGCTCTGCTGATCGAGGCTCTCTGCTTCAACCGCTACACACTGGACCCACTTAAAGGATTTTAGTCTTCTGTTTGTCGATGGCAGCTGATCACAGCCCCATCATGTGTTTCTGGGCTGGGGTTAGACAGTCTGTTTGTGATGGAAAAAATGATTAGAAACTGAATTTAATACTTAATTGTTAGACAAAATCTGATATCTGTTTGGAGCAGTACAAATATAATATACTCCTGAAAGTACTCTTGGTAAATATATTGCTGTTAACTGGATGCAAAACTGCCACAGCTAGCTATTCTGAGGTGTCCACACAGACCAGCCCTTAACAGATAATTGTTTAACTGTAGATAGTCAATGGTAAAGATGTTAAAGTTAATGTCAGCATGCGGTCTCTTCAAAGACATTTATTTAATGTAATACTCAGTTTGTCTGTTTATGGTAAAAAAACCTTTTAGCTCTCTTGGTAAAGATGAAAGTTAGGACACGAGGAGGAATCATACCCGGTCATAAAGTGACTGGTGGGCCAAAATATAATTTTAAATAATAATAACTTTAAATTAATGAAATGAGATTGAACAACCCCAAAGCATAATTAATCAGTTTCAGGTTGCTCAGAATTGCAGTTTACTCACAACTCAAAACAACAGATTGTCTCTGAAAGCTTCGGGCACAGGAAGCTCCTCTGAAAACACGTACAGTAGGCCTATACCTCACTTTCATTCCTATTCAGTGCCAATAAACACATCTATTTTTTGCTCATTCTGAACATATGTTACCCTACATTGCCAACATAGCGAAAAGAGATACAATCATGTTTAGAGATGAATATCCCTTTTACATTGGTAATACTGTAATACTACAACCTCTCCGAGGCATGAACCTCAATGTCTCCGGTTTGGTTCAAACTGAGGATGTTCATTCCCCATCTGTCTCTCTTCATTTCCTGTCATCTCCCTGCTGTCACTATCTTTATAAAGATATAATCCGCAACACACTCCCTAATTAATCATTGGCTACATTCCCTCTCCACTCCAGTATATATATATATATATATATATATATAGCCTAAACAGTATATCCATAATGAGAGCGAGTGTGTCTGTTATGGCCTGGCATCCACATTATGAGGTTATTTATTGTGTTTTCCGAGCAGAGGTCCAGGCTGGCGGTGACTGGAGGCAGCTTGGCCTCACCAGTGATTAATATGATTGACAGTGTTGGATTCCTCTGCCCCCCCCCTCCCTGTCTCTCTCCCACTCCCTCAGGTACACACAGACCTGCAGACTCCACTCTCAGATACATATTTGTCTTTCCTTTCCTCTCTCCTTTAACTTCCATCCTCCCCTATCTCCTCTCCTCTTCCATGCTTTCTTAAAGGTCCCATGTCATGGCCATTTATACTGATCATAATTCCATTGTTGAGGTCTACTAGAATATATTTACATTGTTCAATATTCCAAAATCACATTGGTTTCTCATACAGCATCTCTGTATCAGGGTTTCCGCTAGTATTTTTTCTCGCCGGTGAGATGTCCGAACAGAATTTATTTTACCGGACACATTTGAAACTTACCGGTCATGTTTCAATAATAATAATAAGAATTGTGTAGCAGAGTTTCCGTTAGCAGGTAATTACCGGACTAGGACCGGATATGCTGACGTTTAAAACTCAGTTAATGGGGCTCGTTTTTATATTGCTTCAGCTTATAATCGTAACAGATCGAAACATTCAGATTCATTTTTCAATAAATGATTCCACAAACAACAAACAACATCATTATTACATTCAAAGAAACTACTTGTAGTAGATAAAGTACATTATTCAAAAGTTTACATTTTTTGAATAATAACACGGGAGAAACGGATCTTCTCTTTTCCTCTCTCCCTCCCTCTCTCTCCTGACAGTCCGTCAGTTTCTCATGCAGCGCGCTAAACAGTGGGCGGGGCTTCAGGTCAGACTCAGCAGCTGATCTGATCTCTCTCTCGCGCCCGGTTACACTTCACTCGCGTTTATGTCCATATCGATCAGATCCAGCTCTCCTGATCGGCCTTTATAGAGAGCACAGATCAAACTATTAAGAGTGAATATCGGCCGATAATAATCGGCGGCCAATCGATCGGAGCATCGGACATTTTGACCGGCAGATTTTGAATTTACCGGTTTTTATTCAATTTGACCAGCTAAAAACCGGTATTTACCGGCTAACGGAAACCCTGCTCTGTATGTGTATTCACTCTCTGTCCTAAATGGCTTGTTGGAGCTCTTGCCCCCCCCTCCCCATGAGCCCAGTGTGCTCTGATTGGTCAGCTCGCCCACTCTGTTCTGATGAGTCCACCACCGTTACAGCGGAACATCAGTGTTTATGTGTTACAATGGCGTTAGCAACCAGAAAATGACACCAGTAATGACAAACAGATGAGAATGCTTCGTGGAGTCTGGGTACCGTGTCTTGGCGGGATGTTGCGCGGCTCGCTGCTCCGCCCTGTGGGGCTCGAGGAGTGGACAGTGTGAGCTGGATTACTGGTGTCGTTTCCTGGTTGCTGCGTGGGGTCTGCGAGACAGCGAGACTCAGCCTGAGCACACACACGTGAGTGTGTGGCGAACTGTGAGTGGAGATCCACGGAGCCGAGGCTGAGAAAAGATAAGGTCTGTGCCGACGAAACTCCTTGGAGTAGCGCGGCTGAGAAAAGATAAGGCTGAGTGAGTGTGTTTGTGTGAGGAGCTCCACGGATTGGTCTATTTGGACCTGAGTATGGTCACGTCACTATACTCAGGAAGAAGCAAATGGAAAAAGAGAAATCTCCAACGAGGCGTTCTGGGGCAGCATAGATACGTCTTTTCTGTGTTAGAGTTATACTCGCTACAGGGTGTACTTTGAGGGTTTGTGACTCTGCAGACCATTTACATGCAGAAAAAGCTACATAACACACAATGGGACGGGTTATAACCAGAAAAGTATGACATGGGACCTTTTAAAATTCTCTTCATCTCCTATCCCAAATATCCCTGTGTTGTTTACATAGGCCGCATTATCCACAGCTTTTACCAGCAAGGTGTTGTTCTGTTCAGTTTGTAACCATCGTCCCTGTGATTAGTGGATGATCTCTCCTCTCCTCCTTTCCCTTCCTTCTTTTTACCCTCCCTTCACCCCTCTTCTTCTTTTATCTTTATTTTTTTCACTTTTGACTCAAACTTCTCTTTCCTTCCCTTAATCCTCTTTTCCGCCACGCTTTTGTCTCTATTCCTTTTCACTTCTCCTTTTCCTTCACTGTTCTTTGGTCCTGTCTTATCTTCTTCTGTCTTTCTATCCCTTCCTTCCTTCTATCTCATTAGTATTTGTCTTGAACCTCCCCTCCTCTCAACCATACTTACTGTTTTCCCTTTTTCCCATCCTCTCCTCTTCAATATTATTCAATCTTCTTCTCCTCTCATATTCCAACTTGTCCTTTTCCAGTGCTTGCGTTCTGTTTGGTTTCTCCTTTCATCACCGTCCCCCAGAGAATCATAAATGATTGTGACATACAGTGGGGCAAAAAAGTATTTAGTCAGCCACCAATTGTGCAAGTTCTCCCACTTAAAAAGATGAGAGGCCTGCAATTTTCATCCTAGGTACACCTCAACTATGAGAGACAAAATGAGAAAAAAAAAAAAATCACATTGTCTGATTTTTAAAGAATTTATTTGCAAATTATGGTGGAAAATAAGTATTTGGTCAATAACAAAAGTTCATCTCAATACTTTGTTATATACCCTTTGTTGTCAATGACAGAGGTCAAACGTTTTCTGTAAGTCTTCACAAGGTTTTCACACACTGTTGCTGGTATTTTGACCCATTCCTCCATGCAGATCTCCTCTAGAGCAGTGATGTTTTGGGGCTGTCGCTGTGCAACACAGACTTTCAACTCCCTCCAAAGATTGTCTATGGGGTTGAGATCTGGAGACTGGCTAGGCTACTCCAGGACCTTGAAATGCTTCTTACGAAGCCACTCCTTCGTTGCCCGGGCGGTGTGTTTGGGATCATTGTCATGCTGAAATACCCAGCCACATTTCATCTTCAATGCCCTTGCTGATGAAAGGAGGTTGTCACTCAAAATCTCACGATACATGGCCCCATTCATTCTTTCCTTTACACGGATCAGTCGTCCTCGTCCCTTTGCAGAAAAACAGCCCCAAAGCATGATGTTTCCACGCCCATGTTTCACAGTAGGTATGGTGTTCTTTGGATGCAACTCAGCATTCTTTCTCCTCCAAAGACGTCTAGTTGAGTTTTTACCAAAAAGTTCTATTTTGGTTTCATCTGACCATATGACCTTCTCCCAATCCTCTTCTGGATCATCTAAATCAGGGGTCGGCAACCCCTGCTGGCACACGGCACCGTAACCAGTGGCACACTAGGAATAAGTGGAATAAGTGTGCAAAATATTTAAATTGTATTTTCGGATCCTGAACGAGACCGCCGCCAGAGCGCGTCTCCCCGTTACCCGCAGAAGGAAGCCATGCACGCAACGCAGCCCCGCTCTCTTTAACTCCAGGTGACTTTCTGCCGCTTTCCTCCATGGTGCTGATCGTTTCACCACAGAGGAAAACACTTCACTAATTGCAGTTCCCATAAGGAGCTGTACAAAGCCGCAGTTGTTGCGTGGCTGTGTATTTAGTTGAAAGCCCAGTGGCGATCTGCTCATCTCTCCTTGAAATAATATGCTACAAAGGGGCGCACTGGCCATCTGTGTGTTGAACTTTCCTGTTGGCTCCCAGACCGTAGTCGAGGAGGGCAGAAGCAACAAGCTTCAGGTTCAATAACCCACTTTAGCTTAAATGACTGGAGAGAGGCGAGTTCTTCTTGGGAGGCCGTTGCATTTATTTAGCTATTCTTCTGTTTCACAAAATACATCACAGACCTCCGTTTTTCTGCTTCCTCGTGTCACTGGCGGCGTAGTGTGTTACTGTACGTCCACACAGCAGCTTTGAACAAATCTTGAAAATCTTGGAGCTGGGCATGTCTGAAAGCTTGGGGATTTTTTGCGAGCAACGCGACCAACAACCAATCACATGAATCTCCCGCCCCCGACATACAAAGCAAAAAACCCCGGGGATTTTATGCGAGCAATATATATATAAACTCCCCAAACAGGCGAAAACCTACCAGTTTCACCCACTGTCTCTGCCACCTCCCTCCATGCCTGGTTCCTCCGGTTTGTATCCCGTTAATAGTTCTGGTCGTAAAGAACCGGGTGATTTGCTACCGTAATTTCTCGTTTGGAATATGAGGAAATTAACTGCGGTCTGGCTCTCCCTGCTTACACGTGGTTTGATTGGCTAGCGCTTCTACTGTCAGATTTGCATAAACGGGATTTGATTGGCTGACGCTTCCAGTTCAGCTTCAAAAGTTGAACATTGCTCAACTTTTGAATCCTGGAAATCCTGGAAATCTTCGCGAAAAGCGAGGCAAAGTGACTTCATCCCCATTCAAAGTCAATGGGCAGAGAAGCGGTGGAAGATTCGTCTAAAGCTGCTGTGTGGACGTACAGTTACTGATGGTAGCCTTTGTTACTTTGGTCCCAGCTCTCTGCAGGTCATTGACTAGGTCCCCCCGTGTGGTTCTGGGATTTTTGCTCACCGTTCTTGTGATCACTTTGACCCCACGGGGTGAGATCTTGCGTGGAGCCCCAGATCGAGGGAGATTATCAGTGGTCTTGTATGTCTTCCATTTTTTTAATAATTGCACCCACAGTTGATTTCTTCACACCAAGCTGCTTACCTATTGCAGATTCAGTCTTCCCAGCCTGGTGCAGGTCTACAATATAGTTTCTGGTGTCCTTTGACAGCTCTTTGGTCTTGGCCATAGTGGCGTTTGGAGTGTGACAGTTTGAGGTTATGGACAGGTGTCTTTTATACCGATAACGAGTTCAATCAGGTGCCATTAATACAGTTAACGAGTGGAGGACAGAGGAGGCTCTTAAAGAAGAAGTTACAGGTCTGTGAGAGCCAGAAATCTTGTTTGTTTGTAGGTGACCAAATACTTATTTTACTGAGGAATTTACCAATTAATTCATTAAAAATCCTACAATGTGATTTCCTGGATTATTTCCCCCCATTCTGTCCCTCATAGTTGAAGTGTACCTAGGATGAAAATTACAGGCCTCTCTCATCTTTGTAAGTGGGAGAACTAGCACAATTGGTGGCTGACTAAATACTTTTTTACCCCAATGTATAATGGAAGCCTGTGTGCATGTACGGTGTGTGATTGCATTTGCATATCATAATCATCATTGCATATCTTTATAAAATCAGAGCTTCCAGCGCACTATTTTTTTCACTGTCTCATTAAAATGGATGCTCAGAAATTGCTGCTGTTCCTAAATGATGTCTACTTAGTGGTGTGACATTTATCATACATTTGAAAACATGTCTTTGTATTATTTCAGTTCGGTAGACTTCTTTTGTTGTCGTTTTATGGCTATATTTCTCTTCATTTTTATGAAAAAACTATCTTGACCTATGTGGGATTTGTGCCTTTCAGGTGTCACACCATTTCTATGTGTTGGTCTGTCCCAGGAGACATGAGTGAAGACGTGCCAGCTGCTGCTGGATCCGATTCAGTTCAGTTATACACATTAATGCGCACGTGGGAACTGAATTGCTTTTCCTGGTGGCATCAATTTATATATATACATAGACATTTTATTTATTGGGATAAACCCCTTGAGATGCACCATCTCATTTTCAAGGGGGTCCCGACAATAGCAACAATTTACAGACATACATAAACAAAAATACAATAAGCAAAACATGACAAACAAGACACGTACAGTCTGTTAAGTAAAATTCAAGCAATGCATACAATCATTACAATTTGAGAGACATTCGAGCAAATCAGTTTAATCAATATCAGTTTCATAAATAACAAGTACAGACCAGTTGAAAGTGAGATGATTATGCATGTTTAAACATACCCAATGATGCAAGAGATCTAATAGCAACAGGTAAAGTATTCCAGTCAGTTGGGGCTTTGAACGCTCTTCTGCCAATCAATTTTTTGTACAGGGGACAGAGAAATAAATCTGGACAGAGTGTCTACCTTGATGATTTGATGAGTAGGGTACAAAATACTGCTTTAAATAAGGGGGATAGTTAAGATAAATGCATTTAAATATTTATTTATTTTATTTAATCGTTTATTTGAACCGAGACAGTGCACATCGATGAACACTTTAAAACAAAAACAATGCTTACATGCGTAAATGAGCCGGATTTGAGCTTTAAGCTAATTTCCATCCGCAGTCCCCTCACATACAAAATACAAGAACATGACATTTATATACATAGCAAAAATAAATACATGACATGCAGAAAGAGCATGAGCAGCATACAAGCATTTACCACATGGTAGTACAATGTAGCAGCTACATTACATTACATTACATTGCATTTAGCTGACGCTTTTATCCAAAGCGACTTACAATAAGTACATACGACCAGGAAGACAGAACCCTGAAGAAAACAGAATCATATAAGTACATCAGGTATCATAGAGCCAAATATTTCAAGTGCTACTCAGCTGGCTATAGATAAGCCAGTCCTTTATTAGTATATAAGTGCCTTGTTAGTAATTCTATCGCTCGAAGTGGAGTCGAAAGAGATTAGTTTTCAGTCTGCGCCGGAAGGTGTGTAAGCTTTCTGCTGTCCTGATGTCAATAGGCACATTCACACCGCAGTACTTTTCCCACAAAAGTTCATGCGAACTTAGTTCATGCGAACTCTTTAGTTCGCATGAACTAAGTACAGATCGCGTTCACACCGGAAAAAGTCCCTGGGGGTGGATTAGGCAAATGAAACCGCTGACTTCACGTCTTCTTCTTCTGCTTTGGGTTTACTGGCAGGCTACAAACAACTTCACGGCGGATACTGCCGCCCAAAGTCCCCGGCCGGAAGTCCCCGGAGTTGTAAGAGGACTTCAGTAGAAGTTGCTGGGACTCCCAGCAGCTTCTACTGAAGCCTTCCGAGTAAATCGCCAGAACGCCGACACCTCCTCATCTCCACCGCTCCCATGTTTTATTTTGTGTTGCCATAAGTTAGTCTCTCTGCGTTTCTGCGCTGGGCTAATGCTAATGCTAATAATGCTAATGCGAGGATAATAAAATGGCGGCTTCACAAAACTTTTTGGAAGTTTTACGGGGCGTGGTTTGCAATCCGCCCAGCCAATCAGAAATATAGCTCTTTTCTCACAAAAGAGCCGCTCGAAAGTCCCTGCTCTCTAGCAGGGACTTTCGAGGGGGTAAAAAGGTTCACATGAACCAATTTTAGTACCGGCTCCTTTTGGTGTGAACGCGATAAAAGAGTTCTCATGAACTAAGTTCGCATGAACCTTTGTGGGAAAAGTACCGCAGTGTGAATGCGCCTCATGGGGAGCTCTTTACACCATTTTGGAGCCAGGATAGCAAACCCACGTGTTTTTGCTGATGGGAACTTGGGTCCCCCTCGCATCGAGGGTGCAGCGAGTCGTTTGGCTGATGCAGAGCGGAGGTGTACAGTTTAACCATGTCCTGGATGTAGGAAGCGCCAGATCCATTCGCAGCATGGTACGCAAGTACCAGTGTCTTGAAGTGGATTCTAGCAGTTACCGGGAGCCAGTGAAGGGAGCGGAGGAGCGGAGTGGTGTGGGAACATTTAGGAAGGTTGAAGACCAGACGAGCCGCTGCATTCTGGATGAGCTGCAGAGGTCGGATGGCACATGCAGGTAGACCAGCCAGGAGGGAGTTGCAATAGTCTAGGCGTGAGGTGACGAGAGCCTGGACCAGAACCTGGGTGGCTTTCTGGGTCAGCTGGGGACGAATCTTCCTGATGTTGTACAGCGTATATCTGCAGCAACGGGTTGTAGCAGCGATGTTTGCAGCTACGACATATAAAGTGCAAGATAAGATAAAAGTGCTACATAAAGTGCAAGATGAGTTACCCCTGTATTAAAGTGCAGTTAGTGGTGATTGCACGTCTGTTTGTTGCCCAACAGTTCTTTAAGTTGTCCTTTAAAACTATTGAGAGTGGGACAATCCCGTATCTTAGTTGGGAGGCTATTCCAGAATGAGCTGCCTTTAATGGAGAGGACATTTTGTCCAAAAATGTGGTCCGTCTACGATGGACTTCACAGTCTCTTCTGGTTTCTGACCAAGTGCAGCGTCCAGTGTGTTTTTTGTGGATGAATTCCTCTAAGGGGGGCCAGTCCATGTAAACATTTATAAAAAAATACATACTTTTAAAAGACTTAAAATGGTCAAAAGTTAAGACATTTTGTTTTTCAAGCATGGTACAGTGGTGGTATGAATTTGGCTTTCTGTCAAAAACCTTGATAGCTCTCTTGTACAGTTGTTCTATGGGTTTCAGGTTTGTGGCACAAGCAAACGACCAGTTTGTCAAACAGTATTCAATGTGGGATAGAATCATACAGGGGAGGTCTGACTTTGCAGCATTGACAGTTAAGAAGGGTCTGATTTGTTTAACATTTTGCAAGTTGAATTTAATGGTATTGGATACTTTCTTAATATGTTTCTTAAAAGTCAAGTTCGAGTCCATTATGACTCCAAGTAAGATACTTGAAGTGGGGGACTAGTTATATTTCTGCTCCGTTTAAAAACACATTGGATCCTTTCATTTTGACTGGTCGTTTACTGAACATCATGCATACAGTTTTTTTTTGCATTTAACTGTAAGCAAATGTTGTTCAGCCAGTGTTGAACCTTGTCCGAAGCATTTGAGAGACAGGATGAGATAATTTCAGTGTTTTTCCCATGTACAAAGATACACATTTTACAAATATCAGCTGAAGACAATGCGTGTGTCTTCTCACCCCTCGATTCCACCGGGTCCGTCTGCATCGCGTAACGGCTGCGCCGCGGTTTTAGTCCGGCCTCCTCCGGCGTCATACCCTACCGGGCGCATTCCAGAAGCATTTCAGAAGCATTTCAGAATCGGAGCGTCTTGTCTGCCGGCTCGCAGTTTTTGTTGATTTGGGCATATTTCCTGGACAGGCTACTTTTGTCACGGTTGAGTGAAGGAAGCAGGACCCAAGCGCAGATAACTTTGATAAACCTTTATTTCAAGGCTAAAATGGAACGAATACAGCCAAACACAGAACACTCACCGGTGAAGTCCGTCACCAACAAAAGAAGCACCGACACTGAACACAGCACGAGACAAGACTAAATACAGGGAGGGATAATTACAAGACACAGTCAATCAATCAATCAATGTTTATTTATATAGCCCAATATCACAAATGTTACATTTGTCTCAGTGGACTTCACAGTTTGTACAAAATATCAGTATGACAATAAGACACCCTCTGTCCTTAGACCCTCACATCGTACAAGGAAAAACTTCCGAAGAAAACCCACAGTTTAAAGGGAAAAATGGGAGAAACCTCAGGGAGAGCAACAGAGGAGGGATCCCTCTCCCAGGACGGACAGTCGTGCAATAGATGCCGTGTGTAAATTGAAAAGATAATACATTTGCAACATAGGTAGTCCAAATGTTTGGAAATGCATGTGTGTGTAATATGAAGATGGATCCACGAGCATATCCATCCAGGACCTATGATCCAGGACCACAGCCACGACTCAAGATCCAGGGCTCGTGATGCCGGACACAGGACCGCAGGATCATCCATGACTCCGGATCCCAGCGTATATAGACACCAAAAAGAAAGAAATTTGGGGAAGCTGGGTTAAACACAGGTGAACACAATCGGCAAACGAGACACAGGTGAGGAGGGAGGAGAAAAACACAAGAGCCACAGGTGAACACAATTAGCTAACGAGACACAGGTGAGGAGGGAGGAGAACACACAGGGACACTAACGACAGGAGGAAAACATGACAGAGAACAGTGAAAACACCCAAACCTAGACAGAACTGTGACAGAACCCCCCCCCTCAAGGGACGGATTCCAGACGTCCCTAAACCCCAACACAAAAATCCCAAAAAATCCAGCAGGGTGGGTGGAGGGGGTCCGGAGGAGGGACGTATCCCTAGGCCACCAGGGTGGGTGGAGGGGGTCCGGAGGACGGGACTAAGCTGACCGCCCAGGAGCCCAGTAGGGGACCAGGAAGGGATCTCGGGCGGACGGCCCGGGGGCACGGCAGAAGCCGAGAAGGGGGACTCGGGCGGACGGCCTGGGGGCAAGGCAGAGTCCATGGTGGGGCGAAGGCCACAGCGGGCGAACTCAGGGGGCCGAGCATGAGGGCGAAGGCAGCGGCAGGAAGAGTCAGGGGGCCGGGCTCGAGGACGAGGGCAGCGGCAGGAAGAGTCAGGGGGCCGGGCTCGAGGACGAGGGCAGCGGCAGGAAGAGTCAGGAGGCCGGGCCCGCGGACGAAGACCGCGGCTCACAGAGGGTCGGGATCGAGGGCGAAGACCAGACAGCTCCGGAGGCCGGGCAGGACCCGGTGTCGGCCGGACAGGAACCGGAGCCGGCGGGACAGGCTTCGGCAGGATCCCCCACGGAAGAGGACCAGGAGTTGGCAGGACCCCCAGCAGGAGAGCGGTTGGCGGGACCTCCGACGAGACAGGACAAAAGGTTGGCAGTACCCCCGGCAGGAGAGTAGACGGCGGGACCTCCAACGGCACAGGACACAGGGTTGGCAGTACCCCCGGCAGGTGAGTAGACGGCGGGACCTCCAACGGAACAGGACATAGGGTTGGCAGGACCCCCGGCAGGAGAGTAGTCGGCGGGACCTCCAACGGGACAGGACATGGGGTTGGCAGGAACCCCGGCAGGAGAGTAGTCGGCGGGGCCTCCAACGGGACAGGACATGGGGTTGGCAGGACCCCCGGCAGGAGAGTAGTCGGCGGGGCCTCCAACGGGACAGGACATAGGGTTGGCAGGACCCCCGGCAGGAGAGTAGTCGGCGGGGCCTCCAACGGGACAGGACACAGGGTTGGCAGGACCCCCGGCAGGAGAGTAGTCGGCGGGGCCTCCAACGGGACAGGACACAGGGTTGGCAGGACCCCCGGCAGGAGAGTAGTCGGCGGGGCCTCCAACGGAACAGGACATAGGGTTGGCAGGACCCCCGGCAGGAGAGTAGTCGGCGGGGCCTCCAACGGGACAGGACACAGGGTTGGCAGGACCCCCGGCAGGAGAGTAGTCGGCGGGGCCTCCAACGGAACAGGACATAGGGTTGGCAGGACCCCCGGCAGGAGAGTAGTCGGCGGGGCCTCCAACGGGACAGGACACAGGGTTGGCAGGACCCCCGGCAGGAGAGTAGTCGGCGGGGCCTCCAACGAGACCGGACAAAGGGTTGGCAGGAACCCCGGCAGGAGAGTATTCGGCGGGGCCTCCAACGGGACAAGACATGGGGTTGGCAGGACCCCCGGCAGAGGGCTAGTCTGCGGGACCTCCAACTGGACAGGACATGGGGTTGGCAGGACCCCCGGCAGAGGGCTAGTCTGCGGGACCTCCAACTGGACAAGACATGGGGTTGGCAGGACCCCCGGCAGAGGGCTAGTCTGCGGGACCTCCAACTGGACGGGACATGAGGTTGGCAGGACCCCCAGCGGAACCTCCAACGGTACAGGACATGGGGTTGGCAGGACCCCCGGCAGAAGACTAGTCTGCGGGACCTCCAACTGGACATGAGTAGGGGCTTGAGTGGGGACTCGAGAGAGGGCTTGAGAGGGAACTTGAGAGGAAACTGGAGAGTGGACTCGAGAAGGAACTCGAGAGGTAACTCGAGAGGGGACCTGAGAGGGGACTTGAGAGGGGACCTGAGAGGGGACTTGAGAGGGAACTCGAGAGGAGACCTGAGGGGAAACTTGAGAGGTGACTCGAGAGGGAACTCGAGAGGGGACTAGAGAGGGGACTTGAGAGGGAACTCGAGAGGAGACCTGAGGGGAAACTTGAGAGGTGACTCGAGAGGACACTGGAGAGTTGACTTGGGAGGTGACTCGAGAGGACACTGGGGAGTTGACTTGAGAGGGGACTCGAGAAAAGACTCGAGAGGGAACTCGAGAGGGGACCTGAGAGGGGACTTGAGAAAAGACTCGAGAGGGAACTTGAGATGGGATGAGGGAAGGGACTAGAGAAGTGACTCGAGGAGGGACTTGAGAAGTGACTAGAGGTGGGACTGGAGAAGGGACTAGAGAAGGGACTAGGACAGCTGGGGCCAGAGCTAAGGCTGGAACCATGGCTGCTGGGGCCAGAACTGGGGCTGGAACCATGGCTGCTGGGGCCTGTACTGGGGCCGGAACTATGGCTGTGTGGGCCGGTTCTGTAGCCGGAACCATGACTCTTGGGGCTCGGATTGCTAGCCTGGACTTGCGACTCCTTCTCCTAGAAGCCGCCTGAAGGCTCCGTGGACCTCCAAAAGCCAGCCGAATTCCAGAAAACGCCTCTTGGACAGGAGCAGGAACTGGGGCGGAAGCACTGGTTGACTCCAGACGGAACACACCGAGACGTTTATAGTCCGCAGGCTGGAAATCACACGCCCAGATGAAGTTCAACATCCAGTCAGGTAAGAACTTCACCAAGTCCGGTTTCTCCATAGCCAACCGGTGCGCCTCTACCAGAGCGGCCTCCTTCTGCCGAACACTGGACGCTCCCCTCCACCAATCATAGCAGCAAGCCAAAGCAAATGAAAAATGCTGTAATTCCACCTCAAATGGGTCATCTGCTGGGTCCATCTCTGGTCGGTGCTTTCTGTCACGGTTGAGTGAAGGAAGCAGGACCCAAGCGCAGATAACTTTGATAAACCTTTATTTCAAGGCTAAAATGGAACGAATACAGCCAAACACAGAACACTCACCGGTGAAGTCCGTCACCAACAAAAGAAGCACCGACACTGAACACAGCACGAGACAAGACTAAATACAGGGAGGGATAATTACAAGACACAGGTGAACACAATCGGCAAACGAGACACAGGTGAGGAGGGAGGAGAAAAACACAAGAGCCACAGGTGAACACAATTAGCTAACGAGACACAGGTGAGGAGGGAGGAGAACACACAGGGACACTAACGACAGGAGGAAAACATGACAGAGAACAGTGAAAACACCCAAACCTAGACAGAACTGTGACAACTTTGTACAGACAAAGTTAATAATAATTGTAATACCCCAGGTATAAACGACATGAATCAAAGATGTGTTGCTGTATTTTAGTGGTAAAAAAATGCATTTATCATCATAATTATTCTATATATATAATTTACACAGTGCCTGTAAACCGGAGGAGAACGCTGGCATTTATCCTCCTACTTGAAAGACTACAGCGGTAATGACGCTACTGGGACGCTTCTGAGCCGTAACACGGCGCGTCTGGGGGAATAGTACCCATTGACTAGAGTGGCCGTGATTCTTGCAGACGCCGCGGCGCAGCCGTAACCCAACGCAGACGGACCCGGTGGAATCTAGGGGTGAGGGTGCATTCACACCTAATAGTCCGCTTCCCTGGTGCCCACCAGACCACAGTTTGTTACATTGTTACATTGTTCAGAAGGTTCGGTTTGCGTTCACACGGGCAAAACTCAAATGGACTATAAACTTTAAACACAAGTCATGTGCACGGAAATGCTGTTCAACCATTGGTCAGACATTAAGGGGGTAAAAACGCAAATCCCGGCAATTTCTACCGGAGCCTCCGCCATGGAGCATCGGGACTTTCGGCAGGTTATTCTCATGCTGCTGTTAATCTGGAGATCAACAGACACTAGCGGCCCGCGCATATGATTATATAATCAGACAACGTCCGTTAAAAAACATTATAACACATATATTGAGAGACGTTCTGCAGTAAGGAGGGGCATTTCACAGACGACAGGTGTTCTTAATTGTATGTAGCCTAGTTAACGGAGCATTTTTACTTTACACAACAATGTTCAACACTTAATTCTGCTTCACTCTTTAACTAAACAACCGCGGATGTCTTGAAAGACTCTTTTGCTAAAGATTTTTGAAGACATCCGCGTTCTTGTGACACGTAAATACTACGCTTCCTATGTTTTGGTGAGGACTGCGTTCACACCAGCAATGAACCGCTCCAGAGTTCGCAAGCAAGCGTTCCCGAGACCACCTATTTTAGCGGACCAGACTCCGGTTGTTTAGTTCACTTAAGAGGTCTCGGACTGCGTTCACACCGACCCAAATGAACCGCACCAAGCGGCTAAACGCACCAGGGTTCCATTCAACCGGACTATAAAAGGCTGGTGTGAACGCACCCTTACATTTAATGGTTGGTTATACATTGTGCAGTGATGTGTACGAAAAGGACAACCAAGAACAAATCTGCATAGTCTGTTGTAGGCTATGTTGAGTGGAGCAAGATCTGATTTATGTGCATTTTGGTAGACAACATCACAATAGTCCATAATCTGAAGAATAAGTTGAGAAGCAATTATTTTACGGACACTGAGCGTAAAACAATTGCGAGAGCGGTCTAAGACACCAATTCCGTAATTGACTTTTTGTATTACATGATTTATATGTAGTTTAAATGAAAGTTCAGAGTCTAGCCATACACCAAGATATTTAAAGCTATCAACTTTATGCAGAGAAGTGCCATCCTTACATGTTATTACTACATTAGGTTTAGATTTGAGCTTCTGACTGGTACCAAAGACCATAGTATAAGATTTTGTTTTGTTGAACAGTAGTTTATTGTGTGATAGCCAGTCCTGTAAGATATTAATATCCGATTGAAGAGAGATCTGAATTTGTGTAAAGTCAGATTTGGATGTATAATTTATACGACAGTGTCATCAGCATAAAGCTGAGTACGATAATTAATGAGACAATAAGATAAATAATTTATGTAAATAGAAAACAGAAGTGGGCCCAGATTGATCCTTGGGGTACACCCTTTTGTTGGATCAACAGGTCAGACTGTTTTCCATTGACAACCACACATTGCTTTCTATTGTGAAGGTACGAGTTAAACCATAACACTGTATTATTAGAAAGGCCAATGCCGTGAAGTTTATACAGGAGCAGATATCGATCAACAAAATCAAAGGCTTTTGTCAAGTCAATACAAATTGCACCTGTGAGTTCACCATCATCTGCAGCAGAGTACAAGTCATTCGAAAATGTAAGTAGCATGACATGTTGTTGTGGAGTGATTAGGCATATTTCCAAATAGTCGGCAACTCACAGGTGGACAAAGACAGGTTGAACAAATCAGCAAGTGGGTACATGAGAATATGGGACGTTAATTTTATAAACCTGTTTTCTATACCATCGAGTCCTGCACTGCCATCCACTTTTAATTCTGTGATAGCATTATGACATTGTGTGGTAGAATCTTCTTAAAAGAAAAAGAACTGTTGCAGTATGAGTTACTATTAGAAATACCAGTCGACAAATAGATAGTACATTAACATACATTAACGAAATGCTGATTGAATATTTGGGCAATGGATAATGGGTCATGAATAATTGTATCAGCAGTTTTTATTTGATTAATAGAATGTTTATCTGATTTATTTAAAATAGATTTTTTTAAATTGCTTTGGATTCTTAAAGTCCGAAGTGAGAGATTCTTTATAGTAGTTGGATTTAGCATTTCGGGTTAAGATTTAGAAGATGCCTGTATACTTCCCAATCGGCTATAGTTCTTGAATGACGATATATCGACCATGCGTTATCCCTTTCCCTAAAGAGACTGATGAGTTCAGAATTGATCCAAAGGAGATGTTGACCTTTGACCTTAGCCATTCTCACAGGTGCATGTTTGTTCATGACATCAGTGAACACTTTATGCAGAAAATCCCCAGCATCTTGTACAAAAGGTATTAGTTGACATCTGTCCCAATTAAGGGCAACAACATCATTAATAAATAAATCAACATTCCATTTTTTATATTGTCTGATTTTGACTAGTTTGGGAGGCAGTTTAATTAATTCGATTTTCCACACGCAATAAACAATTGAATGATCGCTGAAGCAATCCGACATGACACCAGCTTTTAAGATTCTGTCAGGGTGTGACACCAGTATCCAGTCAAGCAGAGATTGCGTTCTAAGAGTGATACGAGTCGGCTCATTAATTAGCTGTTTAACATTTAATCAGATGATTTATCCAACACATTTTTGTTGAAATCACCAAGCAAGATTCTTTCATTTCCGCAGGAAATGGAGTTGATAGTGTCAATTATGTGGTTAAAAGACTCTGCAGGTGAAGAAGGTGGCCTATAGATGCTACCAATTGTTAAACATTTATTTTCATGAAAAATGATTTTAAGAAAAATGCATTCAAAATGTAGAGGCTCTATAGAAGTAGCAATTAGTCACAAGGTCAGAGGAGACATAATTAGCCACACCTCCACCCCTGCTGTATCTATCAGATCTGTAAAGCAAATAATTTGTGATTTTTAGTTCACTATCGGAAATGTTACTATTAAGCCACGTTTCAGAGAGTGTGATGATTTTAGGTTTATGTAGGACAACCCATATCCGAAGTAAATACATTTTGGGCAATATACTCCTGATATTCAAATGAATGATTTGTATACCCTTTAATTCATCCAGTCTGGAAATAATAACAAATAATGTTCCTGTCACTTGTTACGCATAAATATGATTCATGATTGTAAAGATTGCTAGATTCAACCATTAATGTAAAACAGACATACAACACATTCAAACACAAAAAGAAAAAGACAGAAAAACACAAAACAACAATTAAGAAGGCCCAGCAGCCCTGGAAACCAAATCCCAGAGCATTACCATGAATAAACTTAAACATAATAACTAATTACACAGAGCTCAGTCTGCATTACGAAGAGGATAAAGAAGTCGTAGCTCAAAGAAATTCATCCGAACGAACACAAGCATTACTTAACAATAACAGCCACTCGGGGCAGTATTGCAATAGTAGTGGGCTCTAACGTGCCACAGAGGAAGAAATAGTGACATCAACGTCTGCAAAATGTAAACAAACCGCACGTGACCCTCACTAGGGGTCGCCAGCAGCCTTTCTTGATTTTAATGGGTGTAAGACTCTCTTTTTTGTATTATGACGTTTGCCTATACCTCAGAATTTGATCAATTTCTCCAAAATAAATTAGATACAATAACTGAAAAAATAAACTTCTGAAAAGCGGTGTCTAGCATTTAAAAACTATGCAGTTAATAGATCAGAGGCCAAGCGTCAGGAACTAGAAAAATATTGAATTAATTAAAAAAAAGCCTATAAGGGTTGTATGATTCTTAAAAAAATAAAATAAATGAAACATAATACAGACAGAGAATTGTATAACAATGTAACCATTATTTTTATCTGTTAGGAAATCCTCACAGTAAATGATGTGCTCCAAACCAAACTCAATTTACTCAAATGTTCTGCAGTTCGGAGTTCCCTATCCAGTGTTGTGTTGATTCTAGCGGATCCACCTAAACATGATACTTATCACAGCAGGTAAACATAGCACTGTGGTACATTTTGACACAAGTTTATGGACTCCTGAACTTCACACCCACATGACAATCTTGATAATGCCATTTAGAAACCACAGGCATTAATCTGCTGCTACATCAGACTCGCCTCCTGGGGTTATACTTTCCATCAGATGTTGGCATGGCATGGCTGCAGGTATTTATATCCCATTCAGCTGCAACTGCACCAGTGATGTCAAACCCAGACAATTTTGGTTGATAAGATCTGGCTCACACCTGATGTCAAAGTCCATCCCAGAGGTGTTGGATTGGGTTAAGGTCAGAGCTCTGTGCTGGCCTAGCCAAGTTCTTCCACACCAAGTGGAAAAACGATTTTCTTCTTCAACAATTTCATGTTGGGCCCCAAACTGTTGCCATAAAAGTTGGAAGAACCACCTCACCATGAATAACAGCTTTAAACCCCAATATACCAAAAGCATGTGAATGGGGGTTTCTATGTATTTTGGGTTAGGGAAATACGTTGGAGAGGAAGGCTATGATCAATTTTCTTAACTGAATGTAATTTATTAGGAAAATTAAGTCTACCAAACTGGAGATACAGTAATGCCCCTTTCACACCAACGTGTTGTCAGGGCCGGCTCGGAGCTAGAGCCTGAAAAGTACAGTTTTTTCCTCTTCACACCGCAGTGGCGCCGCCTCTTAGCTCCGGAATCCGGTTCGTTTCCAGCTCCAAGATTCCGGAGCTAAGAGGCGGTGCCGCTTACGTCTCTCTTACATCGAGGCGGGGGCAGGGGCATGGGCGGGATCAACCTCCTGAACAATAACAAAATGCCCGCGTTTTATCCAGTTTGTACACAACGATGGAAAACCTCAAACTAAGCAGCAGTGGTCCATTGTTGTTGTTGTTGTCGATGTGAGGGATTTTCGCGGGGTTTGGCTTTTATGAAGCAGGCTGTCACGGTTGTCATGCCAGGTCACGGGTCTATGTCTAGGTTTGGGTGTTTCCACTGTCCTCTATGTCATGTTTTCCTTCCGTCGTTAGTTCCCTGGTGTGTCTCGTTAGTTGATTGTGTTCACCTGTGGCCCTTGTGTTTTCTCCTCCCTCCTCACCTGTGTCTAGTTAGTTGATTATGTTCACCTGTGGCCCTTGTGTTTCTCCTCCCCTGCCCAGCTGTTTCTTGTCTGGTAATTATCCCTCCCTGTATTTAGTCTTGTCTCGTCCTGTGTTCAGTGTTGGTGCTTCTTTTGTTTGTGACCTGGTTCACCGTAGAGTGTTTTGTTTTGTTGAAGTTTATGTATTTGATAAGAGACCTTGAAATAAAGGTATTATCAAGTGTTATCTGCGTTTGGGTCCTACCTGCTTCACTCTGCGTAACAGAAAGCACCAACCAGAAAATTGGCCCAGCAGATCCGTTCGAGCTGGAATTATTGAATTTTTCATTTTTTTTGGCTAACTGCTCGGATCGATGGAAGAGAGCACCCGGAGTTCAGCAGCGAGAGGCTGTGTTGTCGGAGGCGCGCCAGATGGCTAGAGAGAAACCAGGTTTGGTGAAGTTCTTACCTGGCTGGATTTCAAAGATCCTCCCGGTGTGTGATTCCCGGCCTGCTAGCCCCAGGCATGCTAGCTCCCTGCCTCCTGATTCCCAACCTGGCACCATACGCCTTGGTGGGTTCCGTCTGGAGTCAGCCCCGGCTTCTTCCCCATTTCCTGCTCCTGTCCAGGATCCGTTCTCGGGTACTCGTCTGGCTTATGGAGGTCCACGGAGTATTCAGGCGGCTGCTAAAAGGAGTCGCAAGGCCAGGTTAGCCCGAGCCCTAGCAGCCATGGTTCCGGTTACAGTTCCGGCCCCAGCAGCCATGGTTCTGGCTCCAGTACCGGCTCCAGTACCCCTGGTCGCGACTCCAGTTTCGGCTCCAGGACTGGCTTACCGGCCAACGCCAGCTCCCCGAGTCCTGTCGGCATACCGGCCGACTCCAGCACCTCGTCTCTTGTTGGCTCCCCAGCCAACACCAGCTCCCCGTGTCCTGTCGGCGTACCGGCCGACTCCAGCACCTCGTCTCTTGTTGGCTCCCCAGCCAACACCAGCTCCTCGTGTCCTGTTGGCTCCCCAGCCAACTCCAGCTCCCCGTGTCCTGTCGGCGTACCGGCCGACGCCAGCTCCTCGTGTCCTGTCGGCGTACCGGCCGACTCCAGCACCCCGTGTTCTGTTGGCAAACCAACTCTCTCAAGTTTCCCCTCCAGACACTTCTCAAGTCCCCTCTCAGGTCCCCTCTCCAGTTTCCTCTCGAGTTCCCTCTCAAGCCCTCTCTCGAGTCCCTTCTCAAGTCCCCTCTCGAGTCACCTCTCAAGTTCCTACCCGAGTCCCCTCTCAAGTTTCCCCTCAGGTCCCCTCTCGAGTTACCTCTCGAGTCACCTCTCGAGTTCCTTCTCAGGTCCCCTCTCAGGTCCCCTCTCGAGTCTTTTCTCGTGTCCCCTCTCAAGTCAACTCTCCAGTGTCCTCTCGAGTCACCTCTCAAGTTTCCCCTCAGGTCTACTCTCGAGTCCCCTCTCGAGTTACCTCTCGAGTCACCTCTCGAGTTCCCTCTCAGGTCCCCTCTCAGGTCCCCTCTCGAGTCTTTTCTCGTGTCCCCTCTCAAGTCAACTCTCCAGTGTCCTCTCGAGTCACCTCCCAAGTCAACTCTCCAGTGTCCTCTCGAGTCACCTCTCAAGTTTCCCCTCAGGTCTACTCTCGAGTTCCCTCTCAAGTCCCCTCTCAGGTCCCCTCTCGAGTTACCTCTCGAGTCACCTCTCGAGTCACCTCTCGAGTTCCTTCTCAAGTCAACTCTCCAGTGTCCTCTCGAGTCACCTCTCAAGTCAACTCTCCAGTGTTCCCTCGAGTCACCTCTCAAGTCAACTCTCCAGTGTCCTCTCGAGTCACCTCCCAAGTCAACTCTCCAGTGTCCTCTCGAGTCACCTCTCAAGTTTCCCCTCAGGTCTCCTCTCGAGTTACCTCTCGAGTCAACTCTCGAGTTCCTTCTCGAGTCCACTCTCCAGTTTCCTCTCAAGTTCCCTCTCAAGTTCCCTCTCAAGCCCTCTCTCGAGTCCCCACTCAAGCCCCTACTCATGTCCAGTTGGAGGTCCCGCAGACTAGTCTTCTGCCGGGGGTCCTGCCAACCCCATGTCTTGTCCAGTTGGAGGTCCCGCAGACTAGTCTCCTGCCGGGGGTCCTGCCAACCCCATGTCCTGTCCAGTTGGAGGTCCCGCAGACTAGCCCTCTGCCGGGGGTCCTGCCAACCCCATGTCTTGTCCAGTTGGAGGTCCCGCAGACTAGCCCTCTGCCGGGGGTCCTGCCAACCCCATGTCCTGTACCGTTGGAGGTTCCGCTGGGGGTCCTGCCAACCCCATGTCCTGTCCAGTTGGAGGTCCCGCAGACTAGCCCTCTGCCGGGGGTCCTGCCAACCCCATGTCTTGTCCAGTTGGAGGTCCCGCAGACTAGCCCTCTGCCGGGGGTCCTGCCAACCCCATGTCCTGTCCAGTTGGAGGTCCCGCAGACTAGCCCTCTGCCGGGGGTCCTGCCAACCCCATGTCTTGTCCAGTTGGAGGTCCCGCAGACTAGCCCTCTGCCGGGGGTCCTGCCAACCCCATGTCTTGTCCAGTTGGAGGTCCCGCAGACTAGTCTCCTGCCGGGGGTCCTGCCAACCCTTTGTCCTGTCCCGTTGGAGGCCTCGCCGACTAGCCCTCTGCCGGGGGTCCTGCCAACCCCGTGTCCTGTCCCGTTGGAGGTCCCGCCGACTATGCTCCTGCCGGGGGTCCTGCCAACCCTATGTCCTGTGCCGTTGGAGGTCCCGCCGTCTACTCTCCTGCCGGGGGTCCTGCCAATCCTATGTCCTGTGCTGTTGGAGGCCCCGCCGACTACTCTCCTGCCGGGGGTCCTGCCAACCCTGTGTCCTGTCCCGTTGGAGGCCCCGCCGACTACTCTCCTGCCGGGGGTCCTGCCAACCCTTTGTCCTGTCTCGTTGGAGGTCCCGTCGTCCACCCTCCTGCTGGGGGTCCTGCCAACTCCTGGTCCTCTTCCGTGGGGGATCCTGCCGAAGCCTGTCCCGCCGGCTCCAGTTCCTGTCCGGCCGACACCGGGTCCTGCCCGGCCTCCGGAGCTGTCTGGTCTTCGCCCTCATGCTCGGCCCCCTGAGTTCGCCCGCTGTGGCCTTCGCCCCACCATGGACTCTGCCTTGCCCCCGGGCCGTCCGCCCGAGACCCCCACCTTGGACTCTGCCTTGCCCCCGGGTCGTCCGCCCGAGTTCCCCACCATGGACTCTGCCTTGCCCCCGGGCCGTCCGCCCGAGACCCCCACCTTGGACTCTGCCTTGCCCCCGGGCCGTCCGCCCGAGTTCCCCACCTTAGACTCTGCCTTGCCCCCGGGCCGTCCGCCCGAGTTCCCCACCTTAGACTCTGCCTTGCCCCCGGGCCGTCCGCCCGAGATCCCTTCCTGTTCCCCTACTGGGCTCCTGGGCGGTCAGCTTAGTCCCGTCCTCCGGACCCCCTCCACCCACCCTGGTGGCCTAGGGATACACCATAGAAAAACATGTTCCTCCTCACTGCATTACTATGTAAGGGCAAACTCTGCTTGTATGCACTATTGCATCAATGTCTTAATAACAAGTGAATCCGCTCACATTCATGCATTATTTTGACAGCCCTAGGGAAAAAAAAGCTTCCATCCTGAAGACAGCACCTAAGAGGACAACAGAAAATAACTGTCGTTTTGAAACACTATACACAACATAGAAAGATTTGCGATCGACATTTCATCTGAAAAATAAATCAAGTCAGTGGTATTGATCAGTTAACCTACCAGTCTCCAGCTTTCCTCTAAAGAGATGCGCTGGGAAATGTAACACTCAGTGTCTGTGAGCCGGGTGAACGGAGAGGGAGGAGGGAGAGGAAGTGAGTCGTATCGTGTTAATGTTTGGTTGTAGCTGTTGGGAGGTTGGTGTGATGTCGAGAGCACCCTTTTGACCGACCTTTTGGAAGCGAGCAGATCATCGTGTGGGAGAACACACAGTGTAATTTTAGCTTGCGGTTTAGCTCATAACGGTACTCTCGACTGGATGTGAGTTCAGGATCAGCAGCATTTATTGTGTTTTTTCGACACAAATAACCCCTCTGTATTTGGGGTCACACTGAGCCTGCTGGTTGCTTTATACAGACTAAAACAGCGAGCAGAATCTTCTAGACCTGGAGTATGTCACCCTGCTCTCCAGAAGTCGATAAGGCGAGAACAGGACTCTGAGGACAATTGAGAACGTGATTATATGTTGCTGGAATAAATGTGTAATGAGGATGATAAACTCAGTGACAAATCACTGGCCCAAAGACAATGAAAGCCATGTGAGGCCGCCTGTCGCTTTATTCAGAGTGTTTGTGCCGCTTGTCCTCACTCAGACTGCATGTTGAAAGGAGGTCGTGTTGCTCAGGTTCTATTTAGCGGCATCTAGAAGCTGCTTGACATCCTGCCCGATTCATTGTCTTCATTAAAGCTTTCATTCTTTTTATCATTATTGTCATTTGGATTGTCTGCACACTGCACAGTAATTTGACTATTTGTCGGTATTGTCAAAAGTGACGCCAAAACATCTCCATTGCTCCTGTTGGCTGGCTGGAGTGTCGATCATAGACCCCGCCCTCTTCCAAAAACTGTGCGATCAAGCAAAATATGGTTTCTATCATTCTAGACAGTTGTTATCCCACTGATACATGTTCAAAGTCAGTTTAGAGTAAAGTTGTTATATATATAATACATATAATGGCACTGTTCTAGCGTTAAACACTGAAGAAAGAACGTGTCACTTTTGTTACGCGGCTGAAATAGAGGGGTATGAGGCATGGCTATGGCTGGTCTGTTGGTATTTTGAGCAAAACAATATAAAACAAAACAAAATAGAGCATGTGACAATTTAATCAATTATTTATTTATTTAAATATTATGCTCAGTTGTTGTGTCTTTCTGGCCAAACAGCTGCTGTGAGGCTAACGTAGCAGCTTGGCCTGGCTTGGCTTTCCATTGACAACAACCCTCTGTACATGATGTCAATCTGGTAGGTTCTTCGTGCAGGATATTTAGATGTCACCTTTGTGTAGTAGAAGAAGGAGAAGATGTGTCATCAATCTATATATATAAAAGTCTATGTTTATTCAGTACACACAACATCTACTGCATGTCTGTCTGAGAAGAATCATTCCTCTGCCGTATGTTTCTTCCATTCTCTTTCAAGTTTTTTTATAAGAGTTTTCTCTTATTCAATTTGAGGGTCTGAGGAGAGAGGGTGATGCTGGCTTTGACTTGACAGTTTTAAAGCTTTTGGTTGCCGAACATTGTCAGAGAGACGTTCATTTGATGACTGATTCAACTGGTGTTCACTAAGTGGAGGAACAACAGCCATACAGACAAGGTGATGTGAAACCACAAACACATCACACTGGCCTGTTAAAGGTCAGCCGTCAATACAGTTCATAATGGTCTTGTTTCCAGTTGCCATTTGACAAAGACATAACAATAAAATGTCATTTAAGGTTTCAGCAAAGATCTTCTAATACAAATCCACTGCAATCCAGGCTATAAAATGTTTTGGCTTGTAATGATTGTGTTTCTGTAAATACACTAAGAGTGGTGTCAATGTGCTGCTTTATTAAAGGAATCATTTGCATTGCACAATTGTCACAATATCTCATTATTGCTGTAAAAAAGATCATTACAGCTCCCCAACTAAGAAGGAGTTACATGCCATATTAAGCTTTTTTAACTTGGAAAGAAAGCAAATACACACTCTGTTTAAGTCTTTGTAACTAAACTTGACACCCTTCTTATTAACTAATTAATCACAATTTATCAAAAGTTACATTTCCTGATACAACATATAAAACTGTTGTCCAATCTATAATCACTTATACAGTAATGAACATATTTATGATATGTTTAATCCCTACAAACTTTGAAAAAACTGATAATATTCTTTCAGCTGCACACGTAAAAAACTGAAATGTTGAAAAGTCATTCTGGTGTACACTTGATAACATTACACTAATTGCAATTTATCTCCTGATGTCAGTGAAATAAAAACAAAATGTAATGTTGTGCAATCAATCAACTAGTATTCCCATCATTGATGTTTAATCATAAGACGTGTGGATATTGTCAGGCGTGAAGCTCTCGTGTGTAATTGAAAAGCAAAAATAAATTAGGAGACATGGAGGGGAAGTCATTTAAACAGAAAATCCATCAGTGTATTTAATATCTCGGAGAGACCAAAGGATACAGTGAGTGACGCCTGTCACTGAGGGGGACATTTGATCCCACTGGCTGATTAACAGAACACATGACAGTGGAAGATAATAAAATACGAGTAATATATACAGCATAACGAATGTCTAAAAACGAGGCACAGCTTGATAAAAAGTGCACGTTGCCTTGTCCCTCAGATTTAAGATCATGATAAACTTCAGTCAGTGGAGATGCCTTTGCTCTCACTCACCATGTTGTCTTTACTTCTGAGTCTACAGGGAGCTATAGCAGTCTGAATACTAAACCTGCTTCTATCTGTTCCTTTAATCCTATTGTTTTATGTTGTTTAAAAGGCACATTATAAATTATTCAGTCCTACTCTCACATATGGAAAAAGACATCCCCATAACACATCTTCCTTTGTTGTTAACATTTAAGATACAAATATACTTTATTGATCCCAAATTGGGACATGGTTTGGTTGCAGCAGCATGTAAAACAAAGTATTGTATATAATAAAAAATAAGAGAGTAGAAAAAAACAATTATACAATGTAAATATATAGTATTAATATAAACATTAGATCTCAAATAGAAGATAAAACAGAAGAGTGAAAACAAATATGTAGACTATCTGACAAATACAACACTATTGAAGGGCATATTAAATTAGATATCGTTCCTAATGAGTCTTTTGAGTGTTCTGGTTTCACTGGCTCTGATGTTGCCCCCCCCCCCCCAACTCTCTGATCTTAGCCACATTCAGAAGCAGATGATTTATACCAGTCCAACTCCAATCTTTCTTTTTGTGTAGATGCTATGTGAATGAATAGTATACCTTGTGTTACATTGAATTCTTAAAGAAAATTTAATTTTTCCAGCATTTCTCTATGTCGAAAGGAGAACCATGAAATGGGTAAAAGCAAATGGAGGTCGAAGGAAGCATGAGACCTTAGTGGAGTTGTAAATAGTAGGGTTTAATCAAAAACTATCAAAACGTAATACCTAACTGATTAAACGGCATGAGCTGTGTCAGAGTTTGTTAATGTTTTGATCGATATTTTTAAACAGAGCCTGCATATCATTAAATGAATCAAGGATATGTTATGTTTTTCTCCCTTCACTCTGGAGGAATGCAATAGAAAACAAAGTACTCAAGGTAAAACTGCGAGTAAATGATGTACTGTACAAATGGCATTTTTCTTTGGTCTTTTCCCCTTTTACTGGAATAGCAATCATATTTTGTGATGAGCAAGCACAACAGGACAGGACCTTCCTCCTCGCTGCATTCGCCAGCTCTTTGAAAAAGGCTGTACAATAGTGGTTGCTTAAAACCTGTTAAACCCTACGGGGACCCTGGTTTTTTTTTTCACGACACTGTGTCTCAGGGGATCTTAATATTTAAGAACCTATTAATGTGTTATACCAGATTAACGGAAATAATCTCAGCTAACTGACGATATAAACCATTTTTACCAAAACAAAACACAAGTCTCATAAGAAGCATCTATATGACCCCTTAGCGAAAAATGCTAACGGACATTGGCACAGAACTCAAGATAAAAGTACCCTTATTACTTATCGTAGCTGCACATACAAGATATCCGATTAAAGCTGAGGTTCCACAGATTATTTAGGTATATAGTATCATCACTGAGTCATCCGGACTCGCGACAGGGGAAGCAAACACAGACATCACAACACATACCTTTACGTAGCTTCTAGGGAGATCGTCTCACCGTAGCTGTCAATCTGATCAAAAGACATGTTCAATGGCATTAAAACGAGAAAAAACGTGGCTGAATCGGTTAATCCATAGGTTTTTAACGTCTCTGTATAAAAAAATTATTTAATTTATAATCCATAATTCCATTTTTATGTAAAAATCGGAGAGCAAAAGTTAGCTGCTAATGGTAGCCACCAGAGTGGCTGCTGCTTCCGGTCTATGCTATGCGGCAGTCTCACACACACACATTACCAAATAAGGACTATGTGGGAGTTCTCCTCGATTCCATTGGCTCTGACGGTCGGAAAGAGATGTCACATGTCAAAATCCAGCAAGGAGGGCCAGATATGGAAAATCCACCCAAATGCCCCCAGAAGAGGTTTATTTTTGCTAAATCTGTCTAAAAAGGTCAAATATCACTTGTTTTGCATCAATCTTGATACAGGGTACTTAGTATATGTTGTACTTTGGATTCCTAAAGCTTTTAGTCTACTAACCCATCATCCAAGGTTAGTTTTCACTATAAGTACAAAATATTTTTTGGACGGACACTATAATTTACAGTTTTTTACCATGTTCAATCTGAATTTTCTTTAAAATGAAAAACATCTATATTGAATCTGACTTTTCTACATCCAACTCACAGGTTTATCCTTACTTTGAGAAAACAGATTATTAATTTAACCCTTTTAGAAGGGAAGATATGGTCATTTGTTCTGGGAATGTCATTTTCGAGCCTGAAACCTGAAAAACAGGCTCAGGGTTGAACAGGTAGTGTGTGATACATGCATCCATGCTGTGATTCATGAAGAATGGTGTTTCTCTCCCCCGCTGAGTGGAAAGTAGAAGCCGACAATGGGCTTATATGAGGTGTTCAGGGCCAATGACGCACATGCCGTTAAGCTAATGCTATTTGTGTGAGCTTCTCGATGATTGTGTTTCCCCACCCTACTTCTCAGGTGAATGAAATTTACCACGACGAGTCGCTGGGAGTCCACATCAACGTGGTGCTGGTGAGGATGATCATGCTGGGGTACGCCAAGGTGAGGCTCACACTCCGTTTATGTTGATTTGCATCAAGAATGTAAAGCATGGTGAGAGCAATATGATTAGTATGCGAGAGAAGTTTTACTGTAGCTCAGAGACAAAACATGTTCCTCCTCACTGCATTGAATTTGATCACATCACACAGAAGCTGTAGTCTCAGTCTTCATAACAGGGCTGCAACTTCTGAGATTTGATTATCATTCCACCCTGTGATTGTTTTAAAAAAGAAACTGTCATCACAATATTTTTTATTTGTACAGCCAAAGGTATTCTGCTCTCACTATGCAGTACAGAGCCACCACACTTCAAATTAGTTTGAGTGTAGTAGTTCCATCTATCCTTTCTGAGATTAATAGACCTCAAAAGTATTGTAGTTTAAGTGCAGTACTGCATAACACACAATGACTTCAATACACCCAGGTGTTTTCTTAAAGAGAAATGATTGGCCTGTTGGGGTTTTACCTTCCCTGCAGTGTGATATATGTTTTTGTGCATATAAAGGGTGTGTAAATGCTAAAATCCCAAAGTTCTCTCAAGAGGGAGTTTCTCTCCCACACGCTCTCCCCCCTGCAAACGCCTCCATTGGACTCTTGGTTTACAGCATGGTAAAGGACAGACACACACATGTCTCTTGTCTGCTACATAACTAATAAATACAGAGGCATAGTCAATTAACAAAAATTATCCCTTTATTGTCGATTAACTTGATTGATCTTTTTTAGACCAGTTATGAGAATAAACATATAGATATGGATTCTTATTTGTGCACAAATCACCCTAAACGTTGGCCAACAAGTTCAAGATTCATTTGTAGAAGTTGTTGCTACAGGTCAGCAAAATTCCCCATCCTAGCTCCCCACTCTCTGTCCACAACAATGTGTTGTGTTTTCTGCGAGGAAACAAAAGCTTTGAGCCAGAGGTGAAGCATCAACCCATCATCTCTGGCTGTTAGAGCAAACAGTAAGCAAAATAAAAGCACACCATGCCTCAGTGGGATTAAAGGCCAACGTTTCATCCCAGGAGAACAAAAACAAAAACAAAACTTTGGCAAAAGTCATGAATTGTCTATTTTTTGTTAACTATTCTCAATTATGTAGTGCTCTAGAGCCTCTGGTCTGCTATTAATAATCTGCTGTCCTGTGCAACATCACAGTGATACCAATTACAAAACAAATGTTCATAGTTTTGTGAGCATGGATGCTTTTTGTTCTCTCTCTGATATCTATTTTGTATAATTGCCTCAGAGAGGTGGTTATTTCTAGTGACACAGCCAAAGCCATTATTATTGTAGCATAGATTATAAATAGTGAAGAATACTGTCGGCTTTCTTTTACACATACTCTAAAAATACATTATTTATGATCAACTGGCCGTTTTACCATATGGCGGATGAGAGCAAATTACCTTTTGCTTTCCACTTTCATTATCACCCCAGAGCCCACATCTAAAATATGTTTACATTGAATGCTATGCTTTCCCGATCGGATTACCAATCTATACAGTTTTGTGCTGCTGCCAGAATACTAACATGTTCATTTACATGGCCACAAGGTTCATCTGTAAGCATTTCAATCTCTTTCTCGCTCTTTCCTGTCAGTCCATCAGCCTCATTGAAAGAGGAAACCCATCGCGGAGCCTGGAGAATGTGTGCCGCTGGGCCTTTGTGCAGCAGAAAGGTGACCTTGATCACGCCGAGCACCACGACCACGCAATTTTCCTCACGCGCCAAGGCTTCGGCCCCACGGGGATGCAGGGTAAGGAGCATGGAGGACACAGTAACATTCAAATAAGCCATTTTGCCCTGTACACTGTTACCAATTAAACACAGCTATAGGTTACCCATGAAATACACACACACACACACACACACACACACACACACACACACACACACACACACACACACACACACACACACAACATCAATCTGTAAAATGTGTTCTGTGGTTTATTATTATTATTCTGCCCTTCGATTTAAGCTTAAGCTCCACGGACCCGCCGAAGGGGTCGAATTCACAACATCTGCAAGACAAAAATGTCTGAGGGCTTCTTAAGATTTAATAAACTATGAATGTTTCATATTCATGTAACAGGAAGAAACTCAGCTAACTGATCTTTTTTATTTTTCTTTTTAAAAAACCTCAAAGCTAACGCTGAGCCTCTGAGCAAAAAAATATTTAGGCCGTTAGCAGAGAACTCTAGCTATACCGATCGATAAACGTATTGGATCTGCACAAATAAGCTTAGATAACATCCTGAGATTCCACAGATTATAGAAATATATAAGGACCATCACTGAGCGATCAGAACTCGTGACAGGGGAAGCAAATACAGACAACACACGAGTCGCTTTAGGTAGCAAAACACGGAGATATGCTCACCTTAGCTGTTATCCTGATCAAAAGTTGTGTTCAATGTCAGTAAAACGAGAAAAAACGCGGCTGAAGGTTAATCCATAGGTTATAGCAATGTGTCTGTCACTTTGAAAAAATTATTGATAATCCATAATTCAATTTTTATGCAAAAATCAGAGAAGAAAAATGTGCTGCTAATGGTAGCCACTAGAGCAGGGGTGAGGAACCTCCGGCCCCCGACCATTTGGTAAACTCACGCGAAAAAGAAAAAAATTAAGAAATCTAGACCGCAAAAAAATTAAACAAGCGAGTGCCTGTTTTTCCTGGCCAAAACTGGGTCCTTGAACACAACACGAGTTTAACGTGTCATCACGTGGTATATGTCTCGTCTGACAGGGGTGCAGTTCTGACCATAGACTGGTTCTGACGGAGAGCACCAAAACGTCGCTGCGGCACTTCCAAAAATGGAAGTACCCATCAGGAGCCGTACACAAGACACAGTTTTTTGCGTGGCTGTGTCTTTAGTTGAAAGCCCAGTGGCGATCTGTTCATCTGTCATACTGATCATACAGACAATAACTTTGTTGTTATTAGCATCTGGTTAGCTAGCTACGCTAACGAATATAAGAAGCTTTTTCTACAACCAGTGTAAAGGCACATCTTTATATGATCATTATAGTTATACAAAAATAAGAGAATAAAGTAAACAGATATAAAATACTATATGACAGTAAAAAAAAAAATGCTATTAATAAACAAGAATACAGTTTAAAAGGGGAGTGATTTGTAAAATATCCATAAAGAAAAATAAAATCTGTTTACAGTTCTGTTTCATGTGGATGTTGAGAGATGTATCCATAGATCTCCTAATGTTGCTCTCAAAGTGCACCAGATTGATGCTTTTAACTTCAACATTTAAAAAAAAAATCTTCCCCCCCCTAGAGGAGGTTAGGTCCCCCCCCACTTAAATCATGTCCACATGGATAGGATACTAAAAATACATTTGCACACATGTGGTGTACATATCTTTCTGTTTTGGTGGTCATGCCACAACCGTGTACATGAATGCATACGTGAGTCATGGTAAGATATCTGGATTAAGAGGTTGCGTTTTCTTTGCACAGCATGAAAGAAAGGTGAAATGAGTGGGCTGTGATTTTAGTATTTTTTAGCAGAGGTCAATAATTTGTACGGCCCTCGGAGGATGTTGAAAAAATTGAAATGGTCCTTGAGAGGAAAAAGGTTCCCCACCCCTGCTCTAGAGGTTAGTGCAGCTTCCAGTTTTTCTACGCGTCACTATCACTCCTTATTTGGTAACCTGTGTGTGTATGTGGAACTTTCCCTCGATTCCATTGGCTCTGACGGTTAGAAAGAGATGTCAATCATCAAAATCAACCAAGTGGGGCCAGAGATATGGAAAATCCACCCAAATGAAAGTTCAAGATCAGATTCAGTCTGATTACATTTTAAATGCAGTTGACATGCCCCACTGACTCAAATAAAAAGCTCCAGGCTCTCGTCTGAAAAAGTATTGCACAATCAGAAAGCCAATTTCTCAGTATCCAGTGCAAATGATATGACCAACCAGCCACAGCATCATTGATTTGGTGCTTAAACATATTTTAAATACTCTCTGCCAGATATTGTCACCCCCCCCACCACCACCTTTATATTCCTTTAACAACAGCCAAACAGAAACAGTGAGGGCAACTAACTGTCCCAATCAATACCATTAAAGGCCCATTCAACTGGAATTAAGTCACTTGCACTGCCCCTATGAACACTGGTTGTATTTTTTCTCCAATTGGAAGCAAACTGTATGCTTTGTTTTAGGCAGTGGTGGAAAAGGTATTCAGATAATTTACTTGAGTCACAGTACTAATTCCATTCAACTGCAAGTGAAAATACTGCATTGAGTATTATACTTAAAGGAGACATATCTTGTTATATTTGAACAATATATTGTAGGGCCATACCTATATAAAGTATATAAATATAGTTTTTTTTTCAAAATACCAAACAGATCCTGCATTTTAGTCATGCCTCATTTCACTCTATTTGCTCTGTCCAGCACTGTTTTTGCAGGGGGCTGATTCTGTGAGCTGCAGCTGACCACGCCCCCCTGCAGGAGAGGAGATCATGCTTTGAGATTAGCTGCTGGGCTGTCAGAAGAGGGGGAGAAAAAGAGATCTCCGTCCTTCGTGTTTTATTCTTATAGAAGTAAGAAGAGAAGTAATGGAGCAGAAACCCTCCTTTGTACGCAGCGGCCCAGACATAGACATCAAACGGCGACACATATTCAGTTGCCAGTTACTTTGGCATTAGGGCAGGGATATCTAGATACTTTCCGAGGTTTGACATAATGAATTGTGCTACTTTTAAAGCAAGCAACGATGTTTTCAAATCTGTAATCAAAAAGCTCCTCAAAAACGCTATCGAAGCAGTTCCTGCCGTTGCTACATTAGTTCAAACAGTACGGACTATTTTTCTTAGCGGATGCATGTCAATTTAAATCAATACAACTATTTTTTAAATCAATAAAATCATTTTCTAAATCCATAAAAGCATTTCAATTAATATTGGGAGTCATATCGTTACTTTGTTGAGAATGTGGCCATGTAATATGTGGCCATGTAATAACGATCTAGATCCCTCCGCTTTGCGTCGGGCTCCTGATCAGCCTGTCGGTGTTCTTTTCCCCATAATGACCGCCTTGCTGCACATTATCCCTTACATATGATTATATAGAGTCATTATTCATTTGTTTTAAAGCAGGAGGCGCAAACGCTTGCCTCGGGGAGGGAGAAAAAGAGCCACAGCGGAGAATAAACAGAAGGCCAACCATGCGCGGGAAGTCTTCTTTGCTGCTTTTGTGGCAGACTACAGCACCACTTATAGGCCTGGCATATGTATTACAGCGTCTCCAGCGCTTTTGCCGGCCGTGGCCCAACCCCACATTCCCCTGATAGGTGGAGAATTGACCACTAAGCGGAGCACCCCTTTTGTGACGTAGAAAATAATTCAAATCTGGATCAGTCTGTATCAGATCCGTTACAGCCGTTCTTTTAGAGATTTGGGTATGGAGGAAAAGAGAGAGGGTTGTGTTTTCTGACACTTGGTGAGTTCCCTGACACACCGGGGACACATATTCATGTATAAAAGACGTACAAGAGTGCATTTTGCATGATAGGTGCCCTTTAAGTAAAGCTGTTTGAGTCTGATTAGGAAAATGTACTCAAATAATTAAGAGTGAAAGTACACATTGCAGAAAAACTATTAAAATAAGTATTTTAATATATGTTTGCAATATGTTGTATTGTGATCTCACTCATTAAACTAAAATAAACTAAAACCAACTCAAAATCACTTTATTTGAATCTGTTTTATGTGATCCGTATCTCTTGTAGCTGGTACACAAATAACCGATCCACTCATTACTTGTATCAGTCCCACCTTCTTAGTAACTATCATACCAGGTGTTGGTTTGCAAATGCTTTTAAAGTTCGACGTCACTTCCATGAAAATAGCAGCTGCCAGAGTCTCTAAACCTTTGAGATGACAGGTCATTAAAGCATTTTAATATATATAAAAGTTACCTGTGAGTTCATGACCCTCACTTTACAAAGTAGACCGAACACATAACCGAACACATTTTTAATTGGGTTTTGCCCCAAAAAAAACACATGTGATTATATGCCTCGAGCTTGACAAGGCATACAATGGATATCAACAGTCGCTGTGATGCAGCTGAGGCTAAAGTGCACAGGGATATGTTATACAGTGTCATGCTCTACCTGCAGCCTCTTTGTTTAGGCTGGTAGATTAGTACCATGTTTTTTTTTGTTTTGAAGCAGATAGACCTGCAGTGCCACTAAAGTAAGGCACACACCACTATCTGCTATCCAAAGCGAATAAATATACACTTTCAAAAAAAAAAATATTTAAAGGTCACCTATTATGCAAAATACACTTTTTCATGTATTTTATACATAAACATGTGTCCCCTCTGTGTAAAGAGATTCTGGAAATGTAAGAAAAAATGATTTTCTCACTTTTTGTCATGATCCATTTATATAAAAACCTGTCTGAATATGAGGTAATCAGATTTTGGCCACTTGTGTAACCATTAGCCAATAACCAACCAAGATAAAAAATCGTTTATAAATGTGCTATATAAATAAAACTTGATTTGATTTGATGCATATATCAATTAAAGGCAGCGGCAAAAAGAAAAGTCTTCAGCCTGGATTTAAAGAGTTTTTTTTTCTAAACCTCTCTAAAATGGTCAAATGTCACTTGTTTTGCATCAATCTTAATTCTCCCCTTTTAGAAGTGTAGTTATGGTCATTTGTTCTGGAAATGTCATTTTCGACCCTGAGACCTGAAAAACAGGCTTGGGGCTTAACAGGTTAATGACTGCCGTTTTTTGGGGCCTGTGGAAAAACACCTGAGTGAAGAGATGTGTTTACTATGTGAAGTAGATCTGAGGCCATGCAATGAAAAACATGTTTGAAAAATCCTGTTGGAATAATATCAAGGCAGCAGGAAGAGGATTTCAGAAGTTGAATAATGTCCTTGTCAAATGTTTTTATCATTAATCTGATGGAATTGAGTCATGGTGTTTGAATTGATATTAGGTGGACACAGGGACAAAAAATGTGCTGTACCTGATGCAGAGGCACTGACTGCTTGTCTAATTTTCTGAATTGTGTCAGTGAAGAAGGAGGCAAATTCATTGCAGGCCCTGGTGGATAGAAATTCAGAGGCTACTGACACTGGGGGGTTTATTAGTCTGTCAACGGTAGCAAACAAGGCACGTGCGTTGTTTTTGGCAATTACACTGAACAAAAATATAAATGCAACACTTTTGTTTTTGCTCCCATTTTTCATGAGATGAACTCAAAGATCTAAAAAATTTTCTATATACACAAAATAACCATTTATCTCAAATATTATTCACAAATCTGAAAAAATCTGTGATAGTGAGCACTTCTCCTTTGCCTAAATAATCCATCCCACCTCAAGGGTGGGGCATATCAAGATGCTGATTAGACAGCATGATTATTGCACAGGTCTGCCTTAGGCTGGCCATCATCATCATTGTCATCGTTTGCGTCATGACGTAACCATTTACGCGCCTTCTTATGACCCACACAGCGTTTGACATCGTTGATTTTCTCAACACCGCTCACAACAACATCAATAGAGGACTGCGTCGGGTAGTTTTTAATCATACGAAGCCAGATTAAATTAAAGAACGACTTCTCCAACCTTATACTTTTCTCCAGAGTACTGTGGTGCATTGTTTATTAATGTGTTTCAGCAGCATTTACAGAGCGCTGCTCATCCGCCGGAGTTTATTCTACTGTTAACTCGTGGCAGCGGCCGCTGTAAAGTATTCACTGTCTGACTGTCACACAAGCAGCTGATAAATATCCCCCATCCCCATCAGTGAATGTGTTTCAGTCTGAATTGACGCTGTTATGAAAGTTTCTCTGCCATTCTACAGGTGATGTTAGCACAGCAACCGAAGCTAATCAGACTATCTTGACTACTTGCTATCATATTGTGGCATGAGCTGATGATTTTACTTGTGATGGCCACATGTAGCCCATGTATTGATTCTATCCGATAGCTGCAATAATACAAAACAACAGGAAAACGTCTGCCTGCTCTTCACAATGGTCAATAACAGTGAACGGATAGTCATTAAAGTAAGGTAAAATAAACAGAATCACAATAACTTGTATTTCGCTGTACTCGCCATGAACTGTTATTGCTCAGGTTAATCTCGACCTCCTCCAATGTAAGCGTGGCGTATTTGGTTCTTAGATCTTGCCGACTCCAGCAAAGGTCAATTGTGTCTATAGAGTGCGCCATCTAGTGGGATCAACTGAAATGCCGGGTATCGCAGGAAAAAGGCTAAATGAATGCGGTCTTTACTATAATTTGGAAAATGTTGTACCAATATTCGGCGGGCCCGATTAAAAAGCCCAACGGGCCGTATATGGCCTTAGTTTGCCCATGCCTGCTATAGACAGCAGTTCAGTAAATAGATATAGATAGATATTAGCCGCATTCACACCGCGTACTTTGCAGCACTTAGTGCCGGCACTTAGTGCTCCGGCACTTATTACCCCAGGGCACTAAGTACCAATCGTGTTCACACCGGAGTAATTTTCCCTGAGGGAAGATTACGCAAATGAGCCGCTGACGTCACTTCGTCTTCTTCTGCTTTGGGTTTACTGGCAGGCTGCAAACAACTTCACAGCTTCTGCTGAAGCCTTCAGAGTAAATCGCCAGAACGCCGACACCTCCTCATCACTCCACTGCTCCCATGTTTTTTTTTTCTGTTGCCATAAGTTATTCTCTCTCCGTTGGTGCGTGGGGCTAATGCTAATGCTAATAATGCTAATGCCACAAATACAATGGCGGCTTCACAAAACTTTTTCAGAGTTTTACGGGGCGTGGTTTGCAATTCGCCCAGCCAATCAGAACTGGGGTACTTTTTCCCCCCAGGATAGTACCACCTCTCTAACAGGCACTAAAAATGGGGGTAAAAGTTCCCGGCACTAAGTACTCCTTTTGGTGTGAACGCAACATAAGGGGTACTAACGGAACTAAAGGGGAAAAGTACGGGGAGAAGTACTCAGGTGTGAACGCGGCTATTTAGGAACAGAGCTTGAGAGAAGCATTTCAGCTGAAGGGCCAAATATTCAAAAGAAGCAAAGTTCCCATAAGATGTCTTCCTGCATTGAAGGGAATCATTGAAAAAAATAGCAACTTGTCACGGTTGTCATGTCAGGTCACGGGTCTATGTCTAGGTTTGGGTGTTTTCACTGTTCTCTATACCATGTTTTCCTCCTGGGTTATTGTCTGGTCCTTTTCCCTGTGTTTTTCCTCCTGTCGTTAGTTTCCTCACCTGTGTCTCGTTAGCTGATTGTGTTCACCTGTGGCCCTTGTGTTTCTCCTCCCCTGCCCGGCTGTGTCTTGTCTTGTAATTATCCCTCCCTGTATTTAGTCTTGTCTCGTCCTGTGTTCAGTGTTGGTGCTTCTTTTGTATGTGACCCAGTTCACCGAAGAGTGTTTTGTTTGTCCAAGTTTATTTAAAGCCTTGAAATAAAGGTATCGTCAAGTGTAATCTGCGTTTGGGTCCTACCTGCTTCACTCTGCGTAATAGTAAGCACCAACCAGAAATGGACCCAGCAGATGATCCGTTCGAGCTGGAATTATTGAATTTTTCCTTTGATTTGGCTTGCTGCTATGATTGGTGGAAGGGAGCGTCCAGTGTTCTGCAGAAGGAGGCCGCTCTGGTAGAGGCGCACCGGTTGGCTATGGAGAAACCAGACTTGGTGAAATTCTTACCGGGCTGGATTTTGAACTTCATCTGGGTGTGTGATTTCCAGCCCGCTGACTATAAACGTCTCGGTGTGTTCCGTCTGGAGTCAACCCCTGCTTCTTCCCCATTTCCTGCTCCTGTCCAGGATCCGTTCTCGGGTACTCGTCTGGCTTATGGAGGTCCACGGAGTATTCAGGCGGCTGCTAAAAGGAGTCGCAAGGCCAAGCTAGCAGCCCGAGCCCCAAGAGCCATGGCTCCAGCCCCAGTTCCGGCCCCAGCAGCCATGGTTCTGGCTCCAGTACCGGCTCCAGTACCCCTGGTCCCGACTCCAGTTTCGGCTCCAGGACTGGCTTACCGGCCAACGCCAACTCCCCGTGTCCTGTCGGCATACCGGCCGACGCCAGCACCCCGTGTCCTGTCGGCGTACCGGCCGACTCCAGCACCTCGTCTGCTGCTGGCTCCCCAGCCAACACCAGCTCCTCGTGTCCTGTCGGCGTACCGGCCGACTCCAGCACCCCGTGTTCTGTTGGCGAACCAACTCTCTCAAGTTTCCCCTCCAGACACTTCTCAAGTCCCCTCTCAAGTTCCTACCGGAGTCCCCTCTCAAGTTTCCCCTCAGGTCTCCTCTCGAGTTCCCTCTCAAGTCCCCTCTCAGGTCCCCTCTCGAATTCCCTCTCTAGTCTCCTCTCGAGTTCCCTCTCAAGTCCCTTCTCAGGTCCCCTCTCGAGTTACCTCTCGAGTCACCTCTCGAGTTCCTTCTCGAGTCACCTCTCAAGTCAACTCTCCAGTGTCCTCTCGAGTCACCTCTCAAGTCAACTCTCCAGTGTCCTCTCGAGTCACCTCTCAAGTCAACTCTCCAGTGTCCTCTCGAGTCACCTCTCAAGTTTCCCCTCAGGTCTCTTCTCGAGTCCCCTCTCAAGTCACCTCTCAAGTTCCTACCCGAGTCCCCTCTCAAGTTTCCCCTCAGGTCTCCTCTCGAGTTCCCTCTCAAGTCCCCTCTCAGGTCCCCTCTCGAATTCCCTCTCTAGTCTCCTCTCGAGTTACCTCTCGAGTCTCCTCTCGAGTTCCCTCTTAAGTCCCTTCTCAGGTCCCCTCTCGAGTTATCTCTCGAGTCAACTCTCCAGTGTCCTCTCGAGTCACCTCCCAAGTCAACTCTCCAGTGTCCTCTCGAGTCACCTCTCAAGTTTCCCCTCAGGTCTCCTCTCGAGTTCCCTCTCAAGTCCCCTCTCAGGTCCCCTCTCGAGTTACCTCTCGAGTCACCTCTCGAGTTCCTTCTCAAGTCAACTCTCCAGTGTCCTCTCGAGTCACCTCTCAAGTCAACTCTCCAGTGTCCTCTCGAGTCACCTCTCAAGTCAACTCTCCAGTGTCCTCTCGAGTCACCTCCCAAGTCAACTCTCCAGTGTCCTCTCGAGTCACCTCTCAAGTTTCCCCTCAGGTCTCCTCTCGAGTTCCCTCTCAAGTCCCCTCTCAGGTCCCCTCTCGAGTTACCTCTCGAGTCACCTCTCGAGTTCCTTCTCGAGTCCACTCTCCAGTTTCCTCTCAAGTTCCCTCTCAAGCCCTCTCTCGAGTCCCCACTCAAGCCCCTACTCATGTCCAGTTGGAGGTCCCGCAGACTAGTCTTCTGCCGGGGGTCCTGCCAACCCCATGTCCTGTACCGTTGGAGGTTCCGCTGGGGGTCCTGCCAACCCCATGTCCTGTCCAGTTGGATGTCCCGCAGACTAGTCTTCTGCCGGGGGTCCTGCCAACCCCATGTCCTGTCCAGTTGGAGGTCCCGCAGACTAGCCCTCTGCCGGGGGTCCTGCCAACCCCATGTCTTGTCCAGTTGGAGGTCCCGCAGACTAGCCCTCTGCCGGGGGTCCTGCCAACCCCATGTCTTGTCCAGTTGGAGGTCCCCGCAGACTAGTCTCCTGCCGGGGGTCCTGCCAACCCCATGTCCTGTCCAGTTGGAGGTCCCGCAGACTAGCCCTCTGCCGGGGGTCCTGCCAACCCCATGTCTTGTCCAGTTGGAGGTCCCGCAGACTAGCCCTCTGCCGGGGGTCCTGCCAACCCCATGTCTTGTCCAGTTGGAGGTCCCGCAGACTAGTCTCCTGCCGGGGGTCCTGCCAACCCTTTGTCCTGTCCCGTTGGAGGCCCCGCCGACTACTCTCCTGCCGGGGGTCCTGCCAACCCCATGTCCTGTCCCGTTGGAGGTCCCGCCGACTACGCTCCTGCCGGGGGTCCTGCCAACCCTATGTCCTGTGCCGTTGGAGGTCCCGCCGTCTACTCTCCTGCCGGGGGTCCTGCCAATCCTATGTCCTGTGCTGTTGGAGGCCCCGCCGACTACTCTCCTGCCGGGGGTCCTGCCAACCCTGTGTCCTGTCCGGTTGGAGGCCCCGCCGACTACTCTCCTGCCGGGGGTCCTGCCAACCCTTTGTCCTGTCTCGTTGGAGGTCCCGTCGTCTACTCCCCTGCCGGGGGTCCTGCCAACCCTTTGTCCTGTCTCGTTGGAGGTCCCGTCGTCCACTCTCCTGCTGGGGGTCCTGCCAACTCCTGGTCCTCTTCCGTGGGGGATCCTGCCGAAGCCTGTCCCGCCGGCTCCGGTTCCTGTCCGGCCGACACCGGGTCCTGCCCGGCCTCCGGAGTTGTCTGGTCTTCGCCCTCATGCTCGGCCCCCTGAGTTCGCCCGCTGTGGCCTTCGCCCCACTATGGACTCTGCCTTGCCCCCGGGCCGTCCGCCCGAGACCCCCACCTTGGACTCTGCCTTGCCCCCGGGCCGTCCGCCCGAGTTCCCCACCTTGGACTCTGCCTTGCCCCCGGGCCGTCCGCCCGAGACCCCCACCATGGACTCTGCCTTGCCCCCGGGCCGTCCGCCCGAGACCCCCACCTTGGACTCTGCCTTGCCCCCGGGCCGTCCGCCCGAGTTCCCCACCTTAGACTCTGCCTTGCCCCCGGGCCGTCCGCCCGAGTTCCCCTTCTCGGCTTCTGCCGTGCCCCCGGGCCGTCCGCCCGAGATCCCTTCCTGTTCCCCTACTGGGCTCCTGGGCGGTCAGCTTAGTCCCGTCCTCCGGACCCCCTCCACCCACCCTGGTGGCCTAGGGATACGTCCCTCCTCCGGACCCCCTCCACCCACCCTGCTGGACTGTGTTGGATTTTTGTTTTTGGGGTTTAGGGACGTCTGGAATCCGTCCCTTGAGGGGGGGGTTCTGTCACGGTTGTCATGTCAGGTCACGGGTCTATGTCTAGGTTTGGGTGTTTTCACTGTTCTCTATACCATGTTTTCCTCCTGGGTTATTGTCTGGTCCTTTTCCCTGTGTTTTTCCTCCTGTCGTTAGTTTCCTCACCTGTGTCTCGTTAGCTGATTGTGTTCACCTGTGGCCCTTGTGTTTCTCCTCCCCTGCCCGGCTGTGTCTTGTCTTGTAATTATCCCTCCCTGTATTTAGTCTTGTCTCGTCCTGTGTTCAGTGTTGGTGCTTCTTTTGACCCAGTTCACCGAAGAGTGTTTTGTTTATTTAAAGCCTTGAAATAAAGGTATCGTCAAGTGTAATCTGCGTTTGGGTCCTACCTGCTTCACTCTGCGTAATACAACTCCACCTCCTTTCTTATGCATTCTTTCCTGACTTATAAAACTGAAGTTGGGAGGTGTTGATTCGATAAGAACAGCTGCACTGTTATTTTGTTAAATCCAAGTTTCCGTTAAAACATAAAATTAAGATTGTGCTCAGTGATAAAATCATTGATTAAAAACGTTTTTCCTGCCAAAGACCTGCCATTTAATAAAGCTAGTTTAAGTTTGTTGAATACACTATCAGTCAGATTTTTTGTGACAAGCTGTGGCTGACATGGAATCACTGCTAAATTTGATAAACTCACACAAACGTTTGAGCGCTTCCTGTTTCCAAGCTGATTCACCGCTTTCAATCTATTACCTATCAACACAGATATCGGCAAAGCTACTGGCAGGCAGGGCCCGGCTTGTCCTGGAAAGAATTGAGAGTGCCATACACCCTTGAGCCTGGACCCAGCACATATCAGTTAGAGTTTGCTGCGTTTTGTACACACACATTCTTATCAGGCTTCGGAGACCACAGATGCTGTCTTGAAGGGGGGGGAGGTAGTTGACGTAGGCACGGTGATGAAGACGGAGATTGTGGTGGGCGTCGTTGAGGGGCGGGGGTAAAGGACATGCTGCCAACCCTGCGCATCGCCTTCTTGCGGTCATTGATCTACAGGAAGGACTTGGTGACAACCCTCTGTATCTCCTTCATGTGGTCGAACTCCAGGAGGGTGGGCAAGGGTGAAAGGTTGAATGGAGAGTAGAGAGGGCTGGGGGGTGAAGGAAGAGTATCCTTAAAGGTGATAGGGGGGTTGAATGGCAATGGAGACTCCTCCATTTGTATCATAGGTCTCCCATAACGAAGACATTCCTCAGGCAGGTGCAGTGATACTTCTTCAAGGTTTACTGCGCGATTTGTTGTGTCTTTCTCCTGTTTTGATTCCTCTTGTCGCTTGTCCTTGGCAGAGGGAACAGATTGATGATGCAGGCAGTTGAATATGTTAGAGATAAACAATTTCACTCCTGACTTGTTCAGGCAAACTCTATCTGCCTTAAAAAGATGTCTGCGGTCTCAGAAAAATTTAAAATTGTCAATAAAATGGACAGAATGGTCAGTACAGGCAGTTGAAAGCCAGGTGTTCAGTGCAAACAATCTGCTGAATCTCTCCAGTCCTCTTCTGACTGGCGGTAGAGGGCCACTGATGAACACCTCCGCATTTAGAGAGCTGACAGCTTCCAACAAACATTTAAAGTATTTTTTCAGCACTTCTGACTCTTGTTTCACAACATAATTTGTTCCAATGTACAGTACCACATTTTTCACAGTCGGATGTTCAGCCCCAATATGCAGGATCTTCTCAGCCAAGTAAGAGACCATATCGTTGGTAAAACAGTACTTTGGTGTTGTTCTTACTACACAGACTTTTTACATCTCTTACAGCAGAATCACCCACAATCAGAGTTTCAGGCCCAGTCGTTAGCTTTCCCTCTAGCCTTTTACTTTTGGAGTAGCTATTGGTCCTTACCCTGCTGTGTGAAGAGGATCCAGGTCATCAGAAAGAGATCTCCGGTTCTCGGTCAGCAGAGTCTATCTGTTCTGGATTGGTACACTCAGTGGTTTAGGAGGATTGTTTGTAGTTCTCCCTTTAGCAGCTGTCCACAGCTGCTTCTTAGTATGAATAGGGGTTGAAGAGGCGCTCTACCTGGGTGATAACAATGCAGGCCAGCCGGTCGCATCACAGATTTCCCAAATCCCATGGAAATTATTTACTCTTCGGCTTTTTACCCAGAGAGTTCCAGGGAGGACTACCACTTGTAGATGTATTACCCGGTACACAGCCCTCCTGTTCCTTGGAATCCTTGTAGCTGCTAACTAGCTTTGAGTTCGCATGCCTTTGTCCATTATTTTGCAACACTGGTAAAGTGGTGTCATTCCAACCTGGTCTATTCACTTCCACGTTAACTTCCAACCATTGCATTTTAATTTCCAACACGGCCATCTTCTGTAGAAGTTTGTGGAAGTCATCTGTAGAGAACGGAGGCATTTTGCTGCTAACTAGCTTAAGCTAAATAGCATGCAGTACCAGGTTTTAGCTGTTGCTAGCCCACGCTACTATAAGACTGAGGTCGTCGTAAAAATATTGAAATATGGCAGAAATCCTCCATCTATTTACGAAGAATAACTGTCCCAGTGATAAGTTAATGTCCAGGAGCTGCCGCTCGAAGTTTTCCGAAAGGAAAAATAGGAAAATCAGCATAACATTACATTACATTGAGGGGGGTGGTGGCGAAGTCGATAGGGACTTGGCTTGGCAACTGGAAGGTCACCAGTTAGTCCCGGCAAGACTAAGTGCTACCGAGGTGTCCCTGAACAAGGCACCGTTCCCCACACTGCTCCCCGGGCGCCGTTCAAAATGGCAGCACACTACTCCTAACACTAGGATGGGTCAAATGCAGAGAAACAATTTCCCCACGAGGGATTAATAAAAAGTCCATCTTACATTGCGTTTAGCTGATGCTTTTATCCAAAGTATAAACAATAAGTGCATTCGATCAACAAGATACAAACTTGAAGAAAACAGAATCATATAAGTACATCAGGTTTCATAGAGCCAAAACATTTCAAGTGCTACTCAACTGGCTTTAGATAAGCCAGTCCTTTATTAGTGCTTTGTAAGCATAAACAAGTAAGCAGAGGCAAGAGCAAGCGTCTGCACTGTAAGAAAGCAGGAGGTAGTCAGTCTTGTTCTGTATTTACATTTCATGCCATTCATGTCAGAAAAATCTGCTTCACAAAGGTATGTAGCCTACAGCCAAATAAAGCAGACATTTTCAGTGCTGCTTGGTGAATGTTCTTATAGTTTTCTGGGTCTACAAGGCTCCAGAAATGTTGTGAGTTTCGCTGAGACTTAAAGCTGAACATGATTTTGGAGATTTATAACCTCCATCTCTATCTCCACAGGATTGACACTGAACAGTTCAGCCATCTTTTTTGTCTTGACATTAAATTATAAACCATAATAAATCAATTGTATGGATCTAGCCTCCCTATATCTGTGTGTGAAATTGTTCCATCCTCAAAAACAAAAAATGAATGCTTCTGCAGTCTAGCTGCAGCTTAGGTCTTCTGTTAAAAAAAGGACACAGCAGACAACAGGAGTATTTACAATAGCATATAACAACTAAAATACTGCATGTGGGTGCACACTTAAATTCTCTGTCTTACTGTTACATAAATCCCATGAATGTATGAGATTAAGTTAGCTTCATTATATCTCAATCATTTAAGTGAATAATAACGTTTCTATCAGGTTACTATCAGCCTGTCACTCATTATTTTCAGGGAGGGGGCGGGCTTTAGAGGAACAGAGGAGACGGTGATCACGGAAGCTTTCCTCCTGCCTTCACAAACTTTACACGTATTTATCAACTGTACATTTCCTTTTTCCTTTCAAACTGGAGTGTGTCATAAACGTGTTTATCAATACCTCCCAGACCTACCCTTTATGATGATGACCTAATGTGATATAAAGTCCTTTGTGAAGCACTCTCAAAAAACCCTTTCTTGGACCCAGAGTGGACGTGATATCAGAGCATAAAAAGTGCTAGTTGCTGTCACCACTTCAGAGACACACGGTGAAGCTGACTGCGTAATAATTAATCAATGTATGCCTGCATAGTGTATAGTACTTTCCATATACCATGGACCAAACCTTTTATCTTTGTTCATTCTCACTTCACCAACGCCTTTGTTAGGAAAAATATCATAAGGCATCCGTGATTTATTTTCTCTCCCCACTTGGAGTGGCACAGATAGAAAACGGTCAGTGTGTATTCATTTTTTTACGTGCAGCAACCAATGCATCAATTTCACATTGACAACTGGAGCAATAGTAATAGATGGAAAGAACAGCAGGTGACTCCTGCACGCTATGGAAGCCAGCTGACAATATGATATATTGTGCTGTTCCATGCAGGATAGCTCTGCAATTGAACACATTTTAGCTACGGGATTAAAGCCTCTCAACGATTGATTGTTGCTGGCACTCACATCACAGTGGGTTGTTTGTTGATGCCTGCAATCTGTGTGTCTAGTGCCTCACAATTCGGAATTGTATATAGAGAACATCACCTGTTTTCACCTGTCGTGCCTTATGGGGCTTGCATTCAGATGAAAAGTGCAATACACATCCAATCGGCAAAGATGCTAACCTATGTAGAATATTCAAAGCCTTCAGATTTGATTTATATACCCCAATATCACAAATTATACATTTGTTTCAGGGGGTGTTACAGTCTTTGAAGAACACAAAACCAGCTGTTGTTAGACCATTGCAGAGTTCTCCCCAAAGAAAACCTCACAGTTAATGCGGAATGAATTAAATCAGAGGAACGGTGCTTCTCCAAGGACAAACAGACTTTAGATGTTACAGTTTGTTACTGAACAAACATCTTAATACAATTGGAACATAGACACAATTATAATGTGAATATCTATACAAAAGGAGGATCCAGGTCCTGCCAAAAAAAGCCAGAAGCATGATCCAGATGTATCATTTGATACTGAGAACCTGCCATGGAGACGGGTTGAATTGCCCAAACTAATGTTAATAATAATTCAGTCATCCAACTCACCGGTTTCTTTGATATGTTTATTAGAAGCAGCATATAGTTTGAGTTTGGCATCTAGGCTCGTGCCTCATGACTCCATAGATTTACATAGAATATTGAGTGATGATTAGATATATATCCCCCTGAGCTTACAGGTGGTGGTGGGGCGGGGGGGGCAGCATTAGCGAGGCAGAGGCAGGCAGATCTGGCAGCTTAAATAGAGCGGCAAGTTTAGCAGAATTTGTTTGGTTGGTTGTAAGAGAGACGAGGGCGTCACGTGTTAATGTATCATTGGTGCTCGAGATGACTGAACTAGTTTGCAGGCTTCGCTCCATTTATGACGGCTCGACCTGTATTAGCGATACATATTTTTGTATTCACGTAAGAAAATACTACAAATATATAAATATAGTGGATAAAAGAATAGATTGCTGAATTGATTTGTTTTAATGCCTATCTTCCAACCATTTGTTTTGCAGTTTGATGAAGGGGGATTTAATGATGTATACTTTAACTACCGTGTTTCAACACCTACAAGCTGGGCATTATTGGGAGGCATAAGCCCAGAGCGGCTGCCTCTGTTGAAGATCAATCAAATATGACAATTCCCACACCGAGCAGCCTCGGTTATTGAGGTCATAAAGACATGATTGTCTTCATGGCTTTCCGTAGGACTCCCCTCGACAAGGGCTAAATTAATTCCATGCTGTCTGGGGGAAAAACATCTTCTCTGCAGCCATTGTTTTATGTTGATAAGTGCAGAGCCATCCTGTAAGCAAGCTGTCATTAAGCCTTTCTGTTTGAGTGTGACATGTTTTGAAATTGAACAATTTCCCCAGGCTGGAATAAACAAACAATTTACCAAACTTCACCCCATGGACAGTGAAGAGATTCATGGAAAGGTTGATGGTAAAGGTGGGATGGAAATACCAGTTCTGCTGTTCATAAATAGCAAATCTAATCCATCAAACAGAATAACAAACAACAGCTATTCCCCTTGCTTTACTGTGGATCCTTTGTCATGGTGGTGCACCTACATTTCCTAAACCTGCAGTAGCTCTACTTACACACATATGCAGGTAATTACCACTTTCACTTCTTTCTTATTACACAATGGAGACGTCCTATTAAAAAACAAACAATTTGTTGTCTTTGTCCGGCTCAAAGCCTATTATTATGTCAGAAATACTTTCAAAGACTTCACAAAATGATCTTCCTTTAGAAAGCACAACGACATGCTGAACAACCTACTTAAGTATGGATTGGGCTCGGCAACAATTTGTTGTGATAATTTATCTTTCAATGGAATCATCAAGACATCCGGATACACAATTGCGTCATCTAACTTGATGATAATAAGCACACATTCAATCAAAATTCTCAGAAAATCCAATTAAACCCACGTACATCTAATTATATGGCTAACCTAACTACTCTGTATTTGCATGTACAGTAAACTTGGTCAATATATAGTTAGATTTGTATGATATCCTTTTGTTCTGTTGTTTCTGTTTTTATGTCTTCATGTGGAACCTACTGCTTCAGGTCTCCCTTGAAAAAGAGATCATTGATCTCAATGGGATTTCATCTGGATAAATAAAGGTTTTGAATTTAATTTAATTTAATTTATTTGATTTCACTAGAAACAGTTAATTTTGAAATTATGTTCTACAGACATATTGCCCAGCCCTTTGTGTAGAGTTTCAAAGTCCCAAGTAATTTCAAATGTTATTATTATAACTTATTATTATTTTCTACACTTGCTTGGATGAATATAAAACTCCCCTAGCATGAGATGATCAAATGTCTTATCCTAAAAAGATTGAGGTCAGTGAAAATACTTTGAATAGATAATCACAACAAAATAATTCAACTGTGGCTTAAGAGAATGTAAGTAGGACATGTCCAACAACTACCATATATAGGCTACTGATATGTAAACCAATGGAGAAGCTTCATTTTGAGAAGTGTATTAATTTATCACAAAATACATTCCCTTTCAGATGATGTGTCAATTTGGGGTCAACTTCAGCAGCCATATAGCAGTGCTTTATTTTTTAAATGTTCTGATTTGCATCTGGGTTGCTTCTCCCCCTCCCCCCGAGTTAAAACAATGTCTGATATACTCTTATTATATTTCTATAAATCTAAATGACATAACGGCGACATAACAAAGTTATCATCCACACATTTTACAATACATGGATTTGTATATATGTACTGGGATAGTTGTAATGTTCATTGTTAATATTCAGCCTTGGGAAAATCAGCGCTTAGCTAAACATGTAGCTACAAAATCTACTAATGTTGGCTACATGCTCACTATCAGTATATCATAGGAAAAGTCCATGTCTAACTCATCAAATGTCTGTTTCCTATGGCTAGCCTCTGGCTATTTTTCAATGTGCTTTTCTCCTAACTGAGATCATATAGTTCCCTTATACTTCTGACAAAACATTAAAAAAGAACAGCGAGAAACGTATATTTTTAACAATCAGGGATAGATAAAAAGAAAAGGGCATAGACAATAAATGGTTTGTGTGGGATAAACTTTCTCTTCATGCTGCAGGTATGCAAGGTGTTTGTTTTCCAATTTAAAGCCTCTGTATTGTCTCTGCTTTAAGGCGAAAAGGTGGCAGAAAGTGTATTTACGGCTCCAAATTGCACAGTTTTCTTAACTTCGAAGATCATCTGTCAACAACCCTTATGGCTTTTCAAAAGGATGGACTTCTGTCAGCCTTTAATCTGGCGTCACTCTTTTGTCTGGCTATCATCATTGTCTCAACTATATTTGTTTCAGACAGAGCAGGGACCACTTTTTTTTTTAAACAAGCCAATTAATCTATATAATAATATGTTGGATTCAGACTACAGTTTACATTTTTGTAAACAAAACAACATATATTTTGTGACCCTTTGCAGTAACACTGAGGACCGGATAAGGAAACATGGCCCTATAATGAAAACCCATTTTTACTTCATTATTTCCCCTAAAATATGCATTTAAACATGTCATCTCCTATATTTGACACATTTTGTTGGCTTGTGTTTTGTCGTGGCTTGACCTCTTTTTTTTTTATATCTGTCCGCCTTCAGTCTGTGTCTCCACTCTGTATCTCTGAATACCATCCTTATCTCACCCATACCTCTTTTTTTAAATCACCATCAACACTATTAATAAACCTCATTTTCATTCTCTCGGTGTCTTCCACTACTTCCTTCTATTCTTACAAATCTGAATTTCCAACATTTTGTATCCTGTTTTTAATTTCGTTTTTGGTAAACCCACAGAGGATTGATTAGAGGGTAAATGGTTTTAGGAAGTTCAATTTAGACTACAGACTCCCAGAACAGTGATCAATGTCTACCAATTACATCACTGCAAGCATTTTCCCTTCAGAGATTCAGCCATTCTATAAATTCAAGGAGGACAAAACCGTTTTTGAAAAGTTCACTTACCAATTCCCAGACTAAATTGCACTCGTTAAAACCATAACGTATGCAAAGTCAATTATTTCTGCTGTAGCACTGAGAGTGTTTTCCCTCCTGGTGCCATGTCAGGGTTTTATTTGTTCTTTCATTCCATTTTTTTCAGTTTCTTTCTCTTTCATACTTTTTACAAAATTGACTGATTTTATAGATGATTGCTTTTCCTATGAAATAGTTTGCAATTTCTTTAGTTTTATCCCAAGTTTTTAAACTTTTGTTACAATTACTGGTTACCTTTATAAAAAAAAGTAATTTATAACCAAATATGAGTAAACAACAGCACAAAGAGAGCACCGAATAAGGAAGTGCGTTTTAATTCTATTTGCGGCACACTTGTCTTCTCTATTCTGCCAACCGAAGCCTCCATATTGTCTGTCAATAGCAATTTGGCGACTGACGCCACAGCATGCATAAAGCTAGCAGGAAATAGTCAGTTTTAATTAATAATCACGAAGCTGGCAAATGTAAAACGTTTCCTTCCTTCCATGCTGAATCTCTGTCCCCCCCACTCCTTCTTTGTTTGTGATATCTGTTTCCTGTTTTGCTGCATAGTTCATCAATACATCTATCATGAGACACACGTCTGCACACACAGTAACATGCATGGACAGAAATACACACACATCTGTCTTACTTTAGATGGCAGAGTACTGTACTTTGGACTTGCAAGTAGTGTCAGTTTGTATTTGCTCCAGTTGAGGTGAATGAAAGTTGTTCTGTAGGGCTCAATGTATTTCGAAACATAACGTTTAAAAAACACAGCAACGACATTTATATTTTAAAATCATCGTCCTAGTTATACGGCGGAATCAACATTCGTAAGAGAATATTTATTTGGAAGTCATTTTCCTATCCTATGGAGATAGAAGCTAGCTGCTGTCATGTTGTTTAGTAAAGTTTAGGTCACCTCAACAAAACTGTTTGCCTGAAAAATATTTGGAAAACAGCAGAAGTCTCAGAAACTCCAGAGATAAAACAGAAGCTATCTGCATTACTGGATATCAGGAAAGGTTCTCTTTGTCTTCTAAGAGTTATTTTAATTTACATCTTATTTGCACTACAGAATGCATATTGTATGAAACGTAAAACAGCTCCTTTTTCAGTCAACAAAACAAGGAGACTACATGAAATGAATGAAATTACTTTTTTTTATTTAGGTCAACTTTTTTGAGGTCAACGAAAGAGAACTTTCGTCGTTGAATTTTAAGAAGTCAAGTTAAATTCAAGTGTTGACATTTTTGATAAGTGACCAATACAATTACCTAGGACATAACAACCTGTGTGTTGAACTGTACATCCAACCATCCATTACAACTACCTAGTTTATTTTACTTCACCCCGAATAAAGGACGTGGGTTTGTTACATTTTATTATTTTTCTTTATAATGGGACACAGGGTTCGGTCCGGATTGATTTGCAGTTCGGTCCGGATCCTGACCTTGGTCCGGAGTTTGAGAAGCCCTGCGCTACAGGGTGTACTTTGAGGGTTTGTGACTGCGCAGAGCGTTTACATGCATAAAAAGCTACATAACACACAAGGGGACGGGTAATAACCGGAAAAGCATGACATGGGACCTTTAAAGTTTGAAATAACTTTTCCTGAACATTGTAAAAATAGTAAAATTCTTCTCTTATCCAAGTTTTTAAATCAAATCTGAGAAATGAGCTGCCTAAAAGAGGTAAACACAGTCATCGTTTATGGCCAACAGCACAAAGCCGCAAGTTTGGCGTTTTTTCACAGACTCAGGAAGTTTAAACCAGAAAATAGAAATGTTACCAACCCAAAGAAAATATGCTTGATGTACTGAATAGTTTGGTAAGGTTTAAGTTCTAATATTTAGTTTGAAGTAAAACAAAAAACACAAATCCCAACCATCCAGGAAAGCATACTGGTAGCAGCCTGTCAATCACAAAATGTTGACGCTCTTGAGAATACACAGCTCTATCATTTATTTGTGGGAACATGACTTTCAAAATGAATAATGCTGTTCTGAAGAAAACTTGAGCCTAGCATTTGAGACTGTATACTTAATACTGTATAAATGTTTTAATGAAGTAATAACTAAAGTTTGAAAAAAAAAAATGTGATCCCTGGCTAAAAGATAGAATGCAAGTTTAAAACACATCCGCATTGGCTTCACTTTCCAGAACCCCATACTAAAAACCTATGGACTATCTTTTATACATTTTGGAAAGTATTCTCAGTGAAATAACCACAATCAGATGTTTCTCATTCAATACATTCTTATAATAGCCTCCATCCTTCCTCCGATGTCTTTCAGGTTATGCTCCAGTCACAGGCATGTGCCACCCAGTCCGGAGCTGCACCCTCAACCATGAAGATGGCTTCTCCTCGGCCTTTGTTGTGGCTCACGAGACCGGACATGTGTAAGTTCTTGTTATGTTATTTATTCTCTGTCCTTGTAGGTGTTTTCTGAGCACCTCTATACTCCATTACTCTTCCCTAGGGTACGCTGTGTTGTGACGTAAAGGAAGGGAAGTTATTCTCCCTCTGCTGAATAACACAGTCTCATAAGACAAGTGTGAATGTCTCCCCGGGCTCCGTTTCCATGTGATCTCTGATTGTGTGTGATCTCTGTGTTGGCCTTTATAGTAAGCAGACTGGACCTCAGCACCCTGCAGTGAACATGCCTTTATCAAATTTAAATGTTTGTTTATTGAGCACATGTCCAAAAAATACATGCACTCTGAAACTGTTTGTCCCCTTTTTCCTTTACCCACCCTAGAATACATATTGTACATAGCCCCAGTGTACAATGAGACATTGCCACTGTATGTACTATGCCTCGAGAGCCTTTCTTGTGCTGGCAGACACATAGAAACATATTGGAGGGGCGCACTTCGCACACACAAAATAATTCCACGCGCTCCGCGCTCACCTTTTGCTGGGCCCGCGTGCCTTAGCACCACTGCTATGACTCCATCCTAGGGGAAACAATGTAACTCACACTACCTCAAAAAAATGCCACTGTTGAAGTCTACATCAAAGCAACACTACTATATCTGACTCACACACACAAATGTGTCAAACACAACTGGAAACATATTTGAAGACTGCGAATGATAGTACTCCAGAAATACTCACCACAACACACTGATCAAAATGATGACTGTATTTGCAGACATGTCACTAGGCAACAACTAGGATTCCTGCTGAAATTAAGTATGGATGTATTAACCTGTTAAACCTGTTAAACCGTCGGCGGGGACCCTGTTTTTTTTTTTCACGACACTGTGTCTCAGGGGATCTTAATATTTAAGAAGCTATTAATGTGTTATACCAGATTAACGGAAATAATCTCAGCTAATTGACGATACAAACCATTTTTACCAAAACAAAACACAAGTCTCATAAGAAGCATCTAAATGACCCCTTAGCATAAAATGCTAACGGACATTGGCACAGAACTCAAGATAAAAGTACCCTTATTACTTATCGTAGCTGCACATACAAGATATCCGATTAAAGCTGAGGTTCCACAGATTATTTAGGTATATAGTTTCATCACTGAGTTATCCGGACTCGCGACAGGGGAAGCAAATACAGACATCACAACACGTACCTTTACGTCAATCTGAATTTTCTTTAAAATAAAAAACATCTAAATTGAATCTGACTTTTCTACATCCAACTCACAGGTTTATCATTACTTTGAGAAAAAAGTTAAATTAAATTATTAATTTAACCCTTTTAGAAGGGAAGATATGGTCATTTGTTCTGGGAATGTCATTTTCGAGCCTGAAACCTGAAAAACAGGCTCTGGGTTTTTAAGAGAGCTTAATACAGGCTGTAATCACTTATTGTTTGCTACTGTAGTGCTCTACATTCAATTCTTAGTCCCTCTTTGTGTTATCAATCTTTTAATTGAGTATTATCTTTACAACATACAAATGTTACATTCAATGTTCATTCATTTGTTCAATTACATTTCCCTCCAGGTTGCTATGACTCAAAATATCATTTCAGATTTTTCCATTCTATATAAAGATACTTTCTTTTTATAAAAAAAAACATTTGGAATATATTTAAAAAATCATGTTGACATTATTATTAACTTCAAAAAGGTATAAATGAACATTAAAACGGTTGGACTTTAAGTGGTTATAGCTCACAATTTATAGAGCGGCTGGACAGCTCTGTACATTCCTCTATATGTTCAGATTCATCCGATCAACAGCAGGTTTTGGAATTGTTACTTTATTGTCTGATCTTGTTGAAATTGAAATGACGTTAAAAAATGGGAAACAAGACGTCAGAGTGAGAAACGATAAGCAGCTGTGGGACAGACTCAACAAGCTATGACGGCAAAGACCCGTCCTGCTGAAATGTCCCCTACTGAAACACCGAATCCCTCGTTGTGGTTGTTGCTCTGCATCTGACCCTGGGGCCAAGTCAACTGAGGGTTTCATCTACAGGGATCAATACACCTCTCCTGAGGGGACAAATATATGAAAACAATTAGAAACCAGGAGCTCGACAAACACACAGCTGTTGTCAGATTCAATTATTGAAACATTTGAACTTTTTTTTGCCTCAAAAACCTCTTTGGCCTTGATCAGCAAATGTGTGGATATGTTGTCAATAGTGAAAGCTAAAAAAAAAAAAAAGTGTCTTGTATGCTCTTTTTGTATTCATAGTTCTCATTCTTACTGGCAAAACATTTGCATCACAAGCAAAAAGAACATTTTCTAGAGCTGATATAAAACCTGCAGAAGCTCTGCATCCTTTTATGCATGTGTGTATAAATAACTGAATAGGAGTTTGTGTTGGTGACACTGGAACATCCAGTATTGACTCCTCATCTACTGACATCTACCAAAGTGTTTATTGATGCTCAGAACATGACCTCTCATTCACAGCAAGGACAGCACAGGATGTACAGCAGTGCACAATGGACCCACCCGTTACGTGATGATGGGTGACAACAGAGACTATATAAAAATGTGTATGAAAAAACACAACTCTAGCAAATGATACATAATGATTGGCAAAACCCACTGGGGCTGCCTGCAGTGTGATAATAATTATAATGGGTTTCATTTATAATGCACTTCATATCTGAGTTCAGATCCCGAAGTGCTACAAGCATTTAGCATGGAACAAAATAAAAACGTTACACAACACGGTAGAATGAATAAAAAGCAGTACAAAAAATAAAAAAATAAAAGGGTAGTAATACATAAGATAAAAGGTCTAGGAGATGGTTCTACTGAGCAGATGGGTTTTGAGGCCTTTTTTAAAAGCCTCCACGGTATGTGGTGCTCTCATGTGGTCGGGGAGAGCGTTCCACAGACTGGGAGCAGCCAAGCAGAAAGCCCGGTCTCCCATAGTACGGAGCTTGGTCCTGGGGGGTTTGAGGAGGTTGGTATTGCTGGAGCGAGAGGTCCGCAAGGAAGTATAAGGGGTGAGGAGTTCCTTGAGGTAGGGGGGGGGGGCAGTTCCATGGATACACTGGTGGGTGAGGAGGGTGACTCACCAAGGGTGACTCACCAAACTAAAAGGACTACCTACTATCTGTCTTCTTTATGAACCGTTTTCCTTTATGGCTGTTTATTGTCAGTTTATTAATACTAATAACAGTTACATTTATGACCTTGTACATCCACGTAACAACAAGTCCACTGGATCCAATTATTTTTTAAAAACAGCAAAATGTTGTTTCTCTTAAACCCTTCTGCTACAGATATCAATACTCTGTGTACATCATAACTTATACATAAAAAAACGGTTTGCATCATAATTTCTTCAGTGAGTTTTGAATTATAAAGTTTATATGAAGCGCTTTTTTCATTAAAGCAAAGCAGAACATTGAGACATTTGTAGGAATGTATTTATTATTAAGTTATTTACCTCAGTTTTGTTCTGTTTCATAACAACACTCTCTGATTCCGTGGCCGAGACCCTCATTCATGCATTTGTCTCCTCCCGGTTGGATTATTGCAACGGAGTCCTGTTCGGGGTTCCCAGTAAAGCCCTGGACAGGCTCCAGTATGTGCAGAACTCAGCTGCCAGGGTGCTCACTCACACCAAGCCCTGGCAGCACATCACCCCCACCCTGATCCACCTCCACTGGCTCCCAGTCAAGCACCGTATCACTTATAAACTCCTTCTTCTGACTTACAAATCCCTCCATGCCCTCGCCCCCCAATACCTGTCTGACCTTCTCCGCTACCACACTCCATCCCGGAACCTAAGATCATCTGGACAGGATCTCCTCTCCACCCCCCGCACCAGGTTGCGGACTTTCGGTGACAGAGCCTTCAGTGTGGCATCCCCCACCCTCTGGAACTCTCTCCCCCCCCAAATCCGCAGTGCCCCAACCATGGACAAATTCAAAAAAGCCCTCAAAACGCACCTTTTTACTAAGGCTTTCCCCACTGTATAGATAGTTTAATAGGTTTATTTTTCCGCTACATCACCCCCCCCCCCCCCCCTTAACCTGTCTGCCTCTTTTCCCCTACTCCCCCCCCCCCCTACCCAAATTGTAAAGCGACCTTGGGTTTCCTGAAAGGCGCTATAAAAATATTATTTATTATTATTATTATTATTTTGACGATGAAAGTTCATTCTTGACCTTTGCTACTTTGCCCACGCTCTCCTTCTATCTACTACTCAGACCCTATATCTTAGTTCTCCCCTGTGTCCCCCATGGAGCCCTCACAAATTATAAAAATAATGAATACCTGGACATTATCCTCGTACAGCTTGTCGAAAACTGTCTCCCAGCAATCTCTCAGCTACTCATCACATACATCATCAACTCCTCCTTCAACTCTAGATCATTACCCCCACTCACTCAAACTGGCTGCTGTCCCCCCCATCTTCAAAAAACTTGGACTCAACCCGGACATCATGAGTAATCCTGTCACATTTCCAATTTGCCCTTTCTGTCTCAAATACTGGAATGTGTAGTCTCCTTCACCCATCTGAAAACCCTCCTCAACTCCAACAGCCTATTACAAACCAGTATTCGCTCACAACACAGCACTGAATCAGCCCTCCTCAAAGTTACCAATGACTTCCTCCTCTCCTCAGACTCTGGACACCTCAGCATCCTCATCCTCCGTGACCTCACTGCAGCTTTCGACACCATCAACCACCACCATCCTTCTGACCCGCACTGCTGTCTCCTAGCTTTCCTCACACACTGACAACAGTTCATCAATATTAACAACTGCACCTGCTCCCCTGTCCCAAGGTGTCCCCCAGGGTTCAGTGCTTGGTCCTCTCCTCTTGATCTTCTAGCTTCTTCCCCATCAAATCATGCGCTGCCCTGGCCTTCACTTCCACTGCAACGCAGATGATACTTGAATGCAATGCAACTTCCTCAATCAATCCCAAATGAATGTCCACAAACAAGTTCATTCTATAACATTTCTCAGACATCATGGTCGTAGTCAATGGATGATGTCTGCTCAGTTCTCATGGAGATGGGGCTGGTAACATGCTAGTAGATAGTTCAATTTGAACCATAAAACGTTCAGGACGTCTGTTATGAAAAAATAAATGCTATTTTATAATTGGAGATCGGCCTGATTAAGACATTCAGTATGAGCGAGAGTGCATTAAAAAAGCATCTTTGACTTTGTTCCTCTCTGGGCTTGTCCAACTACCAGAGATAGACCCAGACTGGAGGGCTTATCACTCATCTGGCCTTTGAATGCGCTGTGATCCCACATGAGTTTGATGGTTTCTTTGAGAAGGAAGTGTGGAATTCATTGCTCAACTTTATTCCACTATATTCCAGCCCTGAGTGAATGGGATAAAGTTGTGTGATAGAACAATACAAATCTACATCTGCTGGTGAAAACGTTGTCATACATCTCATACAAAGAATCAAAGAACTCAAGGAAGTAGCTGTCACTAACGGCAGTGGTTCAGTCTGTAGGGCATTGGACTTTGGACCAAAGGGTCGCCGGTTCACGTCCCAATCGGAACAAAAAATACGGAGTGTGGACTGGTACTGGTAGAGGAGCCAGTTCACCTCCTGGGCCACTGCCCGAAGTGCCCTTGAGCAAGGCACCTAACCCCCAACTGCTCACTGGCGTCGGCTAGACTGGCTGCTTCCGCTCTGACCTCTCAACTGCATGTGCATGTTTGCATATAACTGTGTGTGTATTTGTACATGTGCATGATGTAAAAAGTGTGTACTGTATGTACCCGTATAAAAATGCATGTGTGTGTGTACGACAGAGTGGAAACTGAATTTCCCCCTTGTGGGATTAATAAAGGTCCATCTTCTTCTTAACACTCCTGCAATGTCGGCAGTTAAGTTTGATAGCTCGTCAAACATTTTGATTATATTAATTCAACCATCTTCTTGAGATTGGCTGCCAATCACAAACGACAACTTGTGATCATGATACCGGTACAACTGTGGCTGCAGACATTTGTCACTGTTTCTCATTGCATTTCCAGTCTCTTCAGTTTACTCTCATATATATGCACAGCATTTCCAAAGGAATACTCGATGAGTTCAACTAAACCCCCCAGGTTAATTCAATAGGACTGACGGTTAGTCTGTGTTTGTAAAAGATTTAGAGTGGAGAAGAGAACCCCTTGGCCTGCATTGTATAAACAGTACTGAGGTCAAGTGTTGCAACGCATTATTTATATTTTAAAATGTAGTTTTGCAGAAAAAGTTATTTTGCGGATAGAATGCCAATTTTCTATTGCCTGGTAAAACAAAGTCAGAGATCATTTGGAAATATTTACATGATGGGTGACGTATTACTAATGCTATGTACTAAGTGTTTTTAATGCAATACTGAAAACAAATTCCACTGGCTTAAGTGAAGTGAAATGATAAAATGCATTATTTCTGTCTTTTATGTAACATGTGGCCTTCAGATTATTATGAAGGGATTTAGGTACGGTAATATTTGAATGATACAAATGTGCACTTCTACACATTTGTATCATTCCTAAAGGGAGCACATTTCTACCTTCCAAGATCTCAAAAGCCCTCAGGCTACATCGTGACAAGCTTTCAAACATCCACCTGCTGCAGAAAAAAAAAGTGTCTCAAAAAAATAAAGAGTTTCACATTATGTAGACGTTATCTGTTTATAACGATAAATTATTTGAGTAATTTAGGTTGTTTTTCCACTTCGGTCCCCCAATATGTCAAAGGTGTTAAATCAGCGTATTTACTTAAAACTCCTTGGGCATTTGTCAATCTTGATAATCTGCAGTTTTATAAGTATTTCCTCGTGTCTCTCTTTGGGAATAGGCTGGGCATGGAGCACGATGGCCAAGGCAACCGCTGCGGAGACGAAACGGCGATGGGAAGCGTGATGGCTCCACTGGTGCAGGCAGCCTTCCATCGATACCACTGGTCCATGTGCAGCGGACAGGAGCTGAAAAGATACATCCAGTGAGTCCATGTTGGCAGTTTACATCCACAGATTGATCACTAATGTATATATTACCTGTAAAGCACTCAGAGAACTCAAACCTCTATCAGGGCTAAAAAAAACAAAACATGTTTGACCGCTAGAAAATCTTTTTCATCTGCATCTGCTTTAAAAAAAGCATGAAAATATGTCATGCTAAATGGTTGCCATCATTTGTATTGGAATGAATATAAGCAAAGTGAATGTCAAATCATGATCATTAATTTATTGTGTTGCTTCAGCCATTTGTTAAGAAAAGATGCTGATATATTTAGCTGATTTTTAATAAGCCACATCTGAATTTCAGTATTGAAACATTCTGAGATAAGAAAAAACAAAACACATTTCTTAAAAAGAAAAAGTGATTAGATCATTTGTTAAGAAAACGTTTGGATCCAATGGGCCGATATCTACAACATTTTACAGCTCAGAAGCCAAATTCTAAAGTGCCCCATACTGTAATTGGTAACATGGTGCCACTATCTGCACCATAACATATTCCTATCAAATAGAAGTACTACAATTTGTGGAGCAATTATGGGAAAATTCTCTTTAATAATAACCTTAAGCAACCTATATGTATAATGTCTTGGGAACACACTTAAGTGTACCTACATTAACACCATTAACCTGCAGCTGTCTTCCAAAAGCACTTAAACTGTTTGATACTCTGTTTGAAACCATTATTTGCAATATTTTTCCATTATCCAACAGTGACAGGGACCTTGACTTGTTCACTGAGCTGCTCAAAAATAAATTCCTAACAGTGAAATGCTCAACTATTGAAAGCGAAGTGAGAGACGACAATGGCCTTGTGAAATCATTCAGCACACAGTTTTTTTAGAGCAGCTTCCGGCTATTTTAATTGGATCCATTGCAGCAATAAATCCATAAACGGTATTACAAGTGTTAATGCTGTGTGATAATGTTGGATGATACAGCTTTGGTTCTGAGATGGAAAGAGAAAGCTTGGGTAGACAGCTGTGCAAACTTGTGCGAGGTGCTCATTTATCACTTATAAAAATGAACATATGATTTGTCAGTTTAACAAAAGGCGGCCATGATGGCATTTACTGCAGCTGAGGCATTGTTCACCACCTGGCCATGTGCAACCAAATGTGTCCTCAAACTGAAATACAGGTGCAAAACTGTCATTGAAAAAATAAATGATAAATGCTCTGTGAAAACTGTGTGTCATTCAGTTAGAATATTTGCACAAAGGTTTTAAAGCATTGTATGTTCGAACAAACCGTTAGCCTAATAGCATAATTGCCCAAGTCATATTTGAATGTTTTTGGAAAACAAGGAAAAGTGCCCTGCAAAAATGCCTAAGTCAAAGCGATGACTTAGGCAGATAGTGATTTTGGACTCTAAAATGCATTCTGATAGGCTGTGGACATAGGCAATAAGGCAGGGTGATGCAGCAGTGGTAGGAGAGTAAAGTTAGGCAGATATCACAATTTGGCCAAAAAATGACTTAGGCAATTATGCTATTAGGCTAACGAAACAGTAATAAGAAGCCGCAGAACAACAAAATGCTAAATTGTAGGATGCTTTGCTTTTCACTTAGAGCAAGGAACATACAGTGAATTTTCAAATAAAGTATTCGATAATGGCTGACTTTCAATCAATTGGTAAAAAGCCTTACATTTCCGATAACATCCATTTCTGCAGCACTTACTTTATTGGTATATCAGCAGTCCTATCTGTCGTATTAAACACTGGGCTGATCTGAGTTTTAATCTGCCAACTTTGCATTACTGTCAAAGAAACACCTCCTGCCAGTGTTTTACAATCAAAGCCATCATGTAGGCTTTGATTTTAAAACATCTGCAGAAGTTTGAGTCTCTGGGGGGATTTTAATGTGAAAAGATCTGTGCAGTAAGTTTGGAGTTAAATATAAAACAATAATTTTGTTTAAAATGTAGGATATATGCTATTTGTGAGTATGAATGGACTGTGTTGTTTCCATGAATGTAATTATGTGGAAACCAGAAACAAAGAGTTACATTACATTCAGTCTGTCTGTCTACACAAACATGTTGATAATCAGCTAAATTATTTAAATAATATATTTTTGTAACAGAAACTTGTATTTTGTCCACTTTTTAAAATGTAAAATTAGCAAAACCTGCAGTAAAAGCCAAGTCTTTTTATTTGTTAGAATACTTTCAAGTCTTTTAAAAACACATGACTATGATTTGTATTGTGTAGTCAGGCTAGACCTGTTCGCCTTAAAAACCCTTAAGTCTATTTTTAAAGAATTTCAGTCTTTCGAGTTTAACACAAGTTATGTCGCCAATCTTGCAATAAAATAATACAATTAACAAATCAATGACTGCAAATTGAGAAACTGTTACTTACATAAAATAGATCATAACACTGTATTTGATTTTTGTCACATTACACATTACGCAGCTCTACTTGGAGTGTGATATTACACTGATGGATTTAATGCTGTAGAATGTTATGTCAAATGTGTCAAAGGAACAGTTTGAATTCACAGCAGCACATTTTAAACAGGGGTAATCAGTTAGTGAGAAAGGTTTGACTCTTATATATGTCTATTTGGTCCTGTGATTAAAGTATTTCAAGGCCCCAGTAGACTAATCCATCTAGCAAAACGATTTAATGTTTTAAAAAATGTTTAATCCATGTTTCATAACACAGCAGGCATCTGTGAACATATATCTAACAATCCCAACACATAGTAAGACACAGAGCATATAGCCATCTATATTTCCTTCAGGTGGTCAGCAACATGTCTGAGTTGGCCACAAATGTGACTGGAGTTAAATGTTATGTTATTTTGCATTGACCTACCATATATCAATGAGATCACCATGTAAAGATGCTACATTTGAAGTAAGGTCCTTTAGAGAAGGCTTTCAGTGTGTTATACATGTATAGGTTATGGTGCATAGGGTAAATGGTCTGCAAAGGCTAACATTTAATTGTTAATGTCAGATATGTACTAAGTAAATACATTTGTTCCTGCTCAAGATTAGATTCAACTTTATTGTTATTGCACAGATTACAGGTACTGAGACAACGAAATGCAGTTTAGCTTCTAACCAGGAGTGCAACAAGCAGTGAAGTGAAAAGTAATGTACACAATAGACAGAATAACATATAGAATGAATTGAATGATGAATGAACAGTGAGGGGTATGAATACACTAGATATCAGCCTGTGAGCAGTATGCTATGAATATGCTAAGATATATAAAGTATGACAACAGGTGCAGTGCAAGTATAGTATAAAATATATAGATTTCATGATGATAAATATTGTGGAACAATGATGAAAAATGTGAATGGATGTGGCGACGTAAAACTGACACAAAACAACAACAAACTTTTGCCGAGCCAATTGGAGAGTTTCATCAGCAGCACGGGGTAAAATCCACCAATGAGCGCTCAGCTCGACATACCAGCGAGTCGTTTCCTATCAAGCTTTTCGCTTCCGCAGCCCGTGGAGAGGAACTGCGACGCCTCGCTCTCAAGTCTGCGGGCGTCTTTGTCCCGCGAGATTTCAACGTCTCATGTAGGCGAGCCTCCAGAGCAAGTCGGACAAAATGACTAACCATCATGCAACGCACTAGCAAGACGGCGATCGCAATTGCGCAGGTCTTCGTCGGTCTCGCTCATCTCAAACAAGCCTAATTGATAGGTTTAGGGGTGGGGCATCTGTAAGCGGTTGACCAATCACACAGAGCCGGCCAGCTAACCAATCAGAGCAGACTGGGCTCTGGTTTCAGACAGAGGGTGAAAGGAGGTACCGCAGCACAGAATAGTAGAAGATTAGTGGTGTTCAAGTAGTAAAAGCGAGTACATTTAAAATTAATGTAATGGATTCTATGATGGAGTAGAACGTTTTAAAAAATGTTCTCTTCAGTGCTTGACTTCGGTGTCATCTCTTCTTTCCCGACAGCACGTACGACTGTCTCCTAGATGACCCCTTCAAACACGACTGGCCGCAACTCCCTGAACTTCCCGGCATCAACTACTCGATGGATGAGCAGTGTCGATTTGACTTTGGAGTGGGCTATAAGATCTGCACCTCGGTGAGTACTGCACTCAGGTTACCATTTGGAGGACTGAAGACTCAAAAACCTTGTCTGTAAGAGGGCCCAATTTACTCTCCAAAATGATAACAATTTTAGTTGAGAAAAGCAGGTCAGACCTGCTGAGGCTCTGCAGAAAGCACCACAGCCGATGATGATTGCAGTCTTCAGAGAAACTGATTTTCAAATATCAGCAGATTCCTCCAAGCATAAGCAGATGCTAGATTAGAGAGCACTTCAAACAGACATCTGCTTAAAGTCACACCTGCTTAATATCTGCAGATGGTGAGGTAATTAATATTCTGTTACTTTATTCTGCAGCCAATGCGTCTTTTCTTCATCAAATCACCTTGATCTACAAAAGCTTGATATTAATATCACGTTTCTATCAAAGTCACAGGTACAAAAGCTAATTAGAACCTTGATCTGACATAGATTGAAAGACAACACATGTATGTATACCTGCAAAACACTGGAGAATTCATATTTAATCATGAACCTTTTTAATTTTGCAGGAAGTTCTAAAGCTTTTCTTTTATCAAAAATATTTGTTAAAAATGCAAATGAATGGTACAAGGATTGATTTTATTACAAGAGAGTACACTCTACAGTAAAAATCGCAGCATTGGAATGTAATGGATTCTATGATGGAGTAGATTTGATCAGGTTGTCTGTTTTTGGAGGTTGTGTGTATTGTGAGGAATGGGCGGAGAACTTGGGGGTTCTGACTAAGATCTTCACCTGATAACTAAGCTCTTGAATTTAAATCGAGGTCACTAGTTTCATAGAATGAATGTTCAGTTCAGATGGACTCTGATATCTGGCCATAAAAGGGATGATGCCTGCGTCATTTCATTTAAACACATAAAAGGATAAGGATATCCATGAAAAGTTGAATAACTCCCTGCTGTAGCTTCAGTTATTACATTACATTGCATTTAGCTGACGCTTTTATCCAAAGCGACTTACAATAAGTGCGTTCGACCAACAAAATACAAACTTGAAGAAAACAGAATCATATAAGTACATCAGGTTTCATAGAGCCAAAACATTTCAAGTGCTACTCAACTGTTGACCCAGACAGTTTTTGTTTGCTGTTCGCATACACTGTAGGTTAATCTTTGGTCCTTATTATAACTGCTTATTTATTATATTACACTTTTCCCTTTTGTATTACTACCAAAGTTTAGTTTTTCTTCTGGAGCTCTGGATTAAATAAAACCTTAGCGGTGATCTGTTACCAGTGGTAAAAATATAATTGAATACACTTTAATATCACTACTCTTACTGCTTTCACCTCGCTTCATAACACAGCAGGCATCTGTGAACATATATCTAACAATCCCAACACATAGTAAGACACAGAGCATATAGCCATCTATATTTCCTTCAGGTGGTCAGCAACATGTCTGAGTTGGCCACAAATGTGACTGGAGTTAAATGTTATGTTATTTTGCATTGACCTACCATATATCAATGAGATCACCATGTAAAGATGCTACATTTGAAGTAAGGTCCTTTAGAGAAGGCTTTCAGTGTGTTATACATGTATAGGTTATGGTGCATAGGGTAAATGGTCTGCAAAGGCTAAAATGTAATCGTTAATGTCAGATATGTACTAAGTAAATACATTTGTTCCGGCTCAAGATTAGATTCAACTTTATTGTTATTGCACATATTACAGGTACTGAGACAACGAAATGCAGTTTAGCTTTTAACCAGGTGCAACAAGCAGTAAAGTGAAAAGTAATGTACACAATAGACAGAATAACATATAGAATGAATTGAATGATGAATGAACAGTGAGGGGTATGAATACACTAGATATCAGCCTGTGAGCAGTATGCTATGAATATGCTAAGATATATAAAGTATGACAACAGTAGCAGTGCAAGTATAGTATAAAATATATAGATTTCATGATGATAAACATTGTGGAACAATGATGAAATATGTGAATGGAGGGGGGGGGGGCGTAAAACTGACACAAAACAACAACAAACTTTTGCCGAGCCAATTGGAGAGTTTCATCAGCAGCACGGGGTAAAAACCACCAATGAGCGCTCAGCTCGAGATACCAGCGAGTCGTTTCCCATCAAGCATTTCGCTTCCGCAGCTCGTGGAGAGAAACTGCGACGCCTCGCTCTCAAGTCTGCGGGCGTCTTTGTCCCGCGAGATTTCAACGTCTCATGTAGGCGAGCCTCCAGAGCAAGTCGGACAAAATTACTAACCATCATGCAACGGACTAGCAAGACGGCGATCGCAATTGCGCAGGTCTGCGTCGGTCTCGCTCGTCTCAAACAAGCCTAATTGATAGGATTAGGGGTGGGGCATCTGTAAGCGGTTGACCAATCACACAGAGCCGGGCCAGCTAACCAATCAGAGCAGACTGGGCTCTGGTTTCAGACAGAGGGTGAAAAGAGGTACCGCAGCACAGAATAGTAGAAGATTAGTGGTGTTCAAGTAGAAAAAGAGAGTACATTTAAAATTATAATCAAGAACAGCCCTCCAGTAAAGTGAATGTGTTACCCCCCTGTATAGGCCTATCTCAACCCATCTCAGTGAAGCTAGAGACCGCATGGAATACATCATCAAGAGCTGTACTGAGGATTCCATTCGATCATGAAATGCAACATTTTTATAATATTAATGTTTTCAGTATTGAAATAAGTGTTTCGTAATTGAGAACCACCTTTTTAATGCTTATCAGTAGCCAATCAGAGCACACTAGGCCTTTTGAGATAGTGCTGACATTGAATGTTTCAGACAGAAAGTAATTAGAGGTCATTCAGATGATAAGTGAAACATTATTTTGGGGGAAATTAAAGCATGTAAACATGCTGCAGTAGGAAAAGTGTGGACATGAAAAAGGTTATTATTTGTCCACTTAAAATATTATAAAGTCTTGACCAGGGAAGATCCTCCACACTCTAGCTCATCGTCACGATGTATTGATCATACTAACGTTTATTTCCCTCTGGACCTACGTCAAAGAGTATTTTAAACAATTAAAAATAACATATAGCTTGAATATATAATGATCTGCCCATTCTGCGTGTACTCTGCTGTCAATAATGGACAGCAACATGCGTGTAATCTGCCACATTTAGTTATATATATCTATATTATACATATATATAGATATATAAAATCATAGAATCTTTTTTCTTTATCAGAATATCAACAGAATAAAAAAATGTAATGAATATAAAGATATATGCCTTTAAGCATTCATACGTATTTCAAAGTTGTATAAGCACTACTTGTATCTTGAGTGAACCATGAGTATATCTATTAAATCCAAAGAGTCCTTAGAGGAGAGCATGCCAGATATCTCATTAATCAGTGGATAGAGTTTGCATATTAAATACCCAGTATGCTGAACAGCAGGCTGTCAGCAGCTCATGGAGCACAGCTCTGCGTTGGGTTATGGAGCTAGAATAACCGTCAGTACTGAGCTGTGAGTGGTGGGTTGTTCTGGCTTTATTGACAATTAAAAAAAAAAATCAAAGGGCCCCTTTTAGGCTTTTATGGTTTGTCATTGACCTGTAGTGTGTTATAGATGCAAAACATGGTACGGGACATGCTCAGAGGTTGACCTGGGCCCTTTAAGAAAGAACATGTCAAGTTACAGTATATGCTGTATCAGAAACAATGCGCGGCGTGTTGTGGGAGTAATATGGTCTGTGTTTACAATAGCAAGCATACTAACACTCAGAGCTAACGCTGTACTGGAGAGAGTGTGTGTAATGTAACGTCCTTGCGGTAAACCCTGCGAGAGAGAAACGTTTGAGCTCCATACTGTTTCAGAAATAAAGCTTTAAGTGGTGGGGAACATAATATGGCATTTAATCACGGCAGCGTTTAGCTGAGTTTCTCTCGGTAGAAATCTCTCTAGCAGGAGGAAGCTGCGTGACACTACAAAGGGGCGTGGCTAGCAGCAGCCGTTCCATTTAAAGCAGAATCAGCCTTTTTGGAACAGGGCTGGAATAGAGGGGTATGAGCAGTATGAGGCATGGATACAATGGGTGATCTGTTTGGTATTCTAAGCAAAAAACTTCAGACATGTTTTGTATAGGTATGGCCATACAATATATTTTTCAAATATAGCATGATAGGTCCATTTTAAAGCATGTAAACAAGTCGCAGTAGAGGCACAAAATACATATCATGAACCTGAAAATGAGCATAATATGTCCTCTTTAAAAATATGAGTACATTTAAGAATGATAATGTTATGCTTGATGTATTTTAATTTGATAAATGTGTTTTATTTGGCTCCATTCTATGAGGTCTGCTGGTAACAGAAATACCCTAAAAGCTTTAGGAAAACATCACAATGATCACTTACTACTGAGATAACGCTATCAGTCACACATCATTGAGAAATGTTGAGTGCTCGCAAATTAAACCACATGCACAAGAGGTACTAAACTAAAGTGTTAGCTCTGCCGCTGTAGTGCTCTTACTGTAGGTGAAACCAGTTTTTTGGCACCAACATGATGATGGCATCCTCCTTAAATGTAATGGACTACAAGTGGTTCCATTTTGAATTCTGTGCCATGCATCACTATTTCTCTGTATTATTGATATTTTATGGGGTATTTATTTTAGGTCCTTGCCAAAAACTACATTTTATAAAACACTTTTAAGCACACCATGATAAGATATATCTTGCCTAATGCTATCTTTACTAATTAAAGCTTTAACACACCGTATTGCAATTTAATAATATACGTCCATCCATCTAGAGTACGCTGGAAAAAAGGTTTATGCAGAATATTACCTTGAACTAAAGATTCCTGCTTACTATAATACTCCATTAAATCAGTCAGTCATTCGCTGGAGATCTTCTAATCAAATGTTTTAGTGCCGCAAGAGATTACTATAACAGTATACTTAGATCTCCAACAAGCCAAATAGATAAATCCCACCCCACATTCCTGTTCAATTACATTAAAATAGTATGGTACATATAGAATATTTGGCCACAAATTAAACAGCATCACAACATTTGTTTGGGCGTTTTCTACAAACAAAAGCTGTTATCAAATGTATTTTTTGCTGTGTCCAAATATGACATCTGCAATTTTTGAACAACTGCTTTTGGCCTCCCTCGTTAGCCCGAAGTGACCGACACACACAAGCTGTTGGAGCGGGCAGCTTCCCACAATTGCACTTTGTGTAAACAGAACAAGAGGGACAGAGCTGCAATCGGAGTGATAATAGCCTCTGTATATCACTTGTTCATCAGAGCTGAGACTTTTTGTATCACAATCTAAAATCGTTTTTCTTTGCTTAGAACAAAATGCATTAATTCTTGCTAATTGTCTTGTGTGCCTCTACAAACAAAGAGACATTAACCTGAGAAATGTAATAATAATAACAATAATAGATTTAATTTGTTAGCGCTTTTACAGGTGCTCAAAGACGCTTTACAGATATAGTGAAGGGAAAAGGAAGGAACAACAGATAAATATATAGTAAACAATCACACATTAAAAGCCAGATTGAAGAGGTGAGTTTTTGTACGTTTTTTGAAGGTGTCGAGGTCAGTGCAGTCTCTGATGGGTTGGGGGAGTGAGTTCCAGAGGGAGGGGGCAGCGACGGAGAAGGCTCTGTCCCCCCAGGTCCAGTGATTGGTGCGGGTGGGGATGGATAAGAGGTTGGCTTCTGATGAGCGGAGGCAGCGGGAAGGGGCGTGGTGGTGCAGCAAGTCTGTGAGGTAGGGGGGGGGGCCTGATTGTTGAGGGCTTTGTGAGTAATCAGGAGGACTTTGAAGTGGATTCTTTGACGGACGGGGAGCCAGTGGAGGTTCGGGAGGACGGGAGGGATGCGGTCTCGGGAGCAGGTGTGGGTGAGGAGACGGGCAGCAGAATTCTGGATATGTTGGAGTTTATTGATTAGGTTGGATGGTATGCCGTAGAGGATGCTATTGCAGTAGTCGAGTCGTGAAGTGATGAATGCATGAATCAGGGTTTCAGCAGCAGAGGAGGAGAGTGATGGGCGGAGACGGGCAATGTTTTTGAGGTGGAAAAAGGCGGTCCTGGTGATGTGATTTATGTGGTGGTTGAATTTGAGCTGACTGTCGAAGATGACTCCGAGGTTGCGGATGTGAGGGGGGGAGATAGAGTGTGGCTGTCAATGGTGAAGTTGAAATTCTGGATGTCTTTGATACGGGATGGGGGGCCAATGATGATGATGTCTGATTTGGCACTGTTCAGTTGGAGATAGTTTGTTTGCATCCATGCTTTTATTTCTGAGAGACAGTTGGTGAGAGTGGAGTGTGTTGTGGGGGTGATGGTTTTTGTTGAGATATAAAGTTGGATGTCATCGGCGTAGCAGTGAAATTGAAGGTTGTGTCCACGAATTATTTTGCCAAGGGGGAGCATGTAGAGGATGAAGAGGAGGGGGCCAAGCACCGAACCCTGGGGGACACCTTGGGACAGAGGAGCAGTGGAGGAGGTACAGTTGTTGATGTTGATAAACTGATGTCTGTCGGTGAGGTAGGATTTCAGCCAGGAGAGTGCAGTGTCGGTGATGTTGAGTGATGATTCGAGGAGGGACAGCAGGATGGCGTGGTTGATGGTGTCGAATGCTGCGGTGAGGTCGAGGAGGATGAGGATGTTAAGGTTGCCGGAGTCAGAGGAGAGGAGGGGGTCGTTTGTGATTTTGAGAAGAGCTGTTTCGGTGCTGTGTTTTGATCGAAAACCGGATTGAAATGGCTCAAAGAGATCATTGGAGCTGAGGTGGGCTTTAAGTTGTGAGGCAACGACACGTTCAAGTATTTTTGACAGAAAGGGGAGATTTGAGATGGGCCGGAAGTTGGACATGATGTCAGGTGTGAGTCCAGGTCTTTTGAGAATGGGTGTGACAGCAGCCAGTTTGAGAGAGGGGGGAACTGATCCAGATCTGAGGGAGGAGTTAATGATGGTGGTGATGAGTTGGGAGCTCTCTTTAACAAATTTGGAGGGCATTGGGTCAAGTGTGCAGGTGGAGTTAATTCCAGTCATGAAGTCGGACAGTTGCATGGGGGTCACAGGGGAGAAGTGGGGCATAGGCTGTGAGGTGAAGGGGGGGGAGCCAGGAGGGAAGGTGGGGGGTGCTGATGAGGGTGTCAGATTGCTGTAAATGTTGCTGATTTTGGTTTGGAAAAACGAGAGGAAGGAGTTGCACTGTTCGGTGGTGAAGGATGAGGTGGCGTTGTCACAGGGTTTGAGAAGTTTGCTGATGGTGGAGAACAGACGCTTGGGGTTGCTGGAGCCAGACTGAATGAGTTGTGAGTAGTAATTAGACCGGGCTGCTTTGAGTGCGTTACTGTACTGCTGGAGATAGTCTTTGTAGATTTGAAGATGGACTGTTAGTGTGGTTTTCTTGTGTTGGCGTTCCAGTTGACGTTTCCTTGATTTCATTTGGCGGAGTTCGGGGGTATACCAGGGGGCGGAGTGTATGAAAGAGACATTTTTTGTTTTTGTGGGGGCCAGTTCATTGAGACAGAAGGAGAGGTTGCTGTTATAATAGTCCACAAGTTCAGATGGGTTTTCAGAAAGTGGGGGGGGGGGAGACAGACATCTTGCAGGTAATGGAGGCAGTGATTGCTGAAGGTGAGATGGATTTGAGATTTCTGTAGGTTATTGTGCGTTTTTGCTTTTGGGCGGGGATGGGGATGTTGATGTCCATGATGATGGCCAGGTGATCAGAGATGTGGAGATTGAGGCTGGACAGATGATGGATGGTGAGACCAGTGGAGCAGACCAACTCCAGGATGTGACCACAGCTGTGTGTTGGGAAGTTGATGTGTTGAGAGAAGTTGCAGCAGTGAAGGGTTTCCTTAAATTCAGAGGCATATTTGCAGGTCGGGTCGTCAACATGAATGTTAAAATCACCTAAGAGGAGAACAGATGGGGATATGGCAGAAAGCTGAGTGAGAATGTCAGAGAGGTCGGAGAGAAAGGAGGGGTTTGGCTTCGGGGGACGGTAGATGATGGCTGTGACCAGAGGAGTGGGACCAGAGAGTTTAAAGATCAGGTGTTCAAATGAAGAAACATCAGGGATGGGGATTATGGTAGCTTTTATTTCCTTTCTGATAATAGCAGCTATACCACCACCCCGCCCTTGTGGGCGAGGTTTGTCAATGTATGTGAATCCTGCTAGTGTGATTTGATTTAAAGAAAAATAGTCCAGGGGTTTTTGCCATGTTTCGGTCAGATACAGAAAGTCCAGGTTATTGTCTTTAATGAATTCATTTAGAATGTGGCTTTTATTGTGGATGGAGCGTGTGTTGAGCAGGGCTGCTCTGAGGTGACGTTGCATTGGGGGGGGTTGTGTGGACCGGGGGAGTGGAAGGAGATTGGTCAGATTCACGTGTTGTTTGTTGTGATGGCGTAGTGTGGGCGTGTGACAGGACCGAATGGATGGGATGGAGTGTGGAGACGTGGAATGAAATAAAAACTTACGGCCAGAGCCTCTGTGTGAAGGACGGCGTTTGCGGAGTATTTCATAATCTGTGAGGATGTCCATGCAGTCCGAACGTAGGCGGTTATTGAAGGAGTGGAGATCTGACAGGGAGTAGAGCGGCGGCATGATCCGGTGAAGTGGCGCTAGCACGGAGCTAGCTAATGCTGGGGACCCGGGCAGCAGAGACCAGGAGCCGGATGACCGTGGAAGAAGGAGCGGTGTGAGTAGGGTTGCTAACCGTCCCGTATTAGCCGGGACGCCCCGTATTTGAGCCAAAAGGGCCGTGTCCCGTACGGGACTATGTTTGTCCCGGACTCCCGTGTAAAGGGACAAATACAAAATATTTTTCTGTTTGCGCGCAATGCAGTGTGTCTGGCTGCGTGCCTGTGTGTTTGTGTGCTGTATGGGAAGCGCGCTAGGACCGCTCAGTTGACAGGGCAGGCACAATGCTCGCATGTGTGTGTGTGTGTGTGTGTGTGTGTGGCGTGTGTGTGTGTGTGTGTGTGTGTGAGAGAGAGTAAGTCAGCTGATTGCTGGGGAAATGGTTGGTTGAAGGATAACATTAAGTCTAATAATGATGTACCGTGCATGTTCACATCATGTATACTTTGCATTACTTAATACCATTTTTCAAATATTTTATTTTTTAACATTTTGGACAAAATAGCCAATTGTACATCGAGATGCCCAGATGTCCCGTGCCCACCTATCCGATTTGAACATGCTGATGTACAATGTGATGTAGTAGCCTAATGCAGGTGTAAGACCATTGTGTTTGTATTGTGTTATAGGTATGCATAGTTTTCTATGCATTTTGAGGGTTTTGGGGGGTTTGACCCCCAAAACCATTTTCGAACCCTAGGGGCTGGCTCCCCCAAAATAATTAAATAACATAACCCTAACCTAACCCTAAAACCGAAATAAAGTAACAAAAAAAAGTAACTAAATCCGCCAGAAACCCGAAAATCTTCGCGCGCACGCGACACATGCATGTGTCTCCATTTCTGGAAGTTGGCAACCCTAGGTGTGAGTCCAGATAAAATGAGAATTATAATCCACAGCATATCAGGAGAATAATTCCAGTGGTTTCCAGAGGAAAATTGTAGGAGGTGCTGACAGCCTGGTGCAGAGTGGGAGCCGGGTGACCAGCCTACTAGCTGATTAGCTAGCTTGATAGCCACCGGCTGTAGGCGGCAGGGAGAGACGATGTCAGCGGGGAAGCCGGCTGATCGCAGCGGGATGGGAAGACCCACACGAGCTGCGGAGTTAGGGTGGAGTTGGGGTGGAGACAGAAATGTTAGCTCAGCAGACTTCAGGGAGCCGAGGAGCATCTAGGTAGCAGCATGCTAGGTCCGATAATGCTAGCTGGCTAGCGGGCTAGGGACCGGTGAGCAGGAAAGAGCCAGCAGGTGGGAGATGACAACACAAATATCTGTGTCGATTCGAGATAGAGATGCTGCTATTTTTGCTGATGACTGACGTTTCAAAAGTAGAGAGCCAGACAGGAGAGGTTCTGATCTGGACTAAAGAACAATATTTGGGGCGGAGGAGCGGCGAACAAACAACGCCAGCACCCTCGGCAACCCGGGAAAATCAAAAAATAATAAGATTGGAAAAGAAGACATGGTATCTGCAGACATGTTCACAGAATCGTAGTAATTGTTACGGGATTCTAATGTGAGACTGTTAGATTTATTTCTATTAAGTCATATTACTGTAAATGAGACGGGCAAATTAAGTGGATGTAAATCTCTGACCCCAATCATGGTGAAATTAACACCTATTGGCCCTTTATATGTTATCTGAATGCATCTGAACCTATGAAAACTAATACTGGAAAGTATATAGCATTTTATTACCTTTTTATTACAATTATCCAGAGTTTTCTAAAATGAGCGTTCTATGTGGCAAAAAAATATCAAGCATGCAATTTGTCTCAAACTTTCTGTCAGGACCTCGACACAAACTGATGAACCCAAATGCACGACCCAGAGACAAAGTCTTGAATGTAACAAAAAGTATATTTACTGTCACAGGTCAGGTAATCCCTCTTAACAGAGTAGGTAGTGGAAATAACAAAAAGCGCTCACAAGGAGGAAAAAACTAAGCGACTCAATAAAAACTTAAGCCTACAAAATAAACAAAATAACAAAACCTGACATGAGAGAAAAGCGATTCTTTCTGAGCTGAGGCTTGGCACGACCATTCGGGGAAACAAACAAGACGAACTGACAGATGACAGGGGAAGACATGACTATTTAACCATGAGGTGAGTGGGGACCAACCTGATCTCACCAGAATGCGTGACTCCACCACGACTCCTTAACATCGCATTGCGTGGTGGAGTCACAAACTTTGCTACATTTACGTGTCTGCACCACGCAGAGAACGCCAATGTAAAGTGAATGAGGCTCCTTTGTCGTGGTGCACAGCACACACGCATTTCTACAACGTCCAGCAGTGAGCTTTTATTCTATAAAACGTTTTTTAAATCTACTTTATAGCTTGTAGTAACTCACGGGAGGCTTCTTTTATTTTATTTGTATTCATAATAATTTGTATTCTTTGTCAGAATGTATTATGGCAACCCTGTCTCCTAAAAATTACATTCCCACAGAACTATACTGCATTCTCAATTACGTTTAGCGAGAAACGTATTTTCTCCCACGCTAGATTCGTTATGAACGTATCTCAAATCCGTTTATTTTCTAAATATCTTCTAGAAACATATTTTCTCTCACCTTACGTTTCTTATGAACATATCTTAAATAAGTTTATTTTCTACATATCTTTGCCATTTATTGTCTTGCTTATAATAATGATAATAGTCCTTTATAAATATCATTTTAGAGCACACATTTGAAATCAGTAGGCGAGGCTGTAATTTCGCCAGCTGTTACTCTCATGAGCGAGGCAGAAAATAATAGTTGTATCATGCCAAAAAGCTGCTGTGTCGTTTATTGCACCTCAAACATTAAAACAAATCCAGAGTTACGTGTTTCTGTACTTCCTCTAAGAAGAAAGGACAGTAACAGAAGATCTCTGTGACACCAGATGTGGTGTTGTTAATGCGATATGATATCCGGAAAAAAAATTCAGTTTAGGATGGCCGAAGACACTACACTACCCATAATCCCCAGCTATCGTTTGGGACTACAGTCCCGTTGACAAACCCTGTGATTAATCTTCAAGATTAATTGGATGTTGGAGTGGCAGTGCGCCGAGGTTAGGCCGACCCTGAACAGTAAACTACCTCATTGCGGCTTGTGCTCTGTCATAGACTGGCAACAACAATGCGCCCAAGCTGCTCCTCCTTAAGAGAGATAGCAGCAATACCCAAGGCCGTAGAATGGGAAAAGAAACAGTGAGAAGAGAAAATGATGAGCTGTGTCGAAGTTTGAATATCAAAACAAATTATTCCCTAACAATAAGCACTAGTTTAGGAGGGCAGCCTTTTTGTCATTTGATTGATTTGACAGCCTGGTGCAGAGTGGGAGCCGGGTGACCAGCCTACTAGCTGATTAGCTAGCTTGATAGCCACCGGCTGTAGGCGGCAGGGAGAGACGATGTCAGCGGGGAAGCCGGCTGATCGCAGCGGGATGGGAAGACCCACACGAGCTGCGAAGTTTGAATATCAAAGCAAATTATTCCCTAACAATAAGCACTAGTTTAGGAGGGCAGCCTTTTTGTCATTTGATAGTATATATTAAACTTTTATTAATCCGTGAGGGAATTTAAGTTTTTCACTCTGTTGAATTCACGGTACGCATACACACATAGAAATAGAGATATGCACAAACACATGCATTTTATAGAGAGGTGCCAGAGCAAAGAGGTTGCCAGGCTTTCCAGCACCAGGAAGCAGTTTGGGGTTTGAGGCGGCATCTCACCAGATACCAGTCCAGACTCCGTGTTTTTATGGTCCGATTGGGACTTGAACCAGCCACGATTAAGTTCCCAAGCCAAGTCCCTACAGACACAGCTGCTGCCGCCCCATTTGTGCGACAGAAGAGGACTAGGTAGCTGGATCTGCAGTTCCGCAAAGCAGAAAGCAAAGAAAATGCATAATTTTATGAAGAATGGCAACACATTCTCACTCCCAACTCATCCTATGTTGTTGAAGTTATGTCAGGGTCCCTGTCGTCACTTTCCAACGCAAGGGGGGGCCCTTTAGCGTTGAGTTTCAACTCTCAGGGAGTCCCATTGACTTGCATAGAGCTCCGTGAACGTTGGTAATAGGGTTGGGATCGCGGTGAAATGCTCTCCGCAGATCCATTCTCACAGCGTTTATCATTCTTTTTCTTACTCAATATCAAGCCACACTTATGATTTTTACTTCTTTATTTTAATTGAATAATGTAGGACTTTTGTTGCCGTCAGTTATGGGGAGAGTAAGGGCTCAGAAAACTGAAATCTGTATTGTTTCATAGTTTTTTCCTTCTAATTTTGGTATTCTTTTCTAAACCACACACTGTTATTTACTCAACGATAACACACAATTATCCTTGTGTTTATTCATTTGTTTTGATAGTCCGTCAGGACCGAGGGTCGGAGCAGCTCATAGTTGTTGCTTTAGAGAATTTTACACCCGGAAGTAAGTATTCTCTTACTTGACAAACCCCGTGATTAGTCCTCAAGCTCTGAAATTGGATGTTTGAGTGGCAGTGCGCCGAGGGTTACACCCATGGATACTCCGAGCGTCAAACAGCACTTTGAAACGGGATGAAACCAGGGCAGACTATCCAAAACTGGATTTGAATGGGTCCGTACATACTTTCCCCCTATGAAAGTATGTACTCTTAATATTTGTGTCAATAAATAAAGCACGTTATTGATGGATGTATGTTGTTATCCACACATATATTGTTTTTATATTTGCAACACCAAACCGACAGAAAATATGGTCTTAACATGACCCAGTGGTCTAGTTAATAGAAAATATATTTTAAAACATAATATTAAAATGAACTCTTATTTTGAAAATACAGCTTTCTGTGTTTGAATGAGCTGCTCCGACTCTCGGGCCTGACGGACTGCAAAAATCCGACATTATACAATCAAACAAATAAATAAACACAAGGATAATTGTGTGGTATTGTTGAGTAAATAACAGTGTGTGGTTTAGAAAAGAATACCAAATTAGAAGGAAAAAAACGATGTGAATGAACAATACAGATTTCAGTTTTCTGAGCCCCTACTCTCCCCATAACTGACGGCAACAAAAGTCCTACATTATTCAATTAAAATAAAGAAGTAAAAACAATAAGTGTGGCTTGATATTGAGTAAGAAAAAGGTTGATAAACGCTGTGAGAATGGATCTGCGGAGAGCATTTCGCCGCGATCCCAACTCGTCTATTACCGACGTTCAGGGAGCTCTATGCAAGTCAACGGGACTCCCTGAGAGTTGAAAATCGACGCTAAAGGGCCCCCCTTGCGTTGGAAAGTGACGACAAGGACCCCTACATAACGTCAACATCGGCCGAGTTGGGAGTGAGAATGTGTTGAGAATGGAGGCACAAGGTTATGATAGTTTGAACGCAAAAAGTGCCAGCACGCCACTACTGGTGAAGAAGCTTAGAAAATGAGTGTGGGTGTTTCTATGGCCGTGACTTGCCATTAAGAACAAAGTACAATTCACCCAATGAGCGCAAATAAATGGTGTTCATTATACACAATGTATTGGACTGAGATAGTTATCTAATATCTTATTATAAGCTTTCAAATGAAACATGTTTGCAGTGTTAATGTGAGATTTGCCGCAGCGATTGAAGGTTGAACAGGAAAATGACAATTGGGGAAATATAATGACACACATAAAGGAAAATATGCACATCAATACCATAAGGGAGGAGAACCTTTAATTGCTTTACCTTTTGTCAGAAGGATGCGGAGGGCAGCTAAAAAGCTAATTTTCGAGTTCTCTCAATGAGTCCTGTCCGTTCTATTCTTCCTTTAAAAAAATACGACCTTGAAGGGACGAAAAACATCCCAACTCCTCTCAGCTGAGTGCCTGATAGTGGAGCTTGTAACTCTTGGGTGGCAGCTGTCCGTCAGATAGTGTGACTGCGATACTTAACACCTCATATACAAGGATAGAGGGTGTCGTTTTTTTTCTCATACTGATATTCTGAACAATCTGTGCTGTTGTATTTGCTGTAAAGTGTCTCTACTGTAGGCTATTTTTATTATATGTACAGTACTTTGGCTCGACCAAAAATCGTTTATAAATGTGCTATATAAATAAAACTTGATTTGATTTATATATTATGTCATCCTGGTTTATGTTTTATACTGTATGTATACAAATCATCATCCACCATTTTAACACAAAACATTTCCAATCAGATTCATACCTGTTACACCTAAATGTTCAGCTCACTTGACCTCACACACAATTTTCCTCTTCTCTGCGTTTCAGTTCCGTACATTTGACCCATGTAAACAGCTGTGGTGCAGTCATCCAGACAACCCGTACTTCTGCAAAACCAAGAAGGGTCCGCCTCTCGATGGGACGGAGTGTGCTCCTGGAAAAGTAAGTATGTCTATTATATGCAGTACTACGTGGCCACTGGTTTGGAGAACCGAGAAAAAGGTGTCTGGACGTAGAGAAAAGACTAGAATGGCAATCAGAGAACGCACGCCCAATGTCAATGGTGAATTCAAATTTTGAACAGTCCCATCCCAAGGTGAAATGATGTTTTCCTATCTCCTTTGTATTCATGAGCTTTATGTCATAATGTGGAAACAAGGACACTACTGATAAGATGTGTTAGATGTGATTGCTCAGAGAATTTAAATAAAGCACAGATTGTGCACTGAATTTGACTTTTAACCAATTTACTGATATTTTGCAGAATTTAGTTCCTGTTGGAGTTTGAAAATCGTTAAAATATATATTTTTTGAAATAATCCAGTGTTTTAGATATACATTTTGTATTTAAAATTATGCAAAATAACTCTGAAGAAGTTTTTTTAATTGTATTATATATTCCCCATAGTCTTAAACAAATAACTCAATACCAAAATCACCAAAATAGATCCAGTGGTTATAAATTCTGTGTTAAAATACTGTTTCCTCGGCTGGAAATGGCGGCCATTTTGGAAACGTGTTTTTAAAATAAATGACCCCAAAGGGATGAATTTTGGTGCTTGTTTCCACTTTTCCACAACATTGTTATAGCTATCTGCAGGACTACTAGAATAATAATAATAATAATAATAATAATAATAATAATAATAATAATAATAATACATTATACTTGTATTGCGCTTTTCTAGAAACTCAAAGACGCTTCGTTTAAAAAAAACAACAGAGAAAAAACAGAAAATAGTGGAGGGGTGGTCAGTGGTTGAATGCAGTGTTGAACAGGTAGGTTTTGAGTGATGTTTTGAATGTGGTCAGGGAGGAAGAATCTTTGATGGATTAGATAATGATTACACAATAGCCGCGATCATACAGCAGTTTTTCCAAAAGTGAGTAATAAACAATGCATGCCCGGACGCTGTTCAAAATGGCAGCCCACTGCTCCTAACACTAGGATGGGTCAAATGCAGAGAAACAATTTCCCCACGGGGATTAATAAAGTATATCAAAATCCCCCCAAAAAAATGTCAGTTGCAAAACCACAGCATCAGCCTAACAATGACATATGATTCTTGAAAACAATGGGCTACCACTCTTTTGGGAACCTTTTTCACAGATGATGTAACATTGCTGCAGGGTTTCTCTTTCAGTTCACTCAAATTCACCCAATTAGCAAGAGGATGCTAACAATCAGCCACAACTGGATTCACAAAACTCACATTACCCAAGACAAAATGTGAAAAAAAAGGTTTTGTTTTTTTGAATTGGGATACATGCTCACGATGCTCAATGAACACATCAGACATTACTTCCACTTCAGCTGGCTCTGCAAACTAACACATTACTTTTGGAAAAAAGCCCCTGACAGGATATCCCTGATAACGAGCCGCAGCGTCCCCCTTTCTGACCCTCTTTGTCAGTGACTGCTCTTCCTGTCATCAAGACACCCATCCAAATCCACAGACAACACTAAAAAACAAGAAACACAATATCCATCGCATAATGGTAGACCTTTTTGTAATGCAAATAATTTCACATCAGCACTAAGCAACACACTGGCAGCTTTCATGACCCCATTAAATCAGCTTGTGAACGAATCCCAGCTTAAAACAGACGTAGGTCTTTGAGCCAAAAACACTCCAACCCTACACTAGCAGCTATCATCATGTAACACTTATTCCATAATACACAATCCCTATCCTTTTAACATAATGCAATTACTATCCTGTGATTCAGCACTTTATACTTGTTAATGTAGCAAGTATCTACTATTTATTCTCATTATTATTATCTTAATAATTGTAGCGACAGGAGGAAACAAACTAAGTCGCTGAGAGGCTGAGGCCGGGCCTGTTTGCTGTTGTATGACACGCTAAAAAAGTACTCGCTGAGATCTGAAGCTCTGTTTCGTAGTATGGTAGTTTAATGAAAAAACTCGGTTTTCAGACATATACATTGTTATAATCAAAGCAATTGTAATCTTGCGGTCAACAAAAAAGTACAACGGCCCTGTGTCACCCTCTCTTCCATACACCCACACCTCACACAGGTGAACAGGATTATACCCATACCCATGTGACCCAAGCCAACCAATCAACAGTGATCATGGCTCTTACACATCAGCCTCTAATTATTAGGATAGTATACATAATAATTACTAACAATTCAAATGGGAGACATGTGACAATTATAGCTTAGTAATCAAGTCCATACAGTTGCAGTTCATGTATGTGTAGTTTTCCTTCTTCTTTTCTGTGTACGAGTCACAAGTCAGTTAGGCCAAAAGGTACCACCACCTTGGCTCAGTCAAAGATAATCCTTAGTGTCATTTAAGTCTGTCAGTCGAAAAGAGTCAATACTGTGGAAAAGATGTCACTAATGTTGGATGTTCTTCCGTCTCTTCCTGCCGTTTCTCCATCTTCTCCACGATATTCTCACTTTGACCTCCCCATTCCTTTAACGAGGAGCGCAGCATGTCCTCGTCGTCTTTGACTCTGAGTCCTTCGGCCTTGTAGAGTACGTTGGTCCACTTCATCCTGTTCTCCATTTCTTTGTGTGCCGCGGGGGCCTTTCTGAGCAGCCGTTGAAGGAGAGTGCTTTTGTTGGGATTTGAGATGAGGCTTCTTCTCATCTTTAAAACTTTTCTTTTTACACTTCTTCGACTCTTGCTGAAAAAACACTCTTCGCAAACTTCTTAAACTTGAGATCCTCTCTTGACATTCCAGCTTGTTCCTCCAATCTGCATTCAGGGAAGTCTGTGCTGAACTGCTGTTGCCAAGGTCCATCTAAATTCACAACTGAGATTCTGTTCACAGATACTTCTGGTTTGTCAAAGTCCATTGCATTCCCACTCACTCCTTCTAGTGGTCCATTCACTGTCCAGCCCAGGATTGTCCTGCTTGCATAGGGTCCGTCATCCACACTGCGTATGACTTCCAATGGTTCCAAGGCCTTAGGAACATTGGTTCCTATCAACAGTCCAATCCCTGCATTTATTTCAGGCAAATTAACATTTTTTAGATGAGGCCATCTCTGTAGGTCCGCTTGTCTAGGAATGTTCCCACTACTGGCAGGCATGCACTCTTGGGTGTAGCTTTGTGGCAGTTCAAAGAAATTGTCATTTTTTAGGCCAGCCACTTCTAGTCCGAACACAATATGGCTATTTACGACCCTTTCTTGGCCCATGGTTCGTAAACGAATCTGCGCCTTCTTTCCAGTTAGGCCGAGCTTGTGCATCAAATCCTCTGTACAAAACACTGCTGTACTTCCTGGGTCCAAGAAAGCATAGGTGGTGACAATCTTGCTGCCCTTCGTTGACTTGACTTGCATCGGAACTATGGGAAGTTTGCAATTGTCATCACCAGCCCCTGTAAGGCCACTTGAAACCAGTGCGCTGTCCACTGGTAGCTCCGATGTATTCGATGAGCAGGATTGTGTCTTGCTTCATTGGAAGGGATGTGAAGTATGGTTGGATGTTCGAAGCCACATTTTGAACAGGAAATTCGCTTATTGCACTTTCTGATAATGTGCCCCACGCACAAACAGCCGAAACAGACACCTTTTTCCATCAAGAAGCCCATCTTCTCTTTGTGTGTTCCCTTTTCAAGCTGATGGCATGAGTCCAAGGTGTGACCTCCTCCGCAGCACAGACATGTCCTCCATTTTGTCAGAATGTGTTCCTTCCCTTCAGCATCTGTCTGGGTTTCTTTTTCTACAAGAGCTACAGTGGTGGCAAAGCTAGTTCCTACACAATGTGAGCGAGGCTGTGATCTGTTTAAAGCAGTATTTGTTGTTATGAAGGGAGCATCTTGAATGTTTCCAAATACTGGGTCGGTTAAGATTTTAACTTGTCTCTCAATGAAGTGTGTGATGTCAAAGAATGTTGCTCTGCGGCTGTTCCTCTCCTGCAGCTCACAGGCTAAGGTTCTCCACTTGCCTCTGAAATGGTAAGGTAACTTTCTTATTATGATCATCATATTCACAGCCATGTCAAGCTCATGCAAATACCGCACCTCTTCCATTGCGTTTGCACATGCTCTAAGGAAGAAGCTGTAGTCTTGCAGAGCCTTAACATCCTCGGTTCTTATAGGAGGCCATGAAAGAGCATTTTGCAAATATGCAGATGCCACTTTCTGCTCATTTCCAAACTGCTCCTGGATTAGAGCTTTAGCCTTGACATATCCCCTCTCTGGATACATGTGCTGGCAACTTCCAACAAGTCCTTTGGGATGACCCTGAGTGTACTGCTCCAGAAAATAGAGTCGGTCACTGTAGCTGTTGTCTCAAAAGCCTTCATAAATATGTGATATTTTAACGGGTCGCCATCAAAAACTGGAATCTCTCTCTTTGGCAAGGATGAAAGGCATTGCTGTTGTATTAACAGTGTGGTTATTTCATTTTGTTTTCTCATAATGTCCAGTATGTTGTTTTGATCTTCACTTGCGTTCAAGCTATCTCCATAATTCATTTGTGTTTTCAAAGTGGATTTTTTTTATGGGATACGGGCTCTGAGGAAAGGAACCAAGGTGAAATGTTCTTATTAGGCCGTGTTGTTAGATCCAATAAGTCATTGCTAGCCTCCCTTTGGTTTAGCAACATTAGTGGAGTATTTATATTGTCCTTGGCAGTGTAGAGGACTTGTGGTTTACTTTCTTTGTTCAATGTAAGAGTTCATTCCATCCGAATGCCTTGTTTTGAACTTTTCCCACTTGTGTTGCAAACAGGGAGCATCCTATCTAATTTAGCAATGTGTGCTGCAATATCCTCCTCCATCTGAAGTTGCTCCTTTCTCCTCCTTATTCGTTCCTGCTCTTCCTCCAGTTCATGTTTGTCCTTTAATAGTTTATTTCTTGCCATTAAAGCTGCCAAGTCAGCCTCTGTTTTAAGGCATGCAGACGAAGCAGTAGAAGTTGCAGACTTTTCCCCCAAAGCAGAATTTTGTGATCGGGTTGCTCTTCTTCCGATTTCCACGTTTGACACACTGTCACTTGGTTGTACATCCTCTTGCAATGCAGAGAAACAATTTCCCCACGGGGATTAATAAAGTATATCAAAATCCCCCCAAAAAAATGTCAGTTGCAAAACCACAGCATCAGCCTAACAATGACATATGATTGTTGAAAACAATGGGCTACCACTCTTTTGGGAACCTTTTTCACAGATGATGTAACATTGCTGCAGGGTTTCTCTTTCAGTTCACTCAAATTCACCCAATTAGCAAGAGGATGCTAACAATCAGCCACAACTGGATTCACAAAACTCACATTACCCAAGACAAAATGTGAAAAAAAAGGTTTTGTTTTTTTGAATTGGGATACATGCTCACGATGCTCAATGAACACATCAGACATTACTTCCACTTCAGCTGGCTCTGCAAACTAACACATTACTTTTGGAAAAAAGCCCCTGACAGGATATCCCTGATAACGAGCCGCAGCGTCCCCCTTTCTGACCCTCTTTGTCAGTGACTGCTCTTCCTGTCATCAAGACACCCATCCAAATCCACAGACAACACTAAAAAACAAGAAACACAATATCCATCGCATAATGGTAGACCTTTTTGTAATGCAAATAATTTCACATCAGCACTAAGCAACACACTGGCAGCTTTCATGACCCCATTAAATCAGCTTGTGAACGAATCCCAGCTTAAAACAGACGTAGGTCTTTGAGCCAAAAACACTCCAACCCTACACTAGCAGCTATCATCATGTAACACTTATTCCATAATACACAATCCCTATCCTTTTAACATAATGCAATTACTATCCTGTGATTCAGCACTTTATACTTGTTAATGTAGCAAGTATCTACTATTTATTCTCATTATTATTATCTTAATAATTGTAGCGACAGGAGGAAACAAACTAAGTCGCTGAGAGGCTGAGGCCGGGCCTGTTTGCTGTTGTATGACACGCTAAAAAAGTACTCGCTGAGATCTGAAGCTCTGTTTCGTAGTATGGTAGTTTAATGAAAAAACTCGGTTTTCAGACATATACATTGTTATAATCAAAGCAATTGTAATCTTGCGGTCAACAAAAAAGTACAACGGCCCTGTGTCACCCTCTCTTCCATACACCCACACCTCACACAGGTGAACAGGATTATACCCATACCCATGTGACCCAAGCCAACCAATCAACAGTGATCATGGCTCTTACACATCAGCCTCTAATTATTAGGATAGTATACATAATAATTACTAACAATTCAAATGGGAGACATGTGACAATTATAGCTTAGTAATCAAGTCCATACAGTTGCAGTTCATGTATGTGTAGTTTTCCTTCTTCTTTTCTGTGTACGAGTCACAAGTCAGTTAGGCCAAAAGGTACCACCACCTTGGCTCAGTCAAAGATAATCCTTAGTGTCATTTAAGTCTGTCAGTCGAAAAGAGTCAATACTGTGGAAAAGATGTCACTAATGTTGGATGTTCTTCCGTCTCTTCCTGCCGTTTCTCCATCTTCTCCACGATATTCTCACTTTGACCTCCCCATTCCTTTAACGAGGAGCGCAGCATGTCCTCGTCGTCTTTGACTCTGAGTCCTTCGGCCTTGTAGAGTACGTTGGTCCACTTCATCCTGTTCTCCATTTCTTTGTGTGCCGCGGGGGCCTTTCTGAGCAGCCGTTGAAGGAGAGTGCTTTTGTTGGGATTTGAGATGAGGCTTCTTCTCATCTTTAAAACTTTTCTTTTTACACTTCTTCGACTCTTGCTGAAAAAACACTCTTCGCAAACTTCTTAAACTTGAGATCCTCTCTTGACATTCCAGCTTGTTCCTCCAATCTGCATTCAGGGAAGTCTGTGCTGAACTGCTGTTGCCAAGGTCCATCTAAATTCACAACTGAGATTCTGTTCACAGATACTTCTGGTTTGTCAAAGTCCATTGCATTCCCACTCACTCCTTCTAGTGGTCCATTCACTGTCCAGCCCAGGATTGTCCTGCTTGCATAGGGTCCGTCATCCACACTGTGTATGACTTCCAATGGTTCCAAGGCCTTAGGAACATTGGTTCCTATCAACAGTCCAATCCCTGCATTTATTTCAGGCAAATTAACATTTTTTAGATGAGGCCATCTCTGTAGGTCCGCTTGTCTAGGAATGTTCCCACTACTGGCAGGCATGCACTCTTGGGTGTAGCTTTGTGGCAGTTCAAAGAAATTGTCATTTTTTAGGCCAGCCACTTCTAGTCCGAACACAATATGGCTATTTACGACCCTTTCTTGGCCCATGGTTCGTAAACGAATCTGCGCCTTCTTTCCAGTTAGGCCGAGCTTGTGCATCAAATCCTCTGTACAAAACACTGCTGTACTTCCTGGGTCCAAGAAAGCATAGGTGGTGACAATCTTGCTGCCCTTCGTTGACTTGACTTGCATCGGAACTATGGGAAGTTTGCAATTGTCATCACCAGCCCCTGTAAGGCCACTTGAAACCAGTGCGCTGTCCACTGGTAGCTCCGATGTATTCGATGAGCAGGATTGTGTCTTGCTTCATTGGAAGGGATGTGAAGTATGGTTGGATGTTCGAAGCCACATTTTGAACAGGAAATTCGCTTATTGCACTTTCTGATAATGTGCCCCACGCACAAACAGCCGAAACAGACACCTTTTTCCATCAAGAAGCCCATCTTCTCTTTGTGTGTTCCCTTTCAAGCTGATGGCATGAGTCCAAGGTGTGACCTCCTCCGCAGCACAGACATGTCCTCCATTTTGTCAGAATGTGTTCCTTCCCTTCAGCATCTGTCTGGGTTTCTTTTTCTACAAGAGCTACAGTGGTGGCAAAGCTAGTTCCTACACAATGTGAGCGAGGCTGTGATCTGTTTAAAGCAGTATTTGTTGTTATGAAGGGAGCATCTTGAATGTTTCCAAATACTGGGTCGGTTAAGATTTTAACTTGTCTCTCAATGAAGTGTGTGATGTCAAAGAATGTTGCTCTGCGGCTGTTCCTCTCCTGCAGCTCACAGGCTAAGGTTCTCCACTTGCCTCTGAAATGGTAAGGTAACTTTCTTATTATGATCATCATATTCACAGCCATGTCAAGCTCATGCAAATACCGCACCTCTTCCATTGCGTTTGCACATGCTCTAAGGAAGAAGCTGTAGTCTTGCAGAGCCTTAACATCCTCGGTTCTTATAGGAGGCCATGAAAGAGCATTTTGCAAATATGCAGATGCCACTTTCTGCTCATTTCCAAACTGCTCCTGGATTAGAGCTTTAGCCTTGACATATCCCCTCTCTGGATACATGTGCTGGCAACTTCCAACAAGTCCTTTGGGATGACCCTGAGTGTACTGCTCCAGAAAATAGAGTCGGTCACTGTAGCTGTTGTCTCAAAAGCCTTCATAAATATGTGATATTTTAACGGGTCGCCATCAAAAACTGGAATCTCTCTCTTTGGCAAGGATGAAAGGCATTGCTGTTGTATTAACAGTGTGGTTATTTCATTTTGTTTTCTCATAATGTCCAGTATGTTGTTTTGATCTTCACTTGCGTTCAAGCTATCTCCATAATTCATTTGTGTTTTCAAAGTGGATTTTTTTTATGGGATACGGGCTCTGAGGAAAGGAACCAAGGTGAAATGTTCTTATTAGGCCGTGTTGTTAGATCCAATAAGTCATTGCTAGCCTCCCTTTGGTTTAGCAACATTAGTGGAGTATTTATATTGTCCTTGGCAGTGTAGAGGACTTGTGGTTTACTTTCTTTGTTCAATGTAAGAGTTCATTCCATCCGAATGCCTTGTTTGAACTTTTCCCACTTGTGTTGCAAACAGGGAGCATCCTATCTAATTTAGCAATGTGTGCTGCAATATCCTCCTCCATCTGAAGTTGCTCCTTTCTCCTCCTTATTCGTTCCTGCTCTTCCTCCAGTTCATGTTTGTCCTTTAATAGTTTATTTCTTGCCATTAAAGCTGCCAAGTCAGCCTCTGTTTTAAGGCATGCAGACGAAGCAGTAGAAGTTGCAGACTTTTCCCCCAAAGCAGAATTTTGTGATCGGGTTGCTCTTCTTCCGATTTCCACGTTTGACACACTGTCACTTGGTTGTACATCCTCTTGCATGTCATCCGTTGTTGGAATATCCAGCAGAGCAGCAGTTATTGTGGCAGAATCCTCTTGTGGCTCCTTTAACCACTGTTTAATGTCCCTCTGAAAGCGTTCACTGTATTCCAAGATACTGGCAAACCATTCCTTTTGTTTCTTCAGTTCATCCTCTGGGAGTAAAGGAATCAACATTTCATGTGAAATAATGGCTTTTTCACCCAGAATTAATGTATCTAAATGAGTTTGCACACGTGAGGCATTTTCCCTTTCTCTCATGTGTCCTTTTATTTCTGGTATGAGTGCTTTTATTTTGTTCACACTGGTTTTACATTCCCGTTGAAGTGTTTCAATGTTATTTACCAATGCCTTCGCAGTGAGTATGCATTCTCTTTTCCCATAGTCCATTTCAACACCTTCAACGTCAACATTTATTTGACTAATTTTCTCCGTCAGTTTATTCAAGCTTCCTCAGTGCATTCGTTTGATTGCAACACACTCAAAGATTGGAAGACAATTCCTTCAAAGCATCACATTTCCATATGGCCACATCAACAGAGCAGCGCGACTTCCATGCGGCAGAGCGGAGTTATACAGTGGAGACACACAGCGGTGAATATGTGCACATTCAGCGGTAAGGCTTACCTGGCTGTGATCCGCGTTGAATGCGGCTTCCAAACTGCAGTCTCTATTAACAGCCAGTGCTTACCTCAGTGAATTATTCTCTTCCAATAGATCCTTAACCCATGCGCTGTTTGAAGATGATCGCCTTATGCCTTTTGTGCTTGTTGTTTTTTTTGTTGACTGTTTCGTAGTATGGTAGTTTAATGAAAAAACTCGGTTCTCAGACATATACACTGTTATAATCAAAGCAATTGTAATCTTGCGGTCAACAAAAAAGTACAACGGCCCCGTGTCACCCTCTCTTCCACACACCCACACCTCACACAGGTGAACAGGATTATAATGAGTGCCACCCATACCCATATGACCCAAGCCAACCAATCAATATTGATCATGGCTCCTACAATAATGAATGGGGACTTTTTCGTGATTGGTCCTTTTTTAATTTAGTTTTAATTTTCCCCTTTCAATACATTTCACCATTTTTACTTTTAGGGTTATTTATTTTAGTATTATGTAATTGTTCTGACATTATCATGAATGATTAAATGGATATACAGTCATGCCTAAAGGTAACAGCACTCACAACTTGACACCATATCCCATAACACACCAATCCCCTATCAATTACACAAATGTTGCATATTGTCGTTTGCTTTAGCATTATACTTGTTGATGTAGCAAGTACCTAGTATTTGTTATTATTCGTAATACTACTATTTGTGTTATTGGTCATGTCTTTTTTTCACAAAATGTTATATTTATTTATTTAACTAACCATCATTAATTAAATGGTTATATATGTTGCTCTATTGCTCTGTAATGATTGTTGCCTTTATTATTTGTATTGATTTATTTGATAAACACTCATACCTTAACCATCAGCACCCACCTCATTACCTATTATATATTCCCATGACACATCAATCCTCTAGCAATTACAAAGATGTCACAAAATACATTATTTTGCATCAACTCTGCTCTAAATAGATGTTATTTGAGTCTTTTATGTTTCCCTGTCTCCTGTCATCCTCTGTAGTGGTGCTACAAAGGTCACTGCATGTGGAAGAATCCTAATCAGATCAAGCAAGATGGCGCCTGGGGCTCCTGGAGCAAGTATGGCTCCTGCTCCCGCTCTTGTGGTACTGGAGTTCGCTTCCGGACACGTCAGTGCACCAGCCCAGCGTGAGTGACAGGCATTATTACAAAATGTTGACCTAAAGGAGGAGGTTGATCCTAGCAGGTATTGTTGGATAATTGAAATGGGTAGATGTCTTTTTTTGTAACCTTAAATGTACCCTGCCTACTGAGCTACAGGGAGTATGGGTATTATTCAGGCTATCCTAACCAGAAAAAGGACAGCATTGATTCGTCAAACACCTCAAACTACGCATATTCTCTCTAGTTGATTTTTATGTCAAATGCAAAATGTCAAAGGAAGAGAAATCGGGCCCAATGTTGCTTTTAAAGTCCACATCACATCAAGCTGAAAACATTTGGCAACAGAGCCTTCAGTGTCGCAGCCCCCACCCTCTGGAATTATCTCCCCTCTGCAATCAGGAATCCAGACACTCTGGACACCTTCAAAAAACACCTCAAACACCATCTGTTCACTCAGGCCTTTGGCCTCAACTAATACACAGTACTCAGCAACCTGTTCCTGTTTTGTTTTCTTCAGCCTATGTATCTCTATGATTATTATTACTTTTTGTTTGTTTTGTGAAAGGCGCAATATACATTGAAATTATTATTATTAGTAATGACACAGCATTACAGGTGCAATGTTAAACATAACGCCAATCTTTTATGCATGTTTTCTCATCACACATTACCATAAAATGATTTCTATATGGTGTGGGAAACAGTCATTTGACAGGTTGTGTCTATGTGTAATACATTTGAAATATGTGTATAACAGTGGCGAACCGTGTCTATCACAACTGGACCTTCTGTAGACACACACACCCCACGCCACCACCGCCCCCGCTATCGATATTATTTCTGTTATGTTGTGTAACTGTTTAATGGTGTTATCTTTATTGCTACCCCACCCTACCCCCTTCCCCGTCAATGTATAGTGTTGGTCCACAGCGCAAATGTATTAGTTTAACAAAATCCGCATCTAAAGACACGTTATTTTCCCCTGTGCAATTCCAGTCTCACATCTCACAGCACATCGTCATTAACAAATACCGGGAAACAGACCGAAAACATTTAAAAAAAAATAATAATACTTTATTCCAAGTGTGCTTGCTTTTCTCTTTGAACGTCATCACATTACGGCATTGTAATACACGGTTCGGCTGCATTAAATATTACATATCTGCCGTAGTTCTCTATATATAGAGCCCTGATGAGAAGACTTCTAGACAAACATGAGGAACTGAAAACGTGACGTGGATCCTAAATATATCAGCCATTAAACAACATCTTACATTTCTTTTCACACAATACGTCTCCTTGCAGTATCAACACTAATTCGGCTGACTTTTATATTTGATCCAATTAGTAGATAGGCTGTATTTACACCATAAAGGTGCACAGCTGATATAAAGGGACACCTAGTGGTTAAAGCATGTTATTGAATTTCATTATTTTTATTATTAGATATTAATAGGATCCCTATAAAGTATGTTCATTACTCGTTATTCTCTACTAATAGTTAATTAAAGACTGTATATAATCACTATTTTGCACATCCCTTTCAAGATTTCAAGATTTTCTAAGGTTTATTGATATATGAAACTTGGGTTGCAGGTTCCTCAATAGTGCATTACAAGACATCTTGTAATGTAGACCGGAGGGAGAGGGTGACGAGCATAAGTTTCACTTTCCTTTTTTATTTCAATTCCAACTTTGGTCATGAAGAATATGTTTCTCTGTTGTCCACGTTCATAAAGCATAACACAACAGCGTCAGAGCACGGTGCAGAGTCTCTAGATGAGTTTACAGTAGTCCCTCGTTCTTATTAAACATCCATGTTGTAGTCCGCTGTATAGAAAACTGTAGTTTCCATAGTTTCCCCACAGCAGCAGACGCACAAAATGACGTCCGCTGGCGCATCATAAACACGTCGGATAGTGAAAGTGCAGTCGGATTCTCTAAAGCACCGCAGTCTCTTCTCCTAAATCCTTTTTAATTCTCCTATCCACTATCCCTTAACCCCGTGACGTTTCACTCAGAGGTCAAGGAATAGGAGATAGGGTTAGAACTTAGGAGCTGATTTTTAAACTATCCGAACGCAACCTCGGAGTCGGCTTCGTCTTCTTCTTCTTCTTCTTCTCTCGGTTTTTTGGCAGATTGCAAACAACTTTAAGGTGCATACCGCCACCTCCGGAGTCGGCTTGACTCGGTTTGCATTTATAAAGAATGCACACATGTGTTTAATCCAAGCGGCAAACTCTGGGGGACAGCCGGGAAGCCAATACGGACGTGCCACACACTGCAGTTCATACATGGGCCGCTAGGGACTGGCTGCAGAAAGGAGCAATTTCCATAGACCCCCATGTTAAAATGCCCAACTTTACAGCAGAAAAAAACATGTTTCTACCCCTGGCTGCAATACATATTATTATGAATATAGTTAGATTCCACCTTCATGGTTATGAATATGTGAGTGAATTGTTTTCCAAGAAGTCTACTTTCAGCTTTTTTCGGTGAGTAAAATGATAATATTATACATGTTAACCCCGTTAGCAGGTGTTTGTGTGCTTGTTAGCTAAGCTTGTTATGTAGCTGATTAGTCAGCTAAGGACGTAACCCTTTATACATATATACAGTTTAGTTTATGATTCAGCCTTGGGTAAGACTTTTATACCATATGGCTATGACGCCCATAATGCTAAACGGGAGCAAATGTGAAAAGGGGACCCAATTATCTCAGTGGGGCCGCCGGAGTCCACGCCGCCGAATCTAACGGGGCTGCAGGGGGCTAGCTCGTTAGCGCGTCCCGGCCATAGGTCCCGGCGGCCGTAGCTAGCCCCCTGGGGCTCCGTTAGCTTCGGCCAGCGGCGGAGTCCGGCGTTATAACTGGAGATCAAGGAATGCATCGAAACGCGGACTTGGTTCGCCTGTAGCCCGCTGTAGTATTAGCTAAATAAATGATGTTGAGCAAGGTTTATTAAGCTGAACACCGCCACAATTATTCTGCTATGTATCGGTACTTATTTTATTTTATTAACGTGTGAATGACAAGCATTAAGAATAATACCAAATAGCTAATTATCTTGCAGATTGTCTCGTTTGATTATGAATGTAACGTTTATATAGTGGAACGACACTGTTTTATCAAAAACCAAAGTGCCACGCAGTGACTTGGTATGCATGTATTTCAGCAGGAAATGTGCAACCTAGATGACATTTACCAACACAGACTATATAGAAATATTTGTAAAAGTTGTTCGTTACTAAGTGAATATGGCATTAACCCTCCTGTTGTCTTCGGGGAGCATGTTAGCTTAGCTTCTTAGCCTGAGCTAGGTCTGGAACGTCACTCTCGTTGGCAGCAGGTCCCGCCTCAGCTCCGCCTCAGCTCCGCTCCGCCTCTTTGCCCTTATTTGGAGCAGGCTGGAGAAGGCTGGAGTTAGACTCTGACGTCACTGTCGAGCCGTTAGTAGCCGACTCCGCCTACTTAGGGCTTCACGGCAACTCTGCAGAATCCTATGGGTGACGTCACGGACCCTACGTCCATTTATATATACAGTCTATGGTTTAATCGTTAATGTCAGATATGTACTAAGTAAATACATTTGTTCCTGCTCAAGATTAGATTCAACTTTATTGTTATTGCACAGATTACAGGTACTGAGACAACGAAATGCAATTTAGCTTCTAACCAGGAGTGCAAAAATCAGTAAAGTGAAAGGTAATGTACACAATAGACAGAATAAAATATAGAATGAATTGAATGATGAATACACAGTGAGGGGTATGACTACAATATCAGCCTGTGAGCAGTATGAACAGTGTGTATGAATATGCTAAGATATATAAAGTATGAAAACAGTAAGCAGTGCAAGTGTAGTATAACATATATAGATATTCATTTCATGATGATAAACATTGTGGAACAATTATGAAAAATGTTAATGGAGGGGGCGACGTAAAACTGACACAAAACAACAAACTTTTGCCGAGCCAATTGGAGAGTTTCATCAGCAGCACGTGGTAAAAACCACCAATGAGCACTCAGCTCGAGATACCAGCGAGTCGTTTCCCATCAAGCATTTCGCTTCCGCAGCCCGTGGAGAGGAACTGCACCGCCTCGCCGTGCCTCGCTCTCAAGGCTGCGGGCGTCTTTGTCCCGCGAGATTTCAACGTCTCATGTAGGCGAGCCTCCAGAGCAAGAAGGGTCTAGCTCAAGCAGCAAACTCTGGGGGACAGCCGGGAAGCCAATACGGAAGTGCCACACACTGCAGTTCATACATGGGCCGCTAGGGACTGGCTGCAGAAAGGAGCAATTTCCATAGACCCATATGTTAAAATGCCCAACTTTACAGCAGACAAAAACATGTTTCTACCCATGGATGCAATACATATTATTATCGATATAGTGAGATTCCACCTTCATGATTATGAATATGTGAGTGAATTGTTTTCTAACACGACCCTTTTATTTATATTAGGTCTTAGTTTTTGCATAAATTAGGGCGTGGTCACTTTGATGGACACGTACATGCCTCACTGTCAGCTCACAGCAACTTGTCCACTCTGCTAGGCTACAACCATAGAGGCTACGTTAGTTAGTCATAGTACTGTACTTGACCCTTTAGCTTTAGCCGTGTTCGTGGTGATTGTGCCTTTTAGGGAATATTGTTACAAATACCAGACAATTAAAATGTCGTGCTGTGCGCTTGAATGTACTAACAGAACTTCCAAGAAGTCTAAAATGATAATATTATACATGTTAACCCCGTTCGCAGGTGTTTGTGTGCTTGGTAGCTTAGCTTGTTACTTATTTAGCCAGCTAAGGACGTAACCCTTTATGCATACATATACATTTTAGTTTATGATTCAGCCTTGGGTAAGACTTTTATAGTCTATGGCTATGTTAATAGAGGACCCAATTATCCCAGTGGTGACCACCGGAGCTAATGGAGCCGCAGGGGGCTAGCTCCAGCCGGCGTCCCGGAGCTAGCCCACTGCGGCTCCGTTAGGTCCGGGCGGTGGAGTCCGTCTTTTCTCAACGTGTGAATGACAAGCATTAAGGATAACAAAATATAGCTAATTCTCTTGCAGATTGTCTCATTTGATTATGAATGTAACGTTTATATAGGGGAACTACACTGTTAGCAGTAACTTGGTATGCCATGTTAGCCTAACTTCTTAGCCTGAGCTAGCTCTGTTTACTTCCAGTTCGGAGGCAGCAGGTCCCAGTTGAGCCGTTAGTGGCCGACTCCGCCTACTAAGGGCTTCACGGCAACTCTGCAGAATCCTATGGGTGACGTCACGGACACTACGTCCGTTTATATATACAGTCTATGGTCTAGCTGCGGGCGCGGACAATACACGACGGTACACGATGGTACACGACACGCCCACCTGACACGACACTACGGTGGCTGAGAAGGGTCTAGCTGCGGCCGTGAAAGTTGTATTTCCAAATATGGTCAGAAGAGAGCACGCCCAACACGTGAGACGCTGACGCAAGGATATTTAAGGAGACATGGGCCCTTTCTCATTTTCTCTAACTCCCCTCCTCGACTCCCCTCCTCGACTCCTATCCTTGATACTTAGTCCCGCCCCCAGGAGATGCGAGCGGAGGAGCCAAGGAGGGGAACTGAGGAGAGAGGAGGGGAAGCAGCAGGCGGTTAGAGAAATGAGAACTCCTCTCCTCTGAGCAGTCATTTTAAAGAGACGTCCATTAATGATGACAGGAGGCACAGCAGCCCTCTGTCTGATGGACAGATGTGTTCATGACGAATATATTTTACTTTGATTCATTCACAGTGCGGTATAATGAGACAATAACATGCTACAAATGCGTACACACACACACACACACACACATTTATATATTTATATAAATATATACAATTTCAGAATCAAACAGAGCACTCTCATAATAACGTAACACTATCAGAGACTGGATATATCCCCCTCTCTCTGGTCACTACAATGAGGGAAATAAATTACGGGCCAAAAGTTTTATTTACAAGTATTAAAAGTAAGCAGAGGACACCAACCAACTGAGACCTGTCTGTCTGCTGCATCTACGCACACACTGTACCGCACGCACGCACCTACAGCTAACAGCCTAACTGCCGTTGTGTATTTTATTATGTGATGCACTAAATGGTTTTAGAAAAATATCGACTCTTTGTTTGTAGATATCTACTAAACTAAAGCAAGTAAAGAGAGTAGGCCTGTTATACTGAGTGATATATATTATACAAACTACTGCTCTGCTTTCTACACGGACCTCACAGCTGTTCTCTCTGTAAACATCACGTTGCGAAGAGAGCAGTGAATAAAATAATATCCAGGGGCTGGATGCAGAGCTGTCATTGGCTGAGGTAAATCTGGCCGTGCGTCAGGACTCTTTGAAACATCTCTGTTGGCGGAAATGCATCCACGAAGTAACCGTGGAGGACCCATCAGTGTATCCTCGGTTATAGCTCCTCCAGAGAGCCTTCTCGACGCTCGATCCTCGGTCCTCGAAGTGCATTTAGAGAAATTAGATGTCCTTCAACATGGCGCGCTGAAATTCATTTCCGGGTCACTACCGGAGGACCGAGGAGTCGAGGAGTCGAGGAGGGGGATTTGATGAAATGAGAAAGGGCCATGGAGGTTTACAGACAACAGACAACAAACAATATGGCGCACCGAGTACAGGTAATTAACGTATTGTGGTTTTAGATATAATTACATACTATTTAGGTTCTCGTTTGTTTGTCGATGTGGCTGTTTAGCGCAGTGTAATTGTGTTTATTTTGCTATATATAGGCGCTGTATATATATCTTATTATTAATACATCATTGGAATGGTACCTCCAGTATGCCTACATGACAAGCATTTTTATAATATACAGTAAACATATCTTTGACTTATTGCAAAATTATAAAATGAAATTCACCCCTGCTGTCATTTAAAGTGTACAATACCTGATGCATGTGATTTTATAATATTACATATGACTTCTTTATACCATCTTGTCTAATCAGTGAGATGGAACTTTGTTCTCATGACCTCGCCAAGAACATGAGTGAGGAAGCGCACCAAAGGCTGAAGGACTTGTGAAAGATTCCGAGGAGTTTTTAAATAGGCTTTAAACTCCTGCAGGTCAATATTTTTTTAAGTTGACCAGTTCTGATTTTCCATATGATGTTCTGTTCAATACATGTTCATTGAGGAAAACGGTATCAGTGTCTTATTTTATATACATCACAATGAATGCTGAACTTTCCGGACCATATACTGTAGTTGAAAGTACACAATGAAACACTGGCTTGCTTGTATCAAATCAATACAATTCCCACATGCCCTATCCCGGAACCTGCGGTCTTCAGACTCTGGCCCCCCGCACCAACCTGCGATCCTTCGGGGACAGAGCCTTCAGTATGGCAGCCCCCACTCTCTGGAACGCTCTCCCTGCGGAGATCTGCAACATCCCCACGCTTGACGCCTTCAAAAGGGCCCTCAAGTCCCATCTGTCTGCCAAGGCCTTTGGCCCCAAATCTATTTGTTGTTTTGTTCTTCTTTTTAAAGCGACCTTGGGTCTCATGAAAGGCACTATATATATCTTATTATTAATACATCATTGGAACGGTACCTCCAGTATGCCTACATGACAAGCATTTTTATAATATACAGTAATGAGATGTCAACCATCAAAATGGGATAAGGGGTTCCAAGGGGTTCTCAAACGGATAGGTTATTAATTTATTTGCCTAATAGTTGCTTAAAATGCTACAATAACATGCCATGTACGGTCTCTCAGCCACCGTAGGCGGCGTAGTAGGGGGCGTGTCGTGTAGTGTCGTCAATTCGCTTTTCATCTGCATATGCCTCTCAGCCACCGTAGTGTCGTGTCAGGTTGCCGTGTCGTGTACCGTCGTGTACCGTCGTGTACTGTCCGCGGCCGCAGCTAGAGCATATTGTCCAGAGCAAGTCGGACAAAATGACTAACCATCATGCAACGCACTAGCAAGACGTTGATCGAAATTGCGCAGGTCTCGCTTGTCTCAAACAAGCCTATTGCAATCAGTTGAAAGCTATTTGCGTCCCTTTATGAAGCTGAAGGAGCCTAGGAGCGTCACAACTGCACGCCACGGGACCCTGACCAAACGTCGCTCCTGGACGATTATGGAGTGAGAATGTGTTGTCTAGAGTACCCTGGAACCGAGGGAAACTCTGAAAGAATACGCCCATTGGCTACAAATCAATATATGATTGGTTGATCAAACTGTCAGTCCAAAGGTACGCTCTCATTCAGTGCAACGGCCAGGGCATTCGATCAAGGATGTAGAATACCTTGGTTGAAGGATATTCTACCCAGAGACCCAGAACAAGATCTGATTGGTTGCTTTCTTTTCTAACACAAAACCACTGAAATGCGTAGTGCATGGTCCGAGAAGGACAAACAAATCAACGTAACACTGTAATATTACAGATCAACAACACAGATACGATTCTCATTTATTCATTTTATATACATTTTATTTATTTAATTAAATCGATTTTTTGTTTGTTTTATCTGAGTGTTCCAGGGTATTCTCTGAATACCTTGAAGGCCCTGACGGTTCGCCACTGATGTATAATAAGGTTGTGATACAGGTGTAAAAAAAGGTGTAACATGGGTGATATACGGGTGCAATAATGGTTTAATAGAGTGTAATATTGGTGTATCAATGTTTAATATGGGTGACTGTTACGTCCCGACTAGGGGAAGAGGAAAGCAACATACGCCAGATTGGAATTGGTAATAATTATAAATGGTTTTATTATAATAGGGTGAAACAAAATGGCAGGCAAGCAGCGAGTTTGGCAGATCATACAGAGTAATAATTAAATAAAAGGGAAAACAAAAACCTCAGGTTAAACGTGGTACATGTGACTGAAACGGCTGTGCAAAAACCACAGCTGCTGCTGATCGACAGGTGCTAACCGTTAAGCTACCCTGGGTCTTCTTGATACACACATACTATTCTAAACACAGAACACTACTTAAACACGCTGCTAAGCAGTATAACTGAACACAGAGGATTCACAGTATTATCGAGCACAACGAGTAAACACAACAAGAGGCTAGAGGTGTCTGTCTCACAACACAGAGCCTCCAGAGTGGTAGTTGTCCTCAGGCTTTGTAGTCATCTGCAGCAGGTGTGCGCCGGCTGTGCGCTGCGATTGGAGCGCGTCGGCCCCGGCATGCTCCAATCGCAATCTCCAGGAGGCGGACCAGAAAATGGGCAGCCAATGACGTCAGGGCTACCGCACAGCTCATTTACATGTCACACGCACCGCTGAAAACACTCACAGACAGATGACTGAGCAGATAGAAAACAGAGTCCGTAACAGTGACGTAACATCGTAATATGAGTGTAATGTAGAACAAAGTAATCAATACATTTTTCATAATATCTATATGTGATTGTCCATTTTAGGGTTAAGCAGGATTTGTTTTCACATTGTGGTCTCAAAGTACTGCTTACTATTCCCCCCCCCCCCCCCCCCCGCAGGCCCTCCAACGGCGGCCAGGACTGCCCAGGAGTGAACTTCGAGTATCAGCTCTGCAACTCTGACGACTGCCCAAAGCACTTCGAGGATTTCAGAGCTCAGCAGTGCCAGCTCCGCAACTCCCACTTTGAATTCCAAAATGCCAAACACCATTGGCTGCCCTACGAACATCCTGACAGTAAGCCAGAAACATTTCAAAAGATAATTTTGTTTTAACGGGAGACTTCTCAAGGTTTTTCTGGGCCAAGAAAGAACAAAGAAAGTATACAAGGGAAGGGAATCTGCATTCTGACAGCAAGAACTGAAAGAAACATATTGTACGTTCGAAACATTTCCCAGCCGTTTAAGGGACATATCAAACAGACCAGACACTTTTCTGAACTTTTTTAACAGTTTTTTTGTATATTCTTTCTTCCATTGTTTTATATGTATTCATCTTCCTATAACTATGCCAGCATGCAGCGTTTAAAGCCATCCACGCTCAAAATCGCCCTTTTTTGTAAAGATGATGGGAGTTTATAGTGCAGATATAAAACGTTCATCTTTTTAAAATGTCTTTATCAGAATTTGCTTTTACTGGCTTCCCAGTCAGTCATGTGGAAAATAAGTAAGAAAACCCTATGAAGGCTGCCAGAATGTAAAGCGGGAGCCCGTTGTTCTATGGAAGCTAAAGAGCTATCCTGCAGAGTCGAGAGTATTTTTACACTTAGAACCAGGTATTACGTTCAATAGAAAATCAAAGGCCTTTTGTACAAGATTATATTAATTAGTGTAGAGTGAGGTTATTCTGGCCTTTGCCCTAAGGGTAATTTACTTTACTTTAATAACAAACCATAAATGAATAGGGATAGTTTTGTAACCATACAGCTAACAGTATATGCATTTATTTTGTTTACTTTGAAAGGTAAAAAGGCTAGGAATAGGAAACTATTTATTTCCAATCCAGAGAAAATGGAGACGTAATGAAGGAAAAAGGACTTTTATTTTCTTGTATGTCTAATATTGTTCAATATCACCATTATAGCAAAAATCCAATGGATAAGGATAATACTTGGTGTCTTCTGCTCCTGCTCTCCACTACAACTCGGAATCTAAATTCAATAAAAGTACATAAACACCTGATACAATTTGGAAAACGGGCCCTATAATGCTGTTGGCGTTTTCTTTTTCCTGTAGTGTCTTGTATAGGTTTATGTGCAAACACCACCCCAGTGCTTTTACAAAGACTCAAAGACAGAATATCCTTACAGATACATATTCAAATTCATACATACATTGTAAATCTAAGACCTAAGTCATGAGATACACGAAATGAATTGTACATTAAAAGCAGCTCTGACGAGGTGAGTTTTGACTAAAGGTGGGGTAGGTACTTTTGGAGAAACCAGCTCGAGTGCGCTAGAATTTGACAATACACAGCCAGAAAAAAATCAGCCACTTCCTTACAGAGCCCCTCCTCCAACACACACGAACGCGCACATGACCAATGAGGGCACGAGATAAGTTTGTGCACAGATGGAGGCTGACAGGCAGGTAGGCCATCCAGTTACTTTAGCCGGGCCGGCTCAGATGATTGGTCGTGCTTTTTACAGTACTACGGCTTCCACAGATGACATTTATTCATGGGTTTTTTGTCAAAGCACTTAAGATATTCATTGCTATCGAGATGTTAAGAGCATTCCATGGAATATAACAAAAATTGTATCTCGAGCCGGTTTCTCAAACTTACCTACCCCACCTTTAATGTTTTAAAATGAGGACAAATGGTGGAGTTTCTGCAGATCAGTGGTGATGTGGTCATGGGAGCGGGTGTGAGTTCTGAATATACTTCAGTTTAATTAGGTTAGTTTTGTTGGTCTATATTTTTAAGGTGGTTTTGGTGATGTGGTTGATATGGTTTTCAAAAGTCAGGTTGCTGTTGAAAATGACTCCAGGGTTGCGGATGTGTATGGAGGGAGAAAGAGTGGAGTCCTCATTGGTGAAGCAGAAGTTATTATTGCTTCTGTTGAGGGATTGGGGACCAATGATGAGCATGCCAAATGTCTTACAGTTGAGTTTGAGGTAGTAGCATTGCATCCAGGATTTTGTTTCAATCGGGCAGTTTGTCAGGGTAGAGAGTTCCAATGGTGATGGATTTACAAAACTCCTATTGTGTTCAAAGGTTGTAAGGGCTTTATTGTCATATCCACAGCTACAGTGTAGATATGCAATGAAAACACTTAAGTCAGAGGCTCCTCCATCAATGCAACACAAACATATACGACATAAAACTAAATCAGAGTAGAAATAAAATATTGCAAGAGAATGTTTCAAGACTTAGAGTAAACTATATGCAAGTAAAATACATTAAGATAGAAAAAGAAGAGGAAATGCTGTACAGTGAAATTAAATAATGCTTATTGTAATAATGGATAAATATATGAGATGCAAACAGATGAATGGTGTGAAGTTGTGAAGGCACAGAGCTCAGGAGTTGATTTATTTATCTTTTTGTAAAATTCCCATTGTGTTTTAGAAGTTCAGCAACTGAGAGAGAGTGCCTGTGATTAATCATCACAACCTTTGAAGATGTGTTTTTACTCTAGCCAAGTTAGAGCGCATATCCCGCTGTGTAAAGGTTACATACTGTAGAGGAAGTTTTGCATATCATATACCACTTCTAATTGGCCATTATTGATTTGAGAGGATGCCTGTTGATGCTTGTCAGAATTGACATGTTGGTGGGTGTAAATTGCAAGATAGTTGTAATCTCCGCAGCAAAAGCAGTGGGACATTGTGTCAGTTCTTCGGCAAGATAATAAAGAATGTAGGTCAATCCAGCCACTTGAAAAACAAGCTATTAACTGGTACTATCCAACATAAATAGATGTATATTTAATGAGCTTCATGTTTCCCTTTTACCCTCTGGATCTAATTGTGCATATTTGATGTTTTTAAGTGTTTAGACATTATGTAAGTACAACACATTCATCTTTGAAAGTCTTTCAAAATATCAATCTTTCTCTAAGTTGGATTTTGCTTTCCACAACATGTTTATAATGTGTTTTCCTGTAGCTAACAAGAGATGCCACCTGTACTGCCAGTCAAAGGAGACATCAGACGTGGCCTACATGAAGCTGCTGGTGCATGATGGGACACGATGCTCTTACAAAGACGCCTACAGCATCTGTGTACGGGGAGAATGTGTGGTAAGCATGTGGTTAAACTATATGATGTTGACGTTGTAAAAGTTGTATTTTAAATCTATAAAAATGTAGACAAAGTGTGATGTTGGAAAACCGATCAGTAACAGGTTTAACTTTGCACACGCTGCGTAGAACCAGGAGTCTAAAATCTGACATTTCCCTCCTCACTGAAATTAATCAAAGCAGAATGTCAATGCTCACCTAAGTACATACGAAGATACAAGTCTTGGTCACAGAAATGCGTATGTCACAGCAACAAGAATTTGGAAACTAATAGCCATAAAACCATAAATGCTTACAAATGATTTGCTTGGTAAAACTGTGTTTGATAACACATTTGGAGAAAATTAGATGCACTTTGTAGGAACATTAGAGGGGCCCTATTGTGCTTTTGGGGATTTTCTCTTTCCTGTTGTCTTATGTGATGGATGTAAATGGTCTGCGAAGGCTTTACTACCAAGTTCCCCCCCCGAGGAACACTGAAGCTTGTAAACGAGTCACAGTAGAGGCACACAACAACAATATGAACCTGAAAAACAAGCATAATAGGGCCCTGCCTTGCCCCTGTGTCTGCCTTGCATCTCATGGAGAAAGAGTTGTGAGTAAGTATACAAATATATTAAATGTACTTAAAGTAACAATATAACCGTGTAGACGTACAGGTGATGCAATACAATTTTTTAATAAGAAAGGTACGAAATGATATACCAAGAGTGTAAAAAGGAAAGGTCCTCACTATGCATAATGACACTTTTTAAATGATTTTTGTTATTTTATAATTGTAAAATAATTGATGCAATTTGTGTTTCTATCACTTTAAAATGGCAGATGGTAGGTCCATCTGCTGTTGCCTCAATTACTTTATATATTGCTGGTTAGCTTAATCTTTATTAATGCATCAGAATTGATTTAATTATTTTATTTGTATTAATAATCAGACCATGCAACGTTTATAAAGCTATCAGATACATGTGTCGAGGTAAAAGCAAATCTTCCGCAGTAGTGTATTTAATTATAAGTTCAGTATGAAGTAGCATAATATAGAAATACATAAGTAGAGTTCTTTAAAATGGTTATTAAGTATAGTACTTGAGTAAATGTTCAAAGTTACTTTCCACCAAAAAGAGTATGCTTTGGAATGCTCTGCTGGATCTGTATAATATACGTATTCAAAACACAATCATATTTACACAGCTCCGTCTCCATTTAGAACTGATAATCTCATTACGAAGCCTTGTTGTAAAACCACTTTGTATATTTAACAAGTCCAAAAAGAATCTCAACTCATCTGTCTGGTTATGTTCGTGGTCTGCAGAATGTCGGCTGCGACAGAGAGATTGGCTCCACCAAAGTTGAAGACAAATGTGGTGTTTGTGGTGGGGACAACTCCCACTGCCGCACCGTGAAAGGATCCTTCACCCGAACACCAAAGAAACCTGGTAAGAAAACATGAAACCAGTACACATGTTTGTGAGTGGAGTGCAGCTTTGTCCATGCTGCACTTTAGTAATCTTTTTTCAGTGGCACTCATGTTTTACTCCTTATAACATGTGAAACCTAATCCCACAAACAGAGTATGATTTCTGAAAAAGTCTCAAAATGTTTTTTTCAACATGTGGAATAAGATCTGTGGTTAACACAAGTTTAGGAGATTTCCACTTTTTGTTCTACGACATAAAATCCTTAAAGGTGGGGTAGGTAATTTTGGAGAAACCAGTTCGAGATCGCTAGAATTTGAAAATACACAGCCGGAAAAAATCTGCCACTTCCTTATAGAGCGCCTCCTCCAACACACACGAACGCGCACATGACCAATGAGGGCGCGAGATAAGCTTGTGCACAGATGGAAGGCTGACAGGCAGGTAGGCCATCCAGTTACTTTAGCCGGGCCGGTTCAGATGATTGGTCGTGCTTTTTACAGTACGGCTTCCACAGATGACATTTTTTTATGGATCTTTTGTCAAAGCACTTCAGATATTCATTGCTATCGGGATGTTACGAGCATTCCATGGAATATAACAATGTAGTGTATCGAGCCGGTTTCTCAAACTTACCTACCCCACCTTTAAGTAAACACTGAGTGTTCAAATCTTCCATGTCTTTTAAAAATGGCGTTTGCAAAATTGAGTACTAAATACTAAACGTCATCACACCGAACATTAGCCGGCTTTAGCTTAGCGGTAGTGATGCACAGCCATGGAATCGTGATGTCGTTTGTGTCAAGCCAAACATTAGCTTTTTACTACTGCCGATTGCATTTACGCTATACACCATAAAGGTGTTGAAATGCGCAGACTATGCTGCTGAACAAAATGTGTAAGTATCATAAACGTGTGTTTGCCATAGATCTTGCTTTCTGCAATACTCCGAAAACAAAAGGAAAAAGACCATTCCTTTTTGTCAAATGAGCCCTTGTGGCGCTAACTTCCGGGTCGGCCTACACAAATATGTAATCACTGCACGACACTATGGCATCCACATTCTACAGATCTCTATGTCATTTATCTTTGTTAATGTGCAGAATATTGCATTCAAAGCTAATACATAAATATACAGGAAGTGGGAAAAGCCACAGTGTCTGTCACATTTGTTTTTGTTTTGGATTAAGAACCTTATTAATTAGCAGAAAAATAATTATGCCCCTTTTTATTCATATCACATATTAGTTTCTCTTTTTATGAATGAGTTTGTTAGTTCAGACAGTGGCACACTTCAATTGAGGCTGCTTCCTTTAGGTTATCTCCCCTCTGCAGACACATAGGGTGCACTCAGACACACACAGACACACACACACACACACACACACACACACACACACACGCACGGGTGTTTTGTCTGTAACAAAACTTACTTTGCGTTGTGAAGCTGAATGAGTGTGAGTAAGTGATTCATTTTCTTTGTGAACAATGTGTTTTCACATTAACCTCCAGCATGAGAAAATAACAAACGACCCGTGCATTTAATTTAACGTTTTCATGATGCCTTCTAGTAACCACCTCTGATGCCAGCCTCATCTGTCATCACTATATTACCATTACACCATTATCCATGTGACGTGATGTCATAAAGTCAATCAAATGAAAATTGACGTTGTGAGGGATTTGACGTGACGGCTTCATTAAACCGTTTCAGAATTGTTGAAACTGTTATCAATCCATTTCATAATTTGTTTCTTAACATCACTCTCTCTTTTAACCCCTCACCTTTTTTAACAGGGAAACACTTAAGCAAGAGAGCCCAAAAAGAAAGCCCTTTGTTGGAAAACACAATATGCAAGTATCCAGTGTTACTGAATACTCCATTACTGCTGTCCTATAGCATTTACTGTGCAGCTTGTAGAGCAGATGGATGCCTAACACTGTAGTGACTTAGAGACAAGAGTGATGTCATCTGCTGTTTCTTCTGTTCCTTGTTATTAATCAAGCGTCTGTTTAGGTTTGACTGTGGGAACTGTGACAGGTTCACTATCCAGAGATGTTGTTTTTGTATGTATTATCATTTCATGTAAATTGCTTCAACAGCCTAACAAACTAACTTTAGAGGTCTTGCAGACAAAAAAAGTCATCAAACAAACTGACAGACTTGGAGGTAATCTGGGATGTTGTTGGCTATTTAAAAGTTGATTGATTGAGCCTCAACTGGCATGCTGATGCTCCATTCAACCCCACACATCCAAAGTGGTCTTTTTTAGAAAGCTCGCTTGTGTGCAGTTTTTCCAATCAGTCCACAAAAAGCCATGTGATCAAACTGTGATTTCTATTGAGCGGCATGAGGTTTCTGAAATTGGCTGCTATTACAAAATGTTCTCCCAGCGAAGAGGGCATCTTGTGGCATTTTCCGAAAGGTACATTGCAATTTATCTTCTCAAACACACAGCAGAGTGAGCAGCTTCCCCTGGTCTGCCACCTGTTGTGATCCTGTGTGAACACTGTGACATTGTGCCAGCACATTCATAATCATCATCATCGTCTGCGTCAGGAGGTGTCCAGTGTCAAATCCAAGGGCGAGTAATTACAGCACGGCAATTCAGTCCTGGTGATTGTCAAGTGTAAAAAAATAGGTTGCCTCCTCACCCAATGTGAATTGCTCTGCTCCCTGCTATGCTAATTAAATGTGCCTCCACTGTAGGCGATGTTGCATAGAAATTGTCAAATTGGATACGGGAGGAAACACTGCGAGACTCACTAACTGATTCATTTCATTTTGAAGGGAAGACCAGAGGAGCCTTCTCTTTGCCCAAAGGAGCCCGAAATGTGTATTTAAATGAGACGGAAGACTCTAGAAATGTACTCGGTGAGTCATGGTAGGTTTGCAGGCGGTGGACATCCCTGACAGAAGGCCACTTTGCTGCCCTGTAGTCCGAAAATACCCTGTTCTTCATGCTTTATTGAAACATGGCTTGAGGCATTCCCATCCTGTCTGCGTCTATTCAAAATAAAGGAATGGAGAGTTTATTTAAGGGATATCTTGAGTTATATGTAATAGTAACACAATAATATGTTGACATTTCTAAGAGTCCTTTGATGACGCAAAAGATAGATGTGAATGAACAGCCTGTTTCAATAAAAAAAATACCTGTAGGCTTCTATTGAAGGAGACATTTTACCATTTTCTTCTCTGTCGAGCAACACTTCTGAAACATGCGTGATGTCCACCACTGCAAACAAATATGTCTCTGTATCTGCTTAACTTACCTGTGTGTGTCTTTTCTTTCCTAACCCTCCCTCATCTGCTTCTGCTGCCGCTACAAACTTGGCAAAGGTTACCTTAAGATGTTTCTCATTCCTCCTGGAGCTAGACATGTGATGATCCAAGAACATGAGGCCTCCCCTCAAATTCTTGGTAAGTGTGCCTTCCTAACACCAACACATGTACTGTATGAAATCAGAGAGGACATTTCAACATCCTTTTCTTGTTTTCCAGGGAGACTAATGGGAACACATAATGTAGAATAATAGATGTGAGGCTTTGCATAATCTATTCCATGTCACCTCTCAGGCAGAGAGAATTAGTCTTCGTATTGCTCATTCATAATGAAGAGAGATTAATAGATAAGTGGGTTATTTCACTGCCAGAAGAATGGCACTGCAGTTTTTTTACTACTACTATTTTCTCTAGTATGTTAAGGTGAATTCACATTTATAATCTAGTATATTCGCTTTTGTTCATGACCAAGCCAATAGAAACGTGGCTTTAGTCAGAGTGGAATATCTTAATATTCATATTAAAGCTGCAGGATTGTGCCTGGGGTCTTTTATGTTGAAGTTATAAACCCTGCAGTGTCTAAAGGAGTTATACTGTAACTGAACTTTGAGAGCGGAGGAGGAATAAGGCCACAGCTTTATTATTGAGCCACAAAGTCCAGAGTGGATACACGTTTCAACAAAACTATAGATGAGAGCAGCCAATCCGGTTACTTTCCCTCTAAGTCATCGCACCTTTTTCAGTGAAAACATTTGCTGTCATTTGACTGGCAGAAAATACCAATTCTGAAGAGTTCGCCAATTACATTAAAACATTACGAATACCGTCCAAAGTCTAATCTGCAAAGAGCCCAATTACAATGGTCAAAAAGACAACATTACATAATGTCTTTGGAGATGATCACCATAGGTTTATAGTTTAATATAAATCAATAGGAGATTGATGTCCGGTCAGTGCCAGTGGACAGCTAATCAGTGTTATGTATATTTACTACTACGATGAAGTGTATGCCACAGGCGTACATATATTGACTGACATTGATTGTGCTTTTCCTTCTCTCCGTGGAGGACTGCAGGCACGGATATATATTTTTCACAGCAGCTTTTAGGCATGATATTGCTGACCCTTGTTTTTACTGGAAAGTGGGCGTGGCCGCCATTTCCCCAGGCAGTGACGGAGCGCTGCTCTCATCCATACTCTTGATTTGGACCGGCTCATGTGACCAACAGAGAGAGAGACGATAGCATTGAAGGGCTACTTTTCTGTAGCCTCAAATTGAAGCGGAAACAAAGGTCAAACTAAAAAAGGTGAAAAAGACAACTGTTCTTGTAAAAGAACGCTGTCAAGTGCAGCTCAGAGATAATGATACCAAAACTAAAACTAGAGACTCAAGAAAAACCTACAGCTCCAAAATAATACATTATATCTAGGATGAATTGTCATAAAAACAAATCTCCCAATGAAGATTTTGAAAACCACATGTAATGATACCCTGAAAAAATAATCCTTTACAACAATTGATGCAGGGAAAATATAGATGAACATTATTTTTTTTCTAATAATAAAATCAGCCTAAATGTATTTATCATACAATTTTTCTATTGAAATGTTTCATACTGTTGTTAAGTCAGTAGCCAGTGTGATATGTAACAGATAACATTGTAATAGCTTGTACAACCAGTAAGGGTAATCAAACATGCTAGCAAATTAGATTGCTAGCCGTAGTGATAGTTTAGCTATCTGAGCCACAGGAGGCTCAGTGGGTTAGTGAGCTGACACTGGTTCAATCCCACCTGGACCCCCACTGCAGTCAGCATGTTGCATTGTCCCTGGGTAAGACACTATCCAAAATTGTTCCTGTGGGGACTGTCCACAGAATTTAGCGTATGTAAGTTGCTTTGGGTATAAGGGTCTAATAAGTAAAACGTTTTTAAATGAATTAATAATGTAATCTCAGCCATTCCGTAAAGCATCCTACTGCTAGCCATTGGTTCTCTTTACCTATCATCAAAAGAGCAGCTAAACTAAGTAGTTATTATTTATATCTTATCATGGTCACCATTTAAACTTAAACAACATTATTGTCCTAACCCTAATTAAGTAGTTGTAGTTTGGTCAAGTTGTACCTGACCAAAGCACTGTCTTCTGAATCAAAGTATCAATCGTTGAGGGTAGGAACAAGTGTTGATGCTGGTAAGATATTGTGATAGCTCTGGTTGAAAAATACCCGGCCTATACAGTAGTTACCGTTGAGTAGAATATACTTTAGTTACATTCCTCCACAGAGAATACCTAATAATGGCCGTTCAACATTCGGTGACTTTCAAAGCTCGACTGTCATGCTGCCTAGTGACAGTTGCTAAGCTATGATTGGAAGATCGTGTCCCTGCGTAGGACAAACAACTGTGAATCGTGTCCTATTATAAAAGGAGCTTGTCACATTAGTCATGCTTTGAAGGGAGACATTTTTCCCCTCGCTGAGTTGAAATGTCATTCAAGTCAAGCCAGTCTTATTTATATAGCCAACATATCAGACATTTGCTTCAGCTGACGTAAAGAAAAGTGAGCCTTGTCTCAGTAGAAAATAGCCAAACAGTCACTTTTTGTTCTGCATGCATTGAAGTGATATTGAGTTGAGTTTGTCCGTCTCCAGCCATCAAGTTCATCTTTTTTTATTTCCTGCTTCATTACTATCTGATATAAAGCCGTTAGAGGAGCAAGTATTCACTACTGTATGTCTGCTGAACCAACACCACGATATATTGACAGTCACCTTCTATTTCTTAAAACTCTGAGTTCAGTATGAGGCGTCTTTTATTTTTTTATTTAGCCTTTATTTCTACAGGTGTAAAATCTCATTGAGACACAAGGTCTCATTTTCAAGAGAGACCTGTCAGTGGTAACACTACCACACAAAGTTATAGACAGACAGGACACTAAACACAGAGGCAACACTAAAATACAACATCGTAAAAAAGTAGTCTTGAAATCCATATACAGTAGTCAGATATAGCAGGTGCAAACACCCACAGATGATTTATCCAGCTTTTTTAAATGAGTTTAAAATCCGTGATGGGTATCAAACTGGTCAGCTTAAGTTCCTGCTGAAGTGTGTTCCAGGTCGAGGGGGCAGAGTATGATATGGCTTTTTTCCCAAGCACCGTGCGTACTGAGGGGACGGACAGAGTGATGTCATTTTGAGATGGTAGTCTATAGCTGTACTGTTTGTGTGATATGTAGAGGGGCGGCATTCCAAGCATACCGGTATAGATGAGTTTGTACCAGTGCAGCGATCTGCACATTGATAATGATGTCCAGTTGACTAAAGAGTACAGCGTGCAATGATGTGTGTGAGGGGTTTACAGTTGGTTATGAACCTCAGAGCCCCATGGTAGACAGCGTCCAGCAGATGAAGGGAGTGAGCTGAGGCGTTCATGTACACAACATCCCCGTAGTCCAAGAGCGGCAAAAATGTGGCAGCTACAAGCCGTTTCCTCGCACTTGTGGAGAAGCAGGCCTTATTTCTAAAAAAGAATCCCAGTTTTAATTTCAATTTCCTTAAGAAATTGTCAATATGTGGTTTGAAGCAGAGATTTTCATCTATAGTGATGCCTAAGTATCTGTAGGTGTTAACAGCTTCAATGGGGTTATGCTGTGCAGACATGATGCAGGGAAGAACAGTTGGTAACTTTTTCTTATTGGAAAACAACATGACTTTTGTCTTATCTGAATTTAACCCCAACCTAAGGTGGAACAGATGTGACTGAAAAGTGTCAAAAGCAGACTGCAGATGTTCAAATGCAAGGGCAACAGTGCTAGCACAACAGTACACAACAGTATCATCTGCATATAGATGTACAGAGGCATCAATACTTTGACCCACATCATTTATATAAATAGTAAAAAGGGTCGGTCCCAAGACCGAACCTTGAGGAACACCTCTGGGCACATTAAGAAAGCTTGAGGAGAGACCGCTGAATTTTACACATTGCTTGTGATTTGAAAGATAGTTTGCAAACCAACCAACAGCTTGGTCAGACAGGCCTTTATGAGATAGCTTCTGGCATAGAATGCCATGGTCCACAGTATCAAATGCCTTGGATACATCGATAAAAAGGGCAGCACAGTAGCTCTTTGCGTCCAAGCCTTCAACAATGTCATTCACTACTTTCAAAGCAGCCGTTACTGTACTGTGCTGCTTCCTAAAGCCTGACTGGTGAGGAGATAGAATGTTCTTTGATTTGATCATTCACCAGCCTTTCAAGTACTTTAGCTAAAATAGAGAGCTTGGAAATTGGTCTGTAATTATTCATCACCATGGGATCACCACCTTTCAATAAGGGGAGAACATTTGCAGTTTTCCAAACATCTGGAATGACATTGTTTGTTATAGAAAGATTAAAAACATGACACAGTGGTTTGGCTATAATATCTGCAGCTAGCCGAAATAAATAAGGGGGGAGATCGTCCGGGCCTGCTGATTTTTTAGGGTCTAGGCCCTTTAGAGCCTTACAAACCTCCCCAACATTGAAGGGGTTGAAGTAGAAAGTGTGGCTACTGGAGGCATGACTGGTGGTGATGGAGGGAGATGAATTACCAAACGATAATGTGTCAAACAAGGAACTGGAGGCAATACAATGTTTATTAAAACAATTAAGCATCTCTGTCTTATTCGACACAGGGGTGGAATCAACAACAATGTTAGGAGGCAGCTCTTATGAGCGAGAGCTGGCAGAGAGGGATTTTATGGTATGCCAAAATCTCCTAGGATCGTTTAAACTGTCTGTGGTCTAGAATAAGTAAAAATCGCTTTTGGCTTTTTTAATGGAAGCAGTACAGCGATTACGCAGTGGACGAACAATAAGCCAGTCAGCCTTAGAGCCTGTCTTCCTCGCAGCAGTTCAAAGCAGATTCCTCTTGTGTAAGAAGGCTGCCAGATCAGAAGTGAACCAGGGGGTATCATGGCCCTTCACCCTGAACCGGCGAAACGGAGCATGTTTATCGAAAAAATAACTAAAACTGTCATAAACATACTTCCAAGCATGGTCAACATCACCAATCAATAAAATACGATCCCATTTAAAATCCCCCGTACAACACTGGGCTTAGTACGGGGGATTTTGGTATCCCTAATAGCACCAACTAAACAATGATCACTCAGGTCATTAGCAAAGACCCCGGTTGCAGTATATTTATGGGGTTTATTAGTAATTAAAAGATCGATAAGAGAGGATTTTTTTTAGACACCTGGTGTTAAGACGAGTGGGACTTTCAATGACTTGTGTAACATTTAGAGACATACAAAGAGCTTTAAAATCATCAGACACTGGTGAAAGCCAGTCCCAGTTAAAATCACCTACCGGGATGATTTCCTTAAACTGTAGTTGAGATAAAAGCTGCATTAGCGAGGATAATGTGTCATTTGTAGCAGAAGATGACCTGTGCAGCAAGATTATGTTTCACGTAAATCGCCACTCCACCACCTTTCCTGGGGCGGTCCGAACGATAAATATTGAAGCCGTCAATTCCGACATCTTTATCCAATATTTTATTTGAAAGTCTCAGAAACAATAATTAGATCAGCTCCAGTTGACTCTGACCAAATTCGCAACATATCCATTTTGGGAAGCAAGCTGCGAGCATTTACATGGATGATGTGTAACCCAGACAAGTTCTTAAAGTCCGCCGGGATATTACATGCCATTAAAGGACCAGGATTAGGCTGAATACCAGACAGGCAGAGCTATCTTTGCCAGCTTAATGACCAATCAGACCCAATCACTGACAATCAAGCAAGTATTGTTAGGGTAGGGTGGCCTGGTATAATGTATGTACTTTACTGGAAAGACACTGATTGTTGTTTCTATATAATGACGAGGATGGTTTTAAGACAGTAACAACATTTTATTTTTATTTGTAAATAGTGTGCAAATTAAATCCCAAATACCTTACTCTAATAAGCATTCATTCACAAACTAAATCAGGAGACCTTTAACATTTTACGTCCGATTCACTCCTTTTTTCCTCGCTGTACACAGCTCCCGTTTGGGCATTGGCCTGTCATCAGATTTATTTTTAGTTGCTGCTGTAGCGGAAGTTTAGTACAATTATTTTTGATTAAATACTCCAAATCTCCACCCTCCATAATTGCACTTGCTTCAGTTGCTTGCTACTTTCTAACGGCGGTGAGAGTGGTGCAGTGCTATCTATCTTCTATCGATTAGATTTATGATTAGAAAATTATAAAAGTAGAGTAGACATGTGGATATTATCCGGCTGAACAAAACGTGCATTTATCTAACAGGTTCGTTTTCCACGGACCTTATTTTGAGCTAGACGGCCGGCAGCAACACACAACAAAGAAGAATTTCCGAAACTAAACGAAGTGTTTTTATTTATTTATTAAAATTATAACTACAATCTGAAAAAACAGCGGAAGCCTAGCTTCCCTTGGCCTCCAGGAGAAAACACCACTGCTTGGCTCTGGGCTCTCTAAAAACTAAAGCAGTTTTTGAACATTGTAGCATATAAACATGTGACGGTAGATGCACAAAATACAATTATTAATTGTACACATTTGCATAATAGGGCCTCTTTAAGCAACTGAGAGGAAGCAAACTACTTTCAAAAACTGCTCAGCTGTTACAACTGAAACGCTGTTGCTAACTTGTGTTTTTCAAATACGCATAGAAGCTTAAATTCTGTACAAACCAAGTTTGAACCTCATCCTTTAAGTATTAATTAGGACAACTTTCCCCCTGTAGTTCCAAGTGTTATTAGGGTTGGTGCTGCCTTTATTCAGACGATCAGTGAGAAAGCTAGTAATATATACAGATATACATTATTTACCAATTCATTCCCAATGCTGTTCGAAGTAATCTATATAATAATAATATATTTTATTTATAAGCACACTTTTCATTTGTGTAAACAAAACTCAAAGTGCTACAAAATTAAAAAAAAAAAATTAAAAAGGGTGAAAGAAAACAACAAAAACAATAAAAAAAACAATTTAAAAACAATTTAAAAACAATTAAAACAACATAATAAAAGCTGTGACATTCATGCCGGCATGGCATAATGTGGGGGATTTAAAAATCTAGTTAAAGGCTATTCTAAAAAGATGCGTTTTTAAGCCTTTTTTGAAAGCCTCCACAGTCTGTGGTGTCCTCAGCTAGTTTGGGAGGGCATTCCACAATCTCGGAGCAGCGGAGCAGAAGGCTCGGTCTCCCATGGTTTTCAGTTTTGTCCTTGGTGGGATGAGGAGGTTTGCCTTTACTGAACGTAGGTTCCTCGTGGAGGTTTGTGGGGTGAGCAATTCCTTGATGTAGGAGGGAGCATTTCCATATATGCACTGATGAGTGAAGAGGGTGATTTTGTAGTCAATCCTGAGTGAGACCGGGAGCCAGTGCAGTGATTTGAGGATGGGTGTGATGTGTTCGTACTTCTGCACTCTCATCAGGATCATAGCAGCGGTGTTTTGGATGTATTGCAGCTTCTGGATGTTCTTGCTAGGAATCCCAATGAGAAGTGCGTTACAGTAGTCCAGCCTGGAGGAGACAAAGGCGTGGACAAGCTTTTCAGCATCTGGCAGACTGAGTGTGGGGCGGAGTATTGCAATATTTCTCAGGTGGTAGAAAGAGGTCTTGCATATTTGCTTGATGTGGGCCTCAAAGGTCAGGTGAGGATCCATTTTAACTCCCAGATTGGTAACCGTTGGTGAGAGTGGAATGTTCTGACCGGAGAAGGTGATGCTGGTGATGGCGGATGAACGGACCTGATGTGGAGTGCCAATAAGAATGGCTTCAGTCTTGGAGCTGTTTAGCTGGAGAAAGTTGTGCTTCATCCACACCTTTATCTCCTCCAGGCATGTGGTTATTGTGGATGATGGCAGAGGTGGTTGGGTTTGCTCTGTTGTAGAGCTGTGTGTCAGCATAGCAATGGAAAGATATTCCATGCCGGCTGATGACACGACCAAGGGGGGATATGTATATGGTGAAAAGGGTGGGTATCGTTGCTGCTACCAACACAACCACTGCTAGACATACACATTGCATAGTGAAAGTGTGGCAAATAGGTAATTACATTGTGCCAGAAACATTTACTTCAAAGTAATAACTTAAAAACTAAATTGGGTCTATTTCCGCTTTAAATTGCAATCTAGTGTTAATAGAAGCTTTTAAACCCCACCTTATATCATAGAGTCTAGAGTAACTATTAAAGATGGGGTAGGTAAGTTTCAGAAACCGGCTCGAGTGCACTAAAATTTGAAAGTACACAGCCGAAAAGAATCCGCCCCTTCCTTCAGACTTCCTTACAGAGCACCTCCTCCAACACACATGAACGAGCACATGACGTCAGCAGACTGGTGAAAGTGGCCGCCTGTTGCTGGCGAGTCATTGAAGTACTGCTGTAATGCATGCCCAATGAGGGCACGAGATACATTTGTGCGTGCACGAGATGGAAGGCTGACAGACAGGGCGGCAATCCAATCCAAAGTACAACCAATGTACCATTTTTTTATGGATTTTTTGTCAAAGCACTTAAGATATTCATTGCTATCGGGATGTTAAGAGCATTCCATGGAATATAACAAAAAGTGTATCTCGAGCCGGTTTCTGAAACTTACCTACCCCACCTTTAAGTAAGCAGTACGTTGATATGCAATTTTAAACAGCCTTGATTTTGTTGCCCAATAACAACATGATTCACTTCCTACATTGTTACCATCACTACATCAGCTGCTATAATGCCCACAGATGTGGAACCCCTCCACTCAACTACCCAACAAAAACTCCCTTTATCTATAATCCTTAAAAAGTATAACAATAACAGTTCACACACTTTCTGGCGCTAGCTTTAATGGCCTTTGATGGAGCATTCTCCTTTGTTATCATGAAGCTGAAAGGCCCAGAGAGCGGTCAGCTGCTCCTATAGAAGCAATATCGGCTGTGTGCTTCAGGAGAGAGCTGGACTGTGCCAGAGGAAATGGCCTCTGTCATCACAAAGCATTAATCACTGAGTCGTCTGTTAAATGGGTCGTGGTGGTAAGAAAGTATTACTATTATTCTAGAGGGGGATCTGGATCAGGGGATGAGGGGGAATGGTAATCTTGAGGCAGCAGGGAAGAAAGGGGCGTGGTGTGAGGTTGGAGGATGGCAGGTAGGAAGGAGACAAGCAGGAACAAAGGCAGGCGAGTGAGGATCCTTGGAAACACACCCATAGGTCATTCACAGCAAATACAAAGATAATTGATTGATTGATACATTTATTTCGAACAAGTAAAATAAATAATTACAAAACAAATGTTGCAGTGCATAGTCATGTAAGAGAAATTCAACAACAACAGCATTAGCAACATAAACAGTGCCACATCTAGTGTTCAAAAAGGAGTGAGAAGAAGTATAATTTATTTAATCTCACCCCCTTGTCCCTAAATGATTTATTTATAATCTATAATCTGCAATAATTATCATTTGTTTGCATTATTATTGTTATTATTAATCTGCTTTACCGAAGATAATGAAAGGGATCAAAGGAAGAATTAAGGTATCGTAATAAAAAGAGTGGCAATGACTGCATAGGTAGAGGGTGGGGGTTAACTACCACGTACAGTATGTGACATGCGTAAAGCAGTAACTACATCAGTACAGTAACAATCACGCAAGTCCCCCTGCAGTACACCCTGAATAGGCCCCTTTCTTTCAGCACAGTGAAGGCATACTTTTCATTATTTCATATGGAGGATACTCAACATGTCAAACTTACAAAAGAAAACTCGACACAGATTATTGAGTAAATTGTGTTGTGTAAATGTTTTAAATGTACCAATTCAAATGTGTAGAACAAGGCTGATTGAGGGAGCTGTCCAGGGCACTGCTTCATATTTGATTTTTCCTCATCACTCACCATTAAGGTTCTTGCAAAGAGCACTGAACGCATGTTGTTACACAGCTGTAGGCGGTAGCAACTCAGGGTGAAGTATATTGCGCAAGGTTACATAGACATTATTGACTGCAACGGCTGGAATCGAACCTGCAACCCTCTTGTTGAAAGACGACCGCACTCCCTCGCAGATACAGTCACCCTAAAGTTGACATTCTATATATAATTAGGAAATCCAATGTTTTGTCGCCATACATCGACTCTGAACTCCGTGAGATGTGGTTGCTGTACCAGAATAGAAGAAAAAAGTGACAAAATGAAATGTGTTTGTTAAGATTTCATCTAGGGTGAACATCTAACTCTTAATGAAATATTTAGCTGACAGCATTACAATTATTCCTTTTCTGTAGTTTCTCTATCGCATCCATCTTTCCTGTCACTGTCATTCACTTTGAAATGACATGTGCTGATGGATCCATTTGAAGATATTTCTTACTTGCTTTTATTTCAAGAACTAGTGGCTTCTTATTTTCTGCTGTCAACTCTGCATTTATGTGAAAGTTGATGTGAAGTTGAAGCATTGTTGTTGTTTTTCTCACTCGATGGACTAATCTGTTATAATCTGCACTGGGGCAGGAGGGAAGGATCTTTAGCAGACAAAAGTCGGGTTGTTTTGACATCTTTTAATTGCAACTGATTTACATCAGATATATTTAAAGCAGTTAACAGGTTACATGCCAATTCTCATTTCAGCCTCAGGTCGTAGAAGTTGTATTATATAAGAAGTTCAAGCACTTGTTCTCCATAAATGTACTGCCCATTATAACTTTCAGCCATAATCATTCCAAGCAAGTGCCAGGTTTCTTTGTCACCGGGTCATAACCAAATAAATGATTGCAGCAATCAAGAACCAGGCAACGGGGCATTACATCCTTAACGGGAAAGGAGAGGAAGTCAAGTCCAGAAGCTTCATTGACTTGGGCGTGGAGTGGCACTACGTCATTGAGGACGAGGTGGAGACTCTGCACACTGACGGACCTCTTCACGACCCTGTGGTGGTTCTGGTAATTATAACTCCTTCTCTGTTAGTGCTTGTACTTCCATTTTGTAATATCCTCTTTGCTTGAAAATGAGCCCTGTGAAAGAAGCAGGTAAGCCTATTTTTCTCATTATTTTCCCATCACTTTTACTTAGCTTTTTGTGTTGAATTGATATGATTGGAATCAGATTTTCAGGCGAGTAAAATGACATGGCAACATTCAAATGAAACGCAATTTGCTCTTTGCTCACTGCGAGGGCGAAGAGCAAAAACAGCCTTATGTTTTGTTTCTATTGTTACCTCCCGTGCCATCTGGCTACATACAGCTGTTATCTGTTTGGTTGTGCATCAAAATGTTAGTGGTAAGGAGTTTAAAGTTGAAACAATTTGAACTGCACAACACAGTGCTTCCCGTCAGGAGGATATAAGACAGCAAAAACACTTCTGCATTAAACTGCTGCTGTGATTCTGGAAAATCTGATATTAGTCAGTAGTCTGATTGTCCAACGCTTTAATACACGACTGTTGATGTCATATGTTCACTTGTCTTGTTAAGCAGCTCTCTCAACTCAAAAGATACTTCCTCTGATGAAGCCTGTGCGAGTTCTATTGATCATATCACATACAATTTTTAAGTGCCCTAGTGATGCCCTTGGGAGAAAAATCTTAGAAAAAGGATATTTTCTAAGAATGTTGTGTTATTGTTAGGTCTAGATCCTGCTATGGATAAAAGATTCACAAAGAGACTCTTACGAGACATCCCATGGTGAAAAACTCTCAGGGGTAGGGAGGAGAGATTCTAAGAGGCTTAAGTGTTTCTTCAGCAGAGGAGATTATGGCCAAAGACAAGGAGGCAAGAAAAATATTGTCCAAAAACTCTGACTGTGAGCTAACGAGACGCTGCAGATTCAATTGTATGTAAGGAGTCTAACGTTTTAATGTTTGTGATCGATCCCATTAGAGAACGCATTAAAAGGAAGTGATCAAAAACCTAATATATTTTGCAATTGGAAACATTTAAATGGTTAAATGTAATGAAAAGATTTACGTGCCAACCAACATATTTATACAATACTTTTTGTGGGCTTAGGCGGTGTTTACACGAGAACGAAACGGGTTGTATCTGCTACTTTTCTCTCGCGTATAGCCCGTTCGTTCACACAAGGCCGTAACGGAACTGCGGAAACGGACCCTGCAAACGATAACGGGTCCCAAGGTGGATAGATCTGCAAACGGAACGCTCTGGGGGGCCAAGCGTCTCAGTGTGTATGCCCTATACGATAATTTCCTGATAACGATGAAGCCATAGCCCCACCTCTGCTGCTCACTGCTGTAGCATGGTCTGTAGCTACTGTCAGTAGCTACTGCTAGTGCTACTGCTACTGACCATGCTACAGATATTAGTGCAAAATCTACAGCTCCTCTACCACAACCATCTGCATCGTGTGGACATGGAGAATCCACCACGGGGGATAAAACAGAAGGGCAACCATGGCAACCATGCTCGGGGGTCTTCTTCGCTGCTTTTGGTGTATTTTGTGGCAGAAGTACAGCGCCACTTACAGGCCCGGCATATGTACTACAGCGTATCCAGTGTTTACGAGTGGTCTCGTGTGGAAGTACAGCGCCACATACAGGCCCGGCATATGTACTACAGCATTTCCAGTGGTCTTGTGTGAACCGAGACATTAAATGAGCTGAATGTGAACGGAATACTTTTTTGTTAGCAAATTCGGTCCGTTTGCATTTGTGCCCCCGTGTAAATGGGGTCTTAGAGCTCTCTGAAACTATTCTCTGAATCTTTGTGAATAACAGCCCCAGGCTTCTCGCCTCAAATGTATCGATCGGCTGCCCAGATTTACAATACGATGATTAATGGGGCCAGAAAGAGAGGAGACTTTCAAGAATCTTGAAAGAAGAATATTGAAATTATTCAGCTTGATGATTTTTTCCTAGTGTTTGAGTTGACACCATTCGAAGCCTTATTTTAGTCAAACCAAGAGTCTTAGTCCAAATAAACCTCATATTGCAATCATTAAACAGAGAAAACTTTATTCTCAGCAGCTGAAACCCTAAATGCCCATTTTGAATAAAATGTTGAATTAATGGACTTTTAAAATACTTGCTGTAAAAGTACTGTTGGTTGACTGAATTAGTTGGTTAAGCAACATTGTTTTTCTATACTAAGAGTTGCTCCACTCTTGCAACACCCAAGGTTAAGCAGGATTCAAATGTAATAAAACTCACAAAAAAACTCACAACAACTCACCTCTTCAATCTGGCTTTTAATGCGTGACTGTTTTTGTATTATTTGACTTTAACTTTAACTATATATTTATGTGTTGTTCCTTCCTTTTCTTTTCTCTTCACTATATCTGTAAAGTGTCTTTGAGCACCTGTAAAAGCGCTAACAAATTAAAAATATTATTATTATTATTATTAGCATTTGCATAATTGGAGCAGCATGTCACTTTTGGCTCAGTACAGGAGAAGTGTTGCAGCGTTTGAAGAAATAGAAAACAAACGTTCTTTATGCCTTTAATTCTTACCCTATCGTTGTTATCGAAGGTACTCTTTGTTTAACGAACATGTCAGGTCTAAATAATGATATTACACAATACACATCTAAAGGATAATGAGCATTTTAACAAATAGATAAAACTAATAATAATAATAATCATGCTTTATTTGTGTACCATTTCTCGTACACTTAGTGCTTTAACAACATGGCACACATCACAAATTAAAACAGAGAACAAGACACTCACTGTAGGCAGCGTAAAAACACAACCCAAAAACAAAGCATAACCTTCTCAGTAAAACAAAGGAGGACATTAGACAAAATGAATAAATACAAAGAAATATAAAAACTATAAAATAAATAACTAAATAAAACATTATAAAAAAACAATTAGAAGAATAATTAAAGGACCAGTCATACATTGTTGCAGGTCAAAACAGATCAGTTTCACTAATTGGATGCAATGTTATATTCATGTGTATTGCATTCATGATTCCTCCTTCATAAATGATGAAGCACAACATTGGTATTTAGTGAGTCGTCCCAACTGGTAATGTCCCATTACACACAAGCAGTTACATTTCTGCTTTCACAGATAATGACAAGCCATTAAATGCTTAGGAAAAATGTAGTTTTGTGTTTTTTCTAGTGAGTGATGTAAGTCAGAGTAAATTATTTTATGTGAAATGAATCTGCTGAAAACTCCATATAAAAGCTATCAAAAATATCTACTTTATGATTATATCAACACAGAGGCACAGCCTTTGAACAACCCAGATTCCCTTTCCTGCTAAATTCTCCCTCCTTATCTCATATATTTTTTATTATCCTATCAATATTTACTAAATGTATGTCTAGTCTCAAAGTCTTGTAATGACGGCTGTTTTATAGGCTACTCCATATCGCAACTCTAAGAACAACAATTATCATCCCTTTGTCATTAATTTTGTCTTAAAAAAATAAGGGAATGACTTAATGTGGTATCATCTGAACTGTGAGTCTGCTTGGGTATTTTCCGTGCTCACTTTGATCTCACATCCTGGAAAAAGCTCACAAAGTTCACCATGAATTATTCGATTATTCGATATAAAAAGTATGTCTGTGTCCAGCATACATTGAAGGTTTTGTTATTGAAGTAAGTTTTAAAGGAGGTTCTGCGTCTCTATACTCCTGCAGGGTATATCATACTGCCAAAAGTTTCCATTTGGAAATGAACTCCCTTGTTTTCCAGTCTCCAGAAACTCTGTAAAACACACCAGATCCAGAGAAAAACAGATCAGAGAGAATATGTTTCCGTAGTGGATGCCCTAGTGCAGTGACCACCAACTGGCGGCCCGCGGGCCACATCCGGCCCGCCAGACATTCTCATCCGGCCCGCACGACGGGGGTGACTGTGGCGTTGGCGGAGTGGTTACTTTGTTCGCCCCCCACCCTTTTTTTTTTACAACGTCTCGTGAGTAAGGTGCAGTACCGGAGTCCAACAGAGAGGCAGCAGCTGCAGGACAGTAGACTGCGTACTGCGAAACCTTCCCTTCCTTGAAGAAGAAGAAGTGATCCTTCGTTGTGAAGAGTCTGCGTTGTGCGCTCCGCACCACAGCAGCAGCCCCGCTGCGACAGAGTCCAACAGAGAGGCAGGAGCTGCGGGACAGTAGCCTAGAAGCAGGGTTGGGTTGTAACGGAATATATGTAACGGTGTTACGTAATCAGAACACAAAAATCAAGTAGGCTAACTGTATTCAGCTGGCGTTACATTTGAAAAACGAGTAATCTGATTACAGTTACTTTCGTAAACCTGAAATGAATACATTTTGGAATATTATTGGAATTATTGGTGGAAAGGTTTCCTCACAAAATGTAATATTCATTACCGGCAGAACTGTGTGCACACTGCACGGCGCTGCAGCGTGTCTGTGAGCGAGAGAGATGCAGCGTGTCTGTGAGGCCCCGCCCCCGCACGCAGATGAGAGAGAGAGAGATCTCTTTTAAAATATATTGAAAGTTAGAAACGGAGATGGTTAGATAAAATGTGCAAGATAACGTTGATGTAGCATTTCTTTATTGTCGAAATGATGACATTTATAACGGGATCAAATCAAAGTGAATGCATGGGGCAAGGGACTGGAACAAGTTAAAAAAGTTATTACATCGTTTCAGATAATAATAATAATAAATAATGATGATAATTCATTCTATTTAGGGGCGCCTTTCAAAGCACCCAAGGACACCTTACAATTCATAACATATTCTAAGGAAAGGTTTACAGTAGGAGAATGCAGTCCGGGTGATGTTATGTGGGGTGCAGATGAGAGGGAGCTGTCCAGAATGACACCAAGATGTTGTGTTTGAGTTCTTGATAAGCCATTAAAACAGTAAAACAAGTGTCTCCTGTTCACCAAAACATACCCATCTGTTATGGAAAAAGAAAGTATTTCAAAAGTATTCTAAAAGTAACCTGAACACTTTACTTTTTTAAGACACGTAACTGTAACTGTATTCTGATTACTTTCAGAGCATGTATTCAGTAATCAGTAACTGATTACATTTACAAAGTAACCCTCCCAACCCTGCCTAGAAGTGATCCTTCGTTAAGCTTTATGCAGTACCTGTACCCCCCCCCCCCTGCTGGCCCGCGATAGTGTCTATTGGATACATTTTGGCCCTTGGACAAATGTAGTTGGTGATCCCTGCCCTAGTGGCTTCAGTCTTATCTCAAGCACAGACTCGCCTGTTGTCCGATAATTCCAGTCTTCAACCGATTACACCTTGTTTTTACGAAATTATGGAAACTGCTTTAATGTTTTTATGGAACAATTACTCTCCTGTTTCCTGAAATTCAATCAAATAATTTGCACACATTTACACTTAGAATAGTTTCATGCAAATATCCTGAGCACGATGCTACCTTGGTCATGTGTTTTGTTTGATTTTCGTTATTTCCATTGTTTGCAGATAGTACCTAAAGATAATGAAACACGGTCTACTTTAATGTACAAGTACATCATCCATGAAGATTCGGTGCCTGTCAACAACAACAACGTGATCCAGGAGGAGACGTTTGAGTGGGCTCTGAAGAGCTGGTCTCCGTGTTCCAAGCCTTGTGCCGGAGGTAAAGGAACAATTACCATCAAATTAAAAAGGACCTGAGAGGAATACATTGATTCCTTCTTTTATAAATGTAATCATCTGATGAATGGGCTCACTGCTCTTACTGTAAGTAGGCAGCATTTGATTGTGTCATTTTCTCTACTTTATTATTTTCAAAAGCTTTTTTTGTCTGATGCTTCAATTAATTTTAAACAGACAGTTCAACAAAAGGATACCCAAAACATTTTATTTTATCATTTAAATATTGAATTGTTCTCTCTTAGTAAGATCCCATTTTCAATAAATTGGTGGTCTTACCTTGACTTGAAGATTAAGTTCATTTTCCTATCCCTCTGGACAAAAATCTCTATTACTTTTTTGTAAAAGTCCTCCTTATCTTCTTGTAGTTTCAAAAGTCTTTCATAAATCTAATCAATAGATTTATGATTCGAAAATTATAAAAGTAGGGTAGACATGTGGATATTATCCGGCTGAACAAAACGTGCATTTATCTAACAGCTACGTTTCCCACAGATCTTATTTGGAGCTATTTTCTAAAATCCTATGCAGAAATCTCATTGCTTTTTTGTCGAGGGAAGCCATGCGCAGCTTACTTCCTGGTTTTAGGACTTGTCACTGCAGCTCTCTCGTCTCCTCTTCACACACCACACTTTTCGCGGCACACGTACTTACAGCCCTGAATTATCTGAGATGACGTATGGTGGGGATGGCAGCTCTATGCCCCTATGGTCATTATTTTTTTGCCACACACATTAAATAGGACAATATTCTGACCATGCGCGCAGTGTAGTTTTTACAGTCACCATTGACTTAGACAGTGAGAGAGGGGCAGGATCGGGTTTTATCCCACATGGCTCTAAACAGCTCAATAGGCACACACTGTAAACACTAATTAGAAGAACACAGACTAAAACAGCAATGTACTAGGGCTGTACCCGAATATTCGACTATTCGAATATTCGTTCGTTGGCCAACTATTCGGGTTTCAATTTCATTATTCGGATATTCGTTTTTTTATTTTTTTTTCCCAAAAAATGTTTTTTCCCCTAAATGTATGCTATCAATAAAGGCGAATTTCCATATTCTTATACTATATTTATACTTTTGAATTGCACTGTTAAAATGCGGAAATATATACAATCTCAGCCTGTGCTCCTGACATCGCGTTCACTCACAGTCACGAACGCAAACGGCACGCTTCTCCTTGCTTCACCTCGCTTCACACACCTGAACACAAAATGCCGAAGACTCCAGCTGTGTGGGACCATTTTAAATTGGACGACGGTAAGAAGAAGGCAGTGTGCCAAATATGCGACAAGAAACTGGCCGGTGGCACAACAACTCTGAAAAGTCACCGGATGCTGTAAGTAGTAGCCTAGCTTAGCTTAGCTGTTGTCAAGTTGCCATGATGAAGCTGCGTTATCCGCCGTTTAAACAGTAACGTTACACATGATAAAATCGTGCTCTTACTATCCTTGGAAAATAGTTGCAAGCAAGCAACCGAATTGTTTTTTTATATTAGTTTTTCAATTTTATCCGAATAGTGAAAATAATAGGAGCGATGTGGGAACATCTGGGGCTAAGGCAATTATTGGCATACAGTTCGTTCATTTATTTTTCGTTCTTCATTTATTTAAATACCGTTTACTGTTTACGCCTATATCCCCGGCGCTGCACTGCGGCTGGGTTAAATGCAGAGGACACATTTAGTTTTAATGTATGCGAGTACTGAGACAATAAATAAATATAAATCGTAATAGTATGCTCTTTCTGCGCTTCTGCTTAACAGTGTGTTGTCAGGTGTCTCGGAGCGTGTTATGAAAAAAAATCTCCGCACCGAATATTCGAATATTCGCTGCTGATTACTACCGAATATCCGGAGCCCGAGAAATGGTATTCGGGACAGCCCTACAATGTACAGACGCATCAGATGATTAAACATGATCTTAAAATATATTTTATATATATTTTAATACATTTTTTGCATTTTTTTGTAATCATTATTTGTAATACTTTCTGCTGACACTAGGTGGGGCTGTGCACCTGCCCCCTAATGACCAGTCGCCACTGTCCGGTTGATAAGGAAATTAAACTTTTTCCATGGACAAACAGAATGCTTTCCTACTAAAAAACAAAATGGTCCTCACTTCTTTCACAGGGTTTCAGTACACCAAGTATGGATGTCGAAAGAAAGGAGACACCAAAATGGTCCATCGAGGGTACTGCGACGCCAGCAAGAAGCCGAAACCGATCCGCAGAATGTGTAACCTTCAGGACTGCACCCAGCCTCAGTGAGTACCGCTCCCTCTGCTTCCCTCATAGGAAAAGATACTGACCCATTTGGGAAATTGCTGATTCGATTCAAAGTGGGACTTAGCTGCAGTCTATTAAGATAACAATGTTCAAGTAGCTTCTGTCAGCATGAGTTGAATTTGAATAAGCCTCTAAAACTATAATGTGTAGTGTGGGAATGGAGAGAACATATCTCTTTTAGTTTTTGCAAGATGAACAATGCTTCATTTGTGATTTAACTTCCATGTTTTGGGTTTTATTCTCAGCTTGTCAAAGCACTTTGCTCAATACTTACTGCATTATATAGATGAGAACTTATATGAAAATTACAGTAAAGGAGGAGCAAAGGAGAAACACTTTGACATTTTGAATGCAGGGCCTGGGGATCATTTCCCCCTGAAACACACCTGCTTTAGACTCTTTTTGCAATACACTCTTGCGTACAGTCTTGAAATGAAAGCTCTTCACCACTCGTAAAGATTAGTATTTTGATTCCGATTTGTTTTCATATTTTTAAAGATGACATACAGTATTGTATGTTGTGCTTCTATCGTTACATGTCTCCATGATTTAATGTTCAAAAAGCTCTTTATTTTTCTCATACTGCAGCACTTCTTTTCACCCTCTGTCTGAAACCAGAGCCCAGTCTGCTCTGATTGGTTAGCGGGTCAGCTCTGTTGTGAATGGTCAACTGCTTAGAGATGTCCCAACCTTAGCATATCGTGTACAATGTTTTGGTGCGCAAGGCGAGAAGGGTGAGTTTTACTTAGTGATGTCACTATGTTACCGAAGAAATATGGGAGTATGGGGGTGTTTGAGGCAGGGGCAGTGTTGGAGGGACTTTAGCCTTTGCAGACCATTAACATTAACAAAACCCTATATAACATTACATTATACTTGTTAGACGCTTTTATCCAAAGCGACTTACATACTCAATACTGTGGACAATTCCCACAGGACGATTTGGGGAGAAGTGTCTTGCCCAGGGACACAACGGCCCAATCCCAAACCACACCCTACACCCTACCCCTACACACTCCCCCTCCGTGACGGAGTAAACTCTGTGGAGTGACACTCGCAGCTCAACGAGGCTCCCTCCTGTCAGATGGAGGTAGTAAATACAGCAGCAAGCTTTGGGACAAACTCCCCTCTCTCCGGCAGAAACAAGAAATGCTGTAACTGTATGTAACAACAGTTTCAAATCAGCATCTCTTTGACACAACATTTAAATTAATAACTCCAAACATATTTAATTGTGTTACTTCTTCTGTAAAGCTCTTTTAGTTTTAAACTTGTGTAGGGGTAGGGTGTAGGGGGTGATTTGGGATTGGGCCAACGACATACTAACTGCAGTGGGGTTTGAACCTGTGACCCCTGATCCAAACACCTACGGACAAACCACTACGCCACAGGAAAGGGAAAACATATGAGCTTAATAGGGCCCCTTTAAAGCGTTTCAGTATTACACTTCCATAAAGGTGTGAGGCTAGTTAGAAGGATTAGGTAGAATAAGTAGAATAACACTTTTACACTCTCACACATACATCCTCAAAGTAGAATGCTGCTAAGCAGGTAATTAAATTATATCATGATGATGTTTTCCCTCTTTTCATTTGAAGTGTTACTACATAGTCAAGTTAGAGTTTAGCTGCTAAGAGCTGGGCTTCTCCAGAGCGGGATTGCTGTCTCAGACTCGTCGCTCCTGTTACATGAAAGGACATTTGCATAAAGTTGAACCTCTCTCTCCAGAGTCAGGACTCATGAGGAGGCAGGCACCATGGTGTTACCTGGAGGTAACGTTGACAATAAATGGCAGCGTGTCACTTTACTAATGTTTGAGGGACGTTATCTAAGTAATGAATCAAGCTCAGAACCCATAATGCAATTAAATAGTATTTTTCATCTTTGACTGATAAACCATGTTATAATCACAAGCCTCTCAAGCTGTTTTCTCTTTATATAATATGGATGATATCCAGATTGGTCTGTATATATCTGTTAGGTCTCGACGATGATTGGCGCATTGATAGATTTAAAGGTGTCACCACATGACTCATCTTTTGTAATTTGGTGTCTCGGGGCCCTTTTTTGGGTTGTCCCTTTCCTGTAGTGTGTTATGTAGGCTATGTGCATGTAATTGGTCTGCAAAGGCTACAATCCCAAAGTTCAATGGCAACGTGGGTTTTTGAGAGAAAACCAGCTCATTACAAGCACAAATGACATGAGAAACCATAGAAATAAAACACATCTTGGGATTCTTTGTGTTTTAATAACATGATTCATTGTTAGTTCCTTGTAATAGTTCAACAAAATTATTTCAATTGTTTTAATGTATCTTATAAAGCAGTGTTTCCCAACCGGGGGTACGCGTACCCCTAGTGGTACGCGAGGGAACTGTAGGGGGTACGTGGAATTCCAAGGTGACAAGTAAAAAAAATAATAATCTCGTCAAAAACGATAGTGCGCGATTTGTTTCCCTAGGGAGACAATAGTCTGTGGCACAACCGCGCCAAAATCCCACAATGAAAACAGCTGCTTACCTGCAGCCAGAAACATACTGGTAGGTCTGTGCTTTGGATAAATGGCTGAAACGTCCGCTTGCTCTGGATTCAGGCCAGGGTTCAGAGGAGCCCGCAGAGAAACGTAAGAAAGAGGCCAAACTGAAACCAAGGTAGTGAAACATATATATTATTTGGATTCATTTCTACTTCTGTGGACACCCGCAGCCTCAGAGCTTCTTTTGCGGTGAAGTCCTGGCTAATAGTGCGATGAAGCCAGCGCATTTACAGAGACACCAGAGCACCAAACACTCGGGAAGTGTAGATAAAAGTGAATAATTTTACAAACGAAAGCTTTCGGAATTTAAGTCGAGCCAGACAGTAATGATGAAAGCCACGAATGTGTCGCCGAAATTATGATAGACAAGAAAGCAGCCGAAGCACTCAAGAAAGTTCCCCTGTCGAATAACACCGTATCTCGTCGGATCAATGATATGTCTGTTAATATAATTGGACAAGTGGTGAACAAAATAAAACTAGCCGGTCAGTTCGCTTTGCAGCTGGATGAAATGACAGATGTGAGTGGAGAAGCAGAGCTCATGTCCTTCGTGCGTTACAAAGATGCGTCGGACATAAACTATGGGGGTTATTCCCTATCTTTATTCAAGGGCGTGGTATTTAAATTTGAGAGCATGCTTTATGTATTTATTTCCCTCAAACCCTGTCCTCCACTCAAATAGTTCCTGCTTGCACTTAGATGTGCTCTGCTTGTGCTCAAACTGTAGCTTGCACTCAAATATATTGCTGCTTACAGATTTGTTCTGCTCTCAGATTTATTTTGTGCGCGCTCAAAACTTTTGTGCAACAATCCTGTCAAAATCCCTCAACCAATAGGAGGCCAGGTGTCCTTGCGGGTGCGTTCGCTTTACTTATTACAGCGTCCCGTAAGGGCGGTTACTCTTTGGTTTATAAACTCCCGCCCTCCACGGCTTTATAACATAGCATGTACTGCACTTGTTTGATTTACAACTACCTTACATAATAGCTACGTTCAGTGGCGGACTGGGACAACAAATCAGCCCGGGAATAAAATAAAATCGTCCCTCCGTTGCCTTCTGCACATAGTGCGAGGTGGTTGCTATGCAACAACAATAACAGATAGCGAATGTCGTCGTTTAGGTGCTTTTTTTTTCTTCTGGAGATAGGCACTTCTCAATCCACTCCTCCATAGTAAACCCACCCCGGAGGTCGAAGTTAACCTTAAATGTTTCCATCTTAAGCTTAGTTAGTTAGTTAGTTAGTTAGTTAGTTTACTATATAAAGTTTAGTTTAGGATTTTATAACGGTTCTCAGACGCGGAGGGATACTGATTTGTGAAAAGTAACAACCACTATTCCCTGGATATACGCTCATTATATCACGGCTAAGAAACATCAGATTGCTTGATTTGACTTGTCCGTTTTATAAACATATACTAACTGTGCTTAACCCCTCCCAAAAAAAAGTTGTAAATGACTGGTGAAAAGAAACTGCTAGGCCTATACTGATTCTGGATATTATTTTGCTAAGTGTTTTGTTCCTGAATTAAAGTTTAAATGCCTGTTTAAAGGGGACTTATTCAAAGGGCCTCCGTTGTTTAAGCCTAAATGTTACAAGATATATATAGCAAAGATAAGTTGATTATTTTGATTTTATATGTATTTATTTGATTATATTATTTATTTTCAAGGCAACATATTCATTTGTATTGAGTGATGTAGGTTAAAATTAAGAAAATGCCTGAGAATTAGATGTTCAAATTAAGGAGATGAAATAAAGTTATTTTCATTCAATAATCAGTTACGTTCTACTTGTGAAGGATCATCAGCACGTATGAGTGAGGGGGTACTCATTGTATGACAAAAGGCTCAGGGGGTACACAAGACAAAAAAGGTTGGGAACCACTGTTATAAAGGTCTAACCTTCTTAATTAGAATGATTAAGTAGACATTGGGATCAAGAAGTGGAGAAGCTTTTAATCTTGAAATGAACAATGGACCTTTAATTATGATTACATTTAGAAAATATAATTTAAAACTGAATTAAGTGTTTTAAAAAAAGATGAAAATAGAAATACTTTTGAAGTGCTTTGAGGATTTTCAACACATATGATAGGAAAATATATAGCTGAACTTCACAATCCAGGAATGTAATGCGTTGTGAAAAGGTATTCACTTAATGAAGTCAATTATTCAGTAGTTCACGTTCCACAGGTTCAAACTCACGGAGACTGAGCCAAAGCCGATTAATACTAAACGCAGGGATGATTTTACAATTTGTTGCCCTAAATCTGCTGCACCAAGAACCAGGACAGGTCTACTCTTTTATCAATACATCCCTCCAGTGGGACTTGTTAGGGAAGCAATGAGTTGTGTCCCCAGAGATCCATCATAGCAGTCTCGTTTTAAAAGCGGTGACAGTTGGTTTAGAGATGAGATAACGGGAGGGAAAAGCTGCTTCTCTGGGTGAAAACACACAGTGTGTAGCAGCTATACGCTCTGAACTCTAGCAGGGGTGTGAAGGTAAAATAACAAAATCCGAGGAGTCTAAATGCTGGGCCCTGACAGAAAAGGCCAGCAGGTAAAATAAACGGATGCATAAGCTGTTTAGTGGTCAAGGCTGTAAAACCCCAAGACACTTAAAAAAGCTGAAGCCGGAAGTCTCCATCCAAATCTCAAACTGTGAGATTACGCAACGTGAGGCTTAAGACCTCGCTATTCTGTCGAATAATAAACCAAACGAAATAAAGAGCCGAGAGATCAAATGCTGCTGTTTTCTGACACTGAAGAAAATTAGTCACTCATTCTGTGTCATGTATTACTCTTAGTATGGATTGACTTCTCTTCTGGATGGACTCCATTCGAACCACAAAAGGAAGCAATCTCAGAGACTGAACACTTTGTGTTTCCGACCTCTCTTTTGATGCTGTAGGACACACTTTATATCAAAACAACCATGTCTTGTGGATCTTATCTGAACTTTGTCCACTTCAAAGTGTTCATGAGACTTTTAGCCTGTTAGCAGTGTTAGCTGCAGGGCTCTGAGGACAACACTGGTCTGTTTGATCCAGACTGAAATATCCCAACAACTATTATGTTGGATTGCCAATGCTGTGCTGATTTTCATGACCCTTAGAGGTTACATTCTACTGACTTCAGTGGCATATAAATCATTTTTGGTTCTTCTGTGAAATATCAAATCAAATCGTTTTATTTATATAGCACATTTATAAACGATTTTTGGTCGAGCCAACGTGCTGTACATATAATAAAAAATAGCCTACAGTAGAGACACTTTACAGCAAATACAACAGCACAGATTGTTCAGAATATCAGTATGAGAAAAACGACACTCTCTGTCCTTAGACCCTCACATCGTACAAGGAAAAACTTCCAGAGAAAACCCACAGTTTAAGGGGAACATGGGAGAAACCTCAGGGAGAGCAACAGAGGACGGATCCCTCTCCCAGGATGGACGATAATACAAGAGATAATACATTTTACAGCATATAGACCGAATGTTAGGAAATGCATGTGTCTGTAATAAGAAGATGAATCCACGAGGATGTCAGCTACAATCCTGTGGAAGCCATCAGGGAAGCAGCATGACGAGACCCAAGGCAGGACCGCAGAGACAGGTTCAGCCACGACCCGAAGTCCACGACTTAATCCAGAACTCAGGATAGAGGATCCAAGACACAGGACTACAGCAAGAGGATCAGCCTCGACTCCGGATATAAATATATCAACATGGAGTGGATGGATTGGCAAATGTGTCACATTGGTTTCCAGAGAATGAGCCGTGGATTCTATAGCATATTTTACAGAAAGTCGTGGTCATTTAGGATTTATTGTAAGAACTGTGGTTGTCCGTTCATGATTTTATCTAGTGCCATCATCATGTATTTTTTGTTTGCGTTATGTTGTCATTAGACACAACGTATTTAAGTTAAGTGTTACTTAGAAAATGTTAGCATGCTAACACTTAAAACTTAGTTGATGGAAATGATATACAGTATGCTAAACATCAGCATGCTAAATTTAGCATTGCTCTTAAGTAAGGCTGAGTTCACTCCATTTAGCATTGCTAGATATTAGACCTTTGCTTCATAACTTGACTTGTATACTTACTAACTTTAAAGTTAAGGACAGAGATTTCAGAAGACTCTAGCAGAGGTGATTTAAAATGTCAAGAAAGACAATTGAGACACTGACTGAAAATAATAAATTCACATTCTGATGATGACAAACTGCTCCCTCCTGTTCTGAGACTCGAGGTAGAATGTAAACTTGATATACCTGGACACAGCGTAACTGTTCAATCCCTGTGGGAAGACATTATTTAATTACTGTGCAATACATGATTTGCTTGTCAGTGTAATTCGATGAATCACTAACTGGAGTACAAACATGTATAATCCTCTGTGTACTTCAAAGTTCAAAGGATTTCCTGAAAACACACTCCTAGCTCACATCCTTTGTGAGCAGAGCTGAATGCAAAATGCTGACATGTATGTCAGCATCCCAGAGGAGAATAACTCGTTATATTCTTCGTCTACTTGTAAATTACTGCAACCTCTAATAGTTAAATGAGTGTGCACACACAGCAGATGTCAAATCATATCACCATTTTTTTTAACAGCAAATCCAATTTCAGAAAACCTTTCAACAAATAAAAGGCAATATTTCCAAAAATAAGTCTGAAGAATAAGAAACTCAATCAGATCAGACGAACAAACCCCTCAGCTAAGCCAAACTTCACAGAACGCATTGATGAACTGTTGAATTATTATCCAAGTGGTCCAATGTAAACCTCCACCACAGTTTGCAGACTCAGTTGGTTCCACTTTGACCCACAATGTATTGCCATTCATGGCACTCAAACCAAACAAAAACTACAAATAAAAAACATATGAAGAATCCTCTAGAATAAATTAAATCCTAACTCTTATCCATCAAAAGACAAAAATGAAGTGGCTGCTTCTGAAATTCCTTCACAAATAAACCAATATTTGTACGGCTAGATGCACTTCATCTGGATGTTATGGAAGAGGCGTCAGCAGATTTCCAACTTTTCTGAGAAGTTTGGAAAGAGTCTGTCTGCATTCAGAGCATTCAAGCTTGATGTTTAGTCAACATTTCACCCCTGAAATTAATTTCCCAATCACAATGCATGGTGTTTTCAAAGCTATTTGCAACTGCTCCAGAATTTACTGGATACAGCGCTCTCTTGCAAAGGAGCCTGAATCACATCACTTAGTATTTTGTCAGTTTTTCCCTCCTTTCAGAAGACCCGCGTAATTCGCCATCTCAACAGCCTGTATGTGATTGCATGCCTATAAATAACAGGGATTGTATCGCTTATTTACCCCAAGTTATTTCTCACAAGTCTTTTGAAAACTTTTTGAAACCATTAAATTGAAGGTTCACCCTAAAGAAAGGATTAAGCCCAAGAGTACTTCTGAGTGTATGTGTATAGGTGTATCTTGGATATATCTTCAATTAACCTTTGAAATTCAAAGCAAAAAGCCCTAGAGCTTTAACTTGTAAGTCTAAACATGTTTTATTTGTCTATTCTGCTCTTTGTTCCTTTAAAAAAAAAAAAGAAGAAGGGCCCTAAAGATAATATATAAAAGCTGCATGACGCTGATCCAGGTAGCTGATTACATGGGGTATGCCCCAGTGTTTACAGGACCCATATCGGTATTAGGCGCTCAAATAGAAGGAAGGAGGTCTGAAGTGTGGTGTAGAAGATTATCTTGCGGTTAGTGAGAGGGCTTTACAGATCTACACTTTGATCAATCTGCCTGTCATTACACAGCAACACCGCGAGTATACTGCGAAAGTGAGATAAGTCTGGGGTCAACATTAAAGGCTCAGGTTGTTTCACTGAGATTGCTCTCACTAAAGGGGGAGTTGTAAGGTGCTTCTACTCAATCTTATCAAAAAGGTAGATCAGTGTGTATTGATTTAAAGGCAGGTTTATGTTACAACACAACAAAACATTCGAATGATGACTACATCTGCAATAACTAGTTAAATAGTGTAAGAATGTGCTGTTTTTAGCTTTGTGGTTTGGAATAAAAATGGACATTTGTGACATCAACTTGGGCTCTGGGAAGTGGTGATGGCCATTTAAGAGACCACACGATTCATAGTCAAGAAAATTATCACAACAATAACGTCTCCACTGTGTCTGTGACATTATCAGAAGAATAAATACCTTTTTGAACATTAAAGCATGTAAACATGTCACAGAAGAGGCACACAATACAAATATGAACTTTAAATAAGCATCATCTATCCTCTTTAATGTTAATAGATTGTTTGGTTTAACCATTGAAACAAGCATGTTGTTTGCCGTGCAATTTTATTTAGAATTTAGAAAAATAAAGACCCTAAAGCATGTAAACATGTCACAGTAGATGTCACGGTTATCATGTCAGGTCACAGGTCTATGTCTAGGTTTGGGTGTTTTCACTGTTCTCTATGTCATGTTTTCCTCCTGTCGTTAGTTTCCCTGGTGTGTCTCGTTAGCTGATTGTGTTCACCTGTGGCCCTTGTGTTTCTCCTCCCCTGCCCGGCTGTGTCTCGTCTTGTAATTATCCCTCCCTGTATTTAGTCTTGTCTCGTCCTGTGTTCAGTGTTGGTGCTTCAGTGTTGGTCCTGCTTCCTTCACTCAACCGTGACAGAAATTCTGTCACGGTTGAGTGAAGGAAGCAGGACCCAAATGCAGATAACTCTGATAATCCTTTATTTCAAGGAAAATGAAACTAATACAGACCAAACAGAACACTCACCGGGGTGAATTCAGTCACCAACAAAAGAAGCACCAACACTGAACACAGGACGAGACAAGACTAAATACAGGGAGGGATAATTACAAGACGAGACACAGCCGGGCAGGGGAGGAGAAACACAAGGGCCACAGGTGAACACAATCAGCTAACGAGACACACCAGGGAAACTAACGACAGGAGGAAAACATGACATAGAGAACAGTGAAAACACCCAAACCTAGACATAGACCTGTGACCTGACATGATAACCGTGACAGTAGAGGAACAAAATATAAGCATGAACGTCTTCAACATTGACTGAGCACAATACAGAACATTATTTTGTCCAAACAACAAACTCTACTGACCAAGATGGTTCCAGTTTGAGCAAGATGGTTCCAGTTTGAGCAAGATGGTTCCAGTTTGAGCAAGATGGTTCCAGTTTGAGCAAGATGGTTCCAGTTTGACCCAACTGGCGCAAATAAACATTGGTGCTGGCCTTCAAGGTGCAAGAACCAACAACTGACTTTTGATTGCCATAAAGTCAGACATTTTAGAAAATTGTCATAAGTTCGTTACAGCTCACAATAAGTTGAACAATGTGTCAGATATTTGTTCCAAGTAATGGACCCATTCATAACCACAAATGTCAACCTCATGGTGGGGGAAAAGCCAAGGGATCATTAAAGTGAGTAGGATCCATCGACTGGGAACCATAAATGCACTAAAGTCGTGGGTCCTGCTGCACTCCATGCAACAATAGGTCTCCATCTGACATTGGGGTTTTTCATTATTGATAGGAGGGTACAGTTGTTATTGTTACAGAACTCTTATATAACTTATATATAATAACATGCTGCTGGGAAATCTGAGAAAGCGCAGTGAAACATAGTGGAAAGTCGATCAATATGAACACATCACACTGTGACAGCAGTAAAGTGTACAAGTTAACAACAATAATTATATAACTGTCATGGGCAGCATCACAAGTCATTTGATGATAGATGCAGTATTGCAGGCTGGTGGACAGTGTATTTATCTAAGATGTTTAAACGCTATGCAGCACTGAGTGGAAATCGCTTGATTTTGAGGACTGCAGAGACCAAAGCAGAGGCTCTTTTTAGTCCTTTGGAAGATGCATTTCACTCAAATTGATTAACTATAGCTCTTGTTACCGATGCTGATTGTAACTGTGTTCAGGGCTCATTTAGCCTTAATGAAGCATTTCAACGTTCAGATGCCTGATTGATCCCTGCAGTTCATAACACGTACACTCAGCGAATAAGCACACAGAGATGCTTCCGGATGTCTCTGTTAGTATTCTTCTAATGTACGATGCTTATATGTAGATTTTGAATGTAAAAGATTAAAAGCCGCAAAATCGTATTTAGAAAATACAGAGTTAGAAGTCACGATTCTTGTTTCTGGTCTTGCCTTTAACATTTTCGGTACATTATGAAAGATTCTAAAGAGTGCGAAATGGCAACCGTCTTCAACAAATTCAGTTGACAGGGTAACATTTATAACTCATTTGCAGCAAGTGCTCCCACATTTGCGAACGATCAACTATTATTTGTTTGTTAGTTAGAGAAATATGTAACATTTACTAAGTTAAAGTTGTGTAAAAAAGTTAAATGTTTGGTTATGGGGAACTCCATGACTTTCTTTTGACTTCCAATACAGTTCAGAGAGAATTTGTCATTGTTTTTCCTCTGCCTTTATTTGACAGTTACAAACTGCTGTTTCCAACCTTAAAAGTCTTGTGACCTTTTACAAGTGTTTACTAGTTTATCAGTATAAAGGTCACCCGTTAAACCAACAGCGTGATGTTTTCAATAACCAATGATCACTCTTGTTTGGCTTATAACATTTGAAATGAAAGACACTAAAGTCTGTCCTTATCACCTCTCAGATGTCTATGAATTACAATTAGTGACAGAAATGCAAAGATTACAGTTCCAAATATAGACATACATAAACATGTAAATATATGTGCAGAGTTGTAATGCAGAATCCTATTATTTCCTCACCCTTCCAACACACTTAAATTAACTTATCGGACCCCTCGATCGAGAGCCATTGACTCACTGTATATAAAGCAGTTATATAATGTCATGTTTAAAGATACACAATTCGCAGAACTGAGAACTTGTGATATTTTCATTTAACAGAGTATTCAAGTGGGATTATAAATGACAGACTTTTCTTGCAGTCTTTAATCGGTTACATTTGAGTATTTCTTTTGCTGCTGTTTTCTAACTAAATGCGTACCTTTTGGTAACGTTATAACCAGCGAAACCTGTTGTATAACTTCAGTATACTCCTCTTTTTGATTCATCCAGATGGATCTCAGAGGAATGGGAGCATTGCACCAAAACCTGCGGCAGCCTGGGCTTCCAGATCCGGACGGTCCGCTGTGTGCAGTTCCTCCACGAGGGCACCAACCGCTCCGTCCACAGCAAGTACTGCAGCGGGGAGAAGCCGGAGAGCCGGAGGCCCTGCAACAGGGTCTCCTGTCCGGCCCAGTGGAGGACCGGAGCCTGGTCAGAGGTGCAGTATCCATATGATTATTTTAAAGGTCCCCGATCATGCAAAAGACACTTTTTAATGTCTTTAATACATAAATATGTGTCCCTGGTGTGTAAGGAGACTCACAAAGCGTCAGAAAAGAAAACCCTCTCTTTTTTCCTCCGTACCCAAAAAATAGTTTTAGCTCCATACTGTTACATAAATAATCCTTGATGTGGTTTGGAACATGATATGGTGTTTAATCACAGCAGCATTTAGCTGGGAACCTGATTCTCTCTGCAGCTCTGCTGCATGTGTGCTCCACAGCTTGACTGATAATGACAGGTAATTCTAAAGTAAAAAAATGAAGCATGATGCATATGATATTTAATTTAAAGCAATGTCACATCTCATCTGGAAACATGCCATGCTAGCAGCGGATTTGTGTGGGTTCAGATCTTTTTTTCTTTTTTTAAATCATGGTTTGTCCCCATATTGGGAGAGAGCTCCTTATATGCATGCATTTAATTACTGTATACACTGAGCTAGCAGTATTGTAAATGTAATTATTATAATTATGTTTAATTGTATTTTTATTTATCTATGAGTTACATTTAGATGCTTGTGAAATCAGTCAATAATCACAAAGACTCATTTGGGCTACAGTTGTGAGGAATAAACAGACTAATTGTGTCCCTGACATTTTCATTCACCCACAGTTGGTGACCACAGCAGGAAATCAGTCTAAAAACAGCCACATTACTAATAACAAACAAAAACAAGCAGCCAGTGAAGTTCATATCAAAAGAAAGATCAACCAAAGCCGGTTTCATGCTGCCTTGCTTTCATCTTTCCAACGATCACCCGCTAAGATTCAGATTGATGGTTTACACATTACTAAATGCCTGCTTTATTTAAAGTGGTAATTTTTAACGTTTCAATGTTTGATTGGCAACTAATTACCGATAGCAACAGCAAAAACTGCGAGTAGCAAAACAAACTATTATTTTTTTAAAATATGCGAGGAAACATTTTCAAGCTTACTGACAAACCTTACATTTCTAAGATTAGATCCTATAACATCAACTTTAACCGGTTAAATGCATTTAATGCGAAGCTGCAGCAGTAAGAAATATTTGCATATTGTCTGGCAATGTTGCCAAGTCACCCAAATTATAAAACTGCTTATGAATATATGATATATGAGTGATATTGCAATACTTGTAATAGCATATATAACAACTGTGTCTCCTCATTTTGGAGATTGATAGTGAATTATTTTGATTAAGTAAAAAACATGTTATCTTATTAAGTTCACAAATTGCTTGTAATAAACTAGTTTGTACAGCGTGTTGACACATCACTTCCTACAAATACAATTTATATTTTTAACAACATTTTTTGAGTGTTTTTCTATTGTTGGAAGACAAATCCTTGTACTGTAAGTATGTTAAAATAATTTATGATGGATACAAATCCCTCATGATCCTGAATCCTGATCATCTTTCAGCTGATTAAAACATTAGCAGTCACCAACTTTATGCTAATCCTTTTTGTATTCATCATCATCCAAAAATGACAAGTAATAATGGATTATGATGGACAAAGGAAATCAACGCAACACTGTCTGTTGGAACTTCTAATCTCCTCAGAGTGGATAATAGTACAGCAGAGTTGTAAGAAATGTTGTAAAAAGTATTTTTGAAGAGCTGGTGCACATTCAAAGAGAATTTTTGAGGGATTGAGATCCCTCAAAAATTCAATACAAATTAGGGGCTCTAATCCAATTTGATCTTTCGTCAAATGTAGGGGAAAAGAATCAAAGTAAAGTTGAGCTTCCCCTTGCTTCTTACACAAACTCTTCAGCCAAGTTCGGAAAAAACATCCAGACACAGGAACCTGCTGTGTAAAGTAAATCTGTTGCAAAGTGAAAACAACCTACAGCGGTGAGAGCTTCCTGTTATCCAGGACACAAACTGTGTTGCTGGTAAGTGATAGATTGTATTTCCCGCAGATTCACCTGTGAAAACCAGACTGAAGAGGGGGATAGAGTAAATGTGTCCATGCTGATATTTTCTGCCAGCTGAGCTGGCAGCGGCAAATTTAGTTTGTACTCTAGGTGGATATTGAACTTCGAGTGGGCTTGTTACCCAGCGAGTTATCCTAACATTTACTTCTGCCTCAACTAGAAAAGCGGAATCCTTTTGCTGCAATATCTCTGAGTGTGTTTGCAATCTTCCACAGTGCTCTGTGACCTGTGGGGAGGGGTTGGAGAGGCGTCTGGTCTCTTGCCGGATCGGAGATCAATGTAACGGAGAAAGACCTGAAAATGTGAGAACGTGCAGACCAGGACCCTGCCACGGTAAGCATGTTTTTCATAAAAAACTAAAGGAAAACAAATACCTACTCCAGACAAACCCTCACAACACTATTTCAATGTTACAGTATGGTTCAAAATTTCAGCACCTTTTGCGTTCTTGAATAACAAATCCTTCGAGCAAATCCTCAAAAATAATCTACATGTCATTTCCTTCCTAAAGCTATTTTGTGTCACAACCTTCCAGGCAGCCGTTGGTACCCAATAACAAGTAATGCAATTCATGTCAATGAACGTTAAGTGTGTATTTATTTATTTTAATGTGCCATTATTGTCGGGTGGTAAATGCAGTTTTGAAAAATGTCTGCCCTTCACCCCACAAACAAAACTGCTGAATTTCTCAACTCTAGCAGGTTTAGGTTTAAAGAGTCTAATATTTCTATTAGAGATGAATAGAAAAACTGCTGCCTGGAAGAAAGGAACATAACACTTAAAAACAGTTTGCAGAATAGTCATTATTACAGTACATACTTGTAGTGAGTGGACTTAAATGGTCTTTTTCTATATTAGGATCCCCAATAGCACTAGCATGAACATTGGCTATTCGTCCTGGGGGCCTACACAGTCAAACACAAATGTCCACACTAGCCACACAAACACAACAAACTTAGACACACAAAATAAAAAATGTAAACTACTCATTATGCAGATTGGCCCATTTCAGAATAATATGATATGTTTTTATTATAATTATTGGTCATTAAAGTGTTATCAAAGCTGGCAAAGGTGCAGCTAGTTGTAATGACGTTGTATACTGCAGCTTGTGAATTAACTCCAGGTTTGACTAAAGTCTTAATTAAAGGTTCATTATATTTCACATCATTAATCCAAATATGTTAAGTAACTAAAGGTATTAAATACATGTAGTGGATACAGTACTTGAGTAAATGTACTTAGTTCCTTCCCACCTCTGGTGAGGACATTTATGTCAGCTTGGTAAATTGTTGATGTTGGACTTCAGCACAATAGAGGGAGTAAACACACACAGGAATCCTAAAATAGAATTAAATATGGCATTTTGCTTTCAGTGCAACTTGGGTTATTGTTTAGTAAAAATAACATCTAGCTTTAACTGCCAATCATTATTCTACAACCTTTACTGGCATTTATTTTTGAAAAACAGCATCTTTTATCGATAGTCGATATGTCCGTATTTTCAAACCTATGAAAATCACTTTTTAAAACTCTTTCCTGTAAACATCCATTGCCTAGTGGATTTTCAGCAGAGGATGAAGATACAAATAACACAGGCTCCTTCAAACGTGGTGTGTTCAGATTATTGTTACCCTCTCCCTTACTTAGTATCCTATAGTATTTGTATGCGCATAAACATATAAAGGTATATAATGAAATGGGGGACAGCTAAAAAGAAGATTGAGTGACAAAAGGTCAGGAAGATGTTTCAATATGCTCACTAAAAACATGTTCATAGTTTACAGTTTTCTAACAAAAAAGCAAAATATCATCCACTGCGTATTAATCCTTTGAGGCAAAATGAAAGTAAGAGTATCTTTATGTTTTTATGTCTGCAAGAAAGTTTACCTCAGACGCTCCCTTGAGGGAATAATGAAGTATTTTTAAGTCTTCCAAGATATTCTCTGAGCTCTTTCGGCAATGTTTTTAATTTCATTGAATATTTGATCCGGTAAATATCTCCTCTACTTCTTTTGTGTTTTGCATTCATACAGCAGTGTCCGATGTGTGCCTCTAACTTACTCAGCTTTACATTTGAATTACCCTTAAAATCAAACAAAAATAAATGATTTTAGTAATCCCCTACCAGTTGATTGCGGATAATAAGCCATCATTACAGGTGATCACATGTCTTCATTTTATTCAGACTGTTAGAAAGGTCTTTGAGGATTCTGGAAATATCCAACCAATAAGCATATAAGTAACAGCATCAGGTATTTATTTTGTGTATGCTTAATTAAGTGTAACCCCTTCATCAGTGCAAAGGTCAAAAAAGCTTTACTAAAATACAAAATTAAATGAAAAAATACGATACAACAGTTAGAAGAACAAACAATGTAACATTATGTGAAAGCAAGATTTGTATGCCTTTTATATAATAAAGTAGGTCTTGGTGCTGTATGAATACTGTGAACATATCGAAGCCCTAAAAAATGTTCAAGCTTAAAAATACACCTGTTTGTCACCCAACATTGAACCTGAAATGGAGCGCACCTTCATTCTGATCACTAATGTATGGTGGTGTGTATCTGAGAGGCAGCTGCTGTGAATCAGACTTCATTGGAATGAGCATCATACTGTTGATGAAATGTTCTACGGTTGTGTCATGGCCTAAACACTTATCTGTCAGACTCTCATAGTTGAAAACAATGAATAAGGGATCTGTAATGCACCCACTTACTCTCAGCCTGTTTAATCTCTTTCCATGGCCATCTCTCACAGCTTCTCGGGGCTGTGTGAAGTGCTCACACTGTTTGCTTTATGCTTCCTTCAGATGAGCCATGTAATGGAGACAAATCCATCTTCTGCCAAATGGAGGTCCTAGCACGCTACTGCTCTATTCCAGGCTACAACAAACTGTGCTGCGACTCGTGCACCAGACGCGGTGGAGCCCTCTTCCCGGAAGCGGCTGAGACGCAGGATCATGTCCGCTTCGGCTCAGCCTCCCAACTGCTGGAGACATTAACGGCCTCTGCAGCGGCCAACGGCACTCGGCGAGGAAAACAAGGACCAGGCAAGGGATCCAGCGCCTCAGTCAATGCTGTGAAACACGCCACCACCACTGCCCAACTTAAGAAAACCCTGTCGAAGATCGCTACCACAGCACGGCGGGTACCACCACACATGGCTCTCACTGGCAGGAAGCTGCCCGCTATGGCACCATCTCCCCTGGCTGATTCCACACAGGGTCAAAGGTCGGGCGGCGTGACAGATAGCGGGTGGCCTACAGCGTATTCTGAAGTGGAGAGATGAAAGAAACGCCCCTTTCCCGTCAGGACTTTCAATAATGTACTGCAGATTATCCAGCTTCAACCTGAGTCTTCTCACGCCAAAAACACCACAGAGAGAAACGCAGAGAAAGAAAGAAAAAGTGCTGGTTCACTTTGTTGTTAAGAATTTCCATTCCTTTATGCCCCTCGTATTGACTTTTAATATATAATCTTCCAGGTAGCTCCCAGAGTATATTATTACTTAAATTGAGTTTCTTTGATTTCATTCATTTTATTGAGAGGAGGAAATATTACAATAAATTCAAATTGAAGGGGCCGCAAGGGAAATGTCATTCCATGTGAAAAGATCAAGGAAACAAAGTGTTGGTAGTTAATAGTGAATAATTTCAGGGATACAAAATAGCCAAAGGATATATTATTATTCATTTAATTGACTCCAGACTAACAGTATATATAACAAAGAAATTGTGGTTTAATTCCAATTGATCCCTTTTACTCATCTGAGTATTGAAGCTTTTATTTAAAGTCAGGTGAAAGGTATGGGCGAAAGTGTCCATATTCCCCCTCTGGTTGCTCTTTTCTCTGGTCGTTTAATGAATCAGGGCCCCTGTGTCTGCAGAGCCTCGCAGCCTCCAGAACATCTTCAGCAGACAGCGAGAGAGAAAATGTCAATAGGTGCAATAATTGCAGCCGATTCAATTTGTGAAGATGTCTGCACACTGCAGAAAGACAACTCAGTACAGGAATAAAACAGAAATACATGTTGCACTTGTTACAAAAAACAACACGACTCAAGTGCAAATTGTTACATTCACCATTTTGTTATTCCTAAAGTTTATCCCAGATGGTTTTTGTTTGATTAACATTGCATTACAGCAAGTTTCGACTAATTAAACGCCACCATTTCAAATCTCTGATCCCTCACCTTGGATGGGAGGTTTTATTTGCTATTAATTAATCTAACAAATGACATGTAATGTAATTTAAAGTTGATGGAAACAGAGATGTAAAACGGTAATTCTGATGCAGCTGAAAATGTACTTGAACGTTACAAACTACCAATTTCTTGCCAAAAAATGTAAGTGTGAAGCTTGACTTACGGAGAACCCACATGTCCTAGTATGTGAGAAGTCACTTCATTTTATAAAATTAAACGCTAGTCTTTATATGGCCACAAATGCAAAGTAGCACAACCATTGGAAATGGTTGAAGTTGTATAGATTTTTTTTTATATAGATCCAGCAATGTCAGTTAAATGGAGCTCTACAGTTTCTATTGAAATGGGTATTTATAAAGGATGCTGTAAATACTGTGTATGAAAATATCAGTATTATTTTTAAGAAGCTGAGGACACTTTCAAAAAACATTTTAATCAATTATAAAAGCATTTATGTTACAACAACAGTACAAGGACATAAACAACTATTTTACCCTGTATGTGAATGCCAAGTTCTCTGGGGGGAATGTTTCTATGACAATAGTTCAACAAAACTCTTAGCTTAGCTTATTTTAGCTTAGCGTAACAAATGGAAGCATGGGGAAACAGATAGTTCTGCTTCAAAACTTCTTAAGCTCAATTTTGACATGTCCTATCTTTGCTTAATTAATCAGAAAAAGTGTAGAAAACAAAACAAAAGGATTTTGGTTAATATTGAGCCAGGCTGTTTTCTATTTGTTTCTCGTCTTTGCTAGGCTAAACTAAGCTAATCATCTTCTGGCTGCCAGTTCATCTTAACTGTGCAGACCCAAGTGTGGTATGAACTTCTCCTCTTATTTGTGGTGAGAAAGCAAATAACTACATTTCTGAGAATATCAAATGTTTCCATCCATCCATTTGACCTTTTCGCTAAATTAGAAGTTTGTTTACTGCTAGCCATAGACCCTTTTCGACTCTCTGTTTTGCCCTCCTTGTGAAAGTGTGTGCCCAGACATATCAAAGAAGGGAACATATTTAACAAGTGTTCTCAATAGTGTATGTTCAATACAGCAGTGTCTTGCTCAGCCAGAACAGATTGAAAATGGAGGCAAAAAAACAACACCATGCAACTGAGAAGATGGGACAATGGAAAAGCAAACACACAACTTGAAATTGATAATTGGTTTTGGCTTTTTTTTGATTATTTTATACAATGACATAAACTGTTGATTTTGTATTCCCTTAAAGCTACATTAAGCGTGTTTTGACCACTAGGTGGCATAAAGCCTCCCAAACAAACTACCAGTTAGCATTACACATCCAGCAGAGTTAGCTTGATTAGCAACACATTGAAACATCTTTGTTCACCTGATGAATTAAAATCCAAAACTCACTCTTCACTACTTGCTCTCAGGGCCGGCCCTCGGCATAGGCAGTATAGGCGAATGATAAGGGCGCATCAACCCATAGGGGGCGCCGAAAATTGGGGGGGGAAAAAAAAAAATGTTGTTTTTTTATTAAAAAAAAAAAAGAAATTTGATTTCCTAACAACACAATTTCCCGATTTTGGATCAACAAAGTACATCTTATTATCTTATAGTAACATAACTACGCCTATATTGCGTACAGCGCCCATAAACTATTGCACACCCCCCCCCCCCCCCAAATCAAGTTGAACTGCCCCAGTAAAAACCAGAGGTTTATGTGAAATTGTTCTTTTCTTGAAATAATGGTTTTAGTGTGCAATTATAGCTTTTCAATTTGTGTTAATTTAAAATAAATCAAACTCCCAAAAAACGTACACAGCTTCTGTGTGCTTTTATTAACATTGGAATTTACTGTGTAAGCGGCCGCGGGGGGGAGAGCTTTAGAGAGCTCTCTCCTGAAAGACTGAGCGGCTCTGATAACCTCAGCTCAGTGAGGTAAAGGCACACCTTTATATGATCATTATAGTTATAAAAAAATAAGAGAATAGGTGAAAAACAGGTATAAAATACTATATGACAGTACAAAAAAGCTAAAATCTTGCCGAGGGCAGCAAATTGGTCAGGGCCGGCCCCGCTTGCTCTGTTTTGGTCTCGACCAACTCCCAAGTGAAATCTGCTTCGTGACCGATTGTTCACGTTTTGGTGCTAACAAACACATCTTTTTTTTATCTGGGAGTTGTTAAAGAACTATCATTCTATACACCGTGGGGTGCTGCAGGTCTTCATTCTCAGCTGCTTCATGTCTTTACACACATGACACAATCATTTGATCCATTTTTATTTTTATTAAATATAAAAAAAACGTGCTTAATGGAGCTTTAAGATCGTCACAACCAACTAGTCAAAACAAGATTTATTTCACATGTTGTGTTAGCATGAAAAAAGCCTCATTGTAAGCACAATATGCTAAAAATGTTTTTGCTGTATGTGGAACATGCCCCCCCTCCCCCCTCCCCCAACTTATTTACAGAATGGCTTTTTTATGGTGAAAAATGGTTCAGGAGAGAGGAAGCTATTTATTTAAAAAAGGAAAAAAAGGATTTCTTTACAACCACAATGCATCTGACTGCAATAGCAAAGACACAGTTGTGTTTTCAGCAAATGAACAACTATTCACACTCACTCCTGTGTGCCAATGTGTAGTACATGTATATAGCATTCAGTACATAAGTATTTATTGAAAGTAAAAGGGCTCTGCTTTGTTTTTACAATATGTGCAGTGCCGGCTGGTCAATAAGCTGCAGCAGATAAACCATTGAATCACTTCGAATGACCATTTTTCATCCGCATTTTCATGGATTTCAATGGATTTCAACTTTTTTTTAAAACATGATAGAATAGAAATTACATTGTTTTTTGCAAACAATTAGATGTAAATATACATGCTCAATTTTGAGATATTTTACTTGTTGTCAGAAAGCTGTCTTTTCACAGCTGTTTTGTTGAAGTTGTTAACAGAGCTGTTACATCACAGCAACATGTACTGACCAGACAAATGCTTTATTTTAACCAATAAAACATTAATAGTGTAGTACCAGTAACCAGTAAAGTCTTTTGTATGCTGTAACTGTTTGTAGTTGTCAGTATTGTCTAACCATTTGACATTTTGCCCCCGTGTTCTTTCGATTGCTGCCTATACAACATTGCTGCTAATGTTACGCAGAGCTTGTAATGATAAATAGTTGTAGATGTTACATTGACAATCCCTGAGCCTCAGACAGATATTACTGCATAGGATTCTCCATGTACTGTAACGATAGCCCCTGTGCTACCTGTGCATTGAAGTATTAGCCTACGATTGTCATGACTGTCAGTCACTCTCTGCTCTATTTGCTTTTCTCTGTATTTGTGTAGATTGAAGTGTACACTACTGATGCTGTTTGTTGTATTGGGGAGCACATAGCAATAAAAGACATGATTAACTTCTCTGATTGCCTGCTGTCAGGATTTCAACATCACCATTTCTGCATCAGTGAGGACCGGTATTGAAGTTTTTAAGAAACTAATCTTGTAAATCACAATCATTTATGATCATTTAAAATTACAATTATATCAATGAATGTATGTAATCTTCTGCCACTAGGGATCTTTTTATCCAAACAATCACAATTTATAATTTGGTGGCGTTGTGAAGTAGTGTGGGATCATGGGGGAGGATGTCTTCAACACCATTTCTGTCAGATTCTCCTGGTTAGGGTTTCTTCCAACCCAGTCTCACAAAAAAACGTGTCATAACTACGTTGGTCCACAACGTAGGACGTAGTATTTCTACAAAAACGCCTCTGAAATTGTAAGATCCCTACGTTTTTTTTTTCACCATTCATTCCAATGGCTGGCGTCTATGTCACGTGATCTTCACATTTCTCCCTGCAGAAAAAAAAAAACATGGCCGAACTTCGTTTTATTCTCGGTGGAAAATGCCTATTTTAAAGTTAGTTTGGCCATTAAAATGCGTTTTGAGAAATATGAGTTGTTATTTCAGATTATGTGTGCAGTGGATGTACATGATCTTTAGTTTGCTAGTTATTACGAAGATTACTTCAGGAAATTGTGTCTATACAACGTTTTCATTGTTACCAAGGTGGTTGCTAGGGACGCTGTTATCGATATTGTCGTGGAATATTTTCCAAGGCTCATAACTTTGACCCAGTTTATCAGTTCAAACTGTCCTGACTGAGCACACGCACCTCGTAACCTTGGCTGCTGTGCTCTCAGTGTTCTGTCTCCCTGTTCCTGCCTGTTGGCGTCAGCTGATAGAGGTGTTATGATTCTATGTTGTTATGCAGCATGTTGATGATGCTCTCAGAACTAGCTAAATACAGGGGTCTGAGGTAGAGTTCTTGAGAATTGACGTGGCAACCCACCCGTGCAGTCTCACCGTGACTGCTGTGACTTGTGATGTGAATCCTCCGGCCGTAACTCCAAATAAACCATCAGTGTTTGACATCAAAAGCTCCTGCTCTACCGTGTCTCCTTCCTGAGTCGGTGACTCCTAATTGCATTGATACACAGAAGTTTCCTCCACAAATTATTTCTGTTATGTTGTGTAACTGTTTAATGGTGTTATCTTTATTGCTACCCCCTTCCCCGTCAAAGTATAGTGTTGGTCCACAGCGCAAACGTATTAGTTTAACAAAATCCGCATCTAAAATGGTGGCATAGAAACGTTATTTTCCCCTGTGCAATTCCAGTCTCACATCTCACATCACATCGTCATTAACAAATACCGGAAACAGACCGAAAACACTTTATTCCGAGTGTGCTTGCTTTTGTCTTTGAAAGTCATCACATAACGGCATTGTAATACACGGTTCGGCTGCATTAAATATTACATATCTGCTGTAGTTCTCTATTTATAGAGCCCTGATGAGAAGACTTCTAGACAAACATGAGGAACTGCCGCCAACACTGGAAACGTGACGTGGATCATAAATATATCAACAATTAAACAACATCTTACATTTCTTTTCACACAATGCGTCTCCTTGCAGTATCAACACTAATTCGGCTGGCTTTTATATTTGATCCAATTGGTAGATAGGCTGTATTTACACCATAAACGTGCACAGCTGATATAAAGGAGCACCTAGTGGTTAAAGCATGTTATTGAATTTCATTATTTGTATTATTAGATATTAATAGGATCCCTATAAAGTATGTTCATTACTCGTTATTCTCTACTAATAGTTAATTAAAGACTGTATATAATGACTATTTTGTATATAATCAGTTTGAAATATGAAAACGTCTTTTAAAACTACAACTCCCAGTAGAGACGTGCCATAGATAGAGAACATGTTGCGAAACACAATAGCCAGCATGTGTAGTTCTGGGGACGCGGTAGACCCGTTCAAATCCAGTTTTGCACAGTCTGCCGTGGTTCCATTCCATTTCAAGTGCTGTTCGACGCTTGGCGTAACTCTCGGAGCACACTCTCCAATCACAGAGCTTGAGGACTATCACGGGGTTTGTCAAGCGAAGCGGGGAGAATACTTACTTCGGGGTGTAATATTCTGTAAAGCAAATGAGCTGCTCCGACCCTCGGTCCTGACGGACTCCAACTTCTGTTTATTAATCAAACAAAGAAATAAACACAAGGATAATTATGTGTTATTGTTGAGTAAATGGAGAGTTGCACAGGGGAAAATAACGTATCTATTGTGGTGATTGACATTATTTACCCACGGATCTATGGGTTAGGGTATTGTTCTGCACGGACATTTTAGTAAGCCGGACTTCCTGTCTCCGCCGGTCTTCGCTTCCCGGGCATGAAGCTGTTTACATGTGTTTTGAGATGCTAAATAAAAGTCTAGCTTGTACCTTTGATACCCCGCCTCCGACTCCCATCTCTCGGCACCACACTATGCCACAATTTTAGATGCGGATTTTGTTAAACTAATACGTTTGCACTGTGGACCAACACTATACATTGACGGGGAAGGGGGTAGCAATAAAGATAACACCATTTTACATAACATAACAGAAATAATATTGATAGCAGCGTCCCTAGCAACCACCTTGGTAACAATGAAAACGTTGTATAGACACAATTTCTTGAAGTAATCTTCGTAATAACTAGCAAACTAAAGATCATGTACATCCACTGCACACATAATATGAAATAACAACTCATATTTCTCGCATCAAATGACATCAAAACGCATTTTAATGGCCAAACTAACCTTAAAATAGGCATTTTCCACAGAGAATAAAACGAATGTCGGCCATGTTTTTTTTTTCTGATCACGTGACATAGACGCCAGCCATTGGAATGAATGGTGAAAAAAAACGTAGGGATCTTACAATTTCAGAGGCGTTTTTGTAGAAATACTACGTCCTACGTTGTGGACCAACGTAGTTATTACACGTTTTTTTATGAGACTGGGTTGTTTCTTCAGTTTCATATTCCAGCAGGACTTTACCAAGAGCCGAATTATCTGCAGCAGTCTCGTCCTACAAAACAAACACACATTGTGAGCAACCCCGTTAAAACATTGGATGAAGCAGTTAAACATTTGTGATTATGCAGCTCCTCAGAGGGGCTGCGGACAAGATGGGCACGGCAACTGCTCAGCTTGCTTCTCTGATTCAGATGATTTTACTTTTCCGCAGCAGTCTGATCCTCTTCAAAACAAACGTTTACTGTGAGTTAAACTGTTAAAAACACTGAATAAAGCAATTTCACGTCAATAATCTGTCTTGTTTTGAGTAGGACAGGAGATAAGGGCTACATTTTAAAGCTTCTTTCATAATTTATGATACAGACGTCCAATCACTACAATCCTTCATCAGGTTCAAATAAATAGGAAAAACTCCCTGACGATGTACAATTGTCATAGAAGTGTGACTTAAAACATGACATAACATAACATACAGTACACATACATAACATTTAACGTTACATAAATAAACACACTAAAATTCTACATAAAGCACAATTATTTTAACTGACACTCAATGTCACAAACGAGCTGAGGACCAAAATGCAGAACACGGGAAACCAGAGATAGTCGGTAACCAGCTTTATTGGAGGCAATAGGCTGGTAGGAGACAAAACGGCAGATAGTAGGCAAAGGGCTGGTCGGGGACAGGCGAGGGTTCCGGGAAAAGGCAGGACGGGAGTCGCAGGTACAGAACGGGTCAGGGAGCAGGCGAGGCAGGCTGGTCAGGGACAGGCGAGGGTTCCGGGAGAAGGCAGGACGGGAGTCGCAGGTACAGAACGGGTCAGGGAGCAGGCGAGGCAGGCTGGTCAGGGACAGGCAGGGTCGAAACCGGGAGAGCAATCTGAAGAGTAATGCGGGAAAGACTGGCATGCTGCAAAGTACGATCTGGCACTGAGGTGAAAGTGAAGTGGGCCTAAATACTAATGGAGGTGATGGGTGTAACAGAGTGAGAGAGAGACAGGGTGTGACTACCAGGTGACTAAGGAATGATAATGCAGAAAATAGGTGAGTGAGAAAGCAGACTGTGACACTCAAAGAGCAAAATATCGGCTCAAATCTCCAAACTCTAAACACGTTTTCAGCTTTTCACACAATTTGCAAATCAACATGGCACTTTCTGCAAACCACTGCACACGTTTCTCCACGTAAGACACAGGCATCTGACATAAAGTCACGTGTTAGTACATCAGGACAGCAGAAAGCTTACACACCTTCCGGCGCAGACTGAAAACTCATCTATTTCGACTCCACTTCGAGCGATATAATTACTAACAATGAACTGCTAACTGAGCACTTATATACTAACAAAGGACTGGCTTCTATAGCCAGTTGAGTAGCACTTGAAATGTGTGGCTCTATGAAACCTGATGTACTTATATGATTCTGTTTTCTTCAAGGTTGTGTCTTCCTGGTCGATTGTACTTATTGTAAATCGCTATGGATAAAAGCATCAGCTAAATGTGTCAGCTAAATGCAATGTAATGTAATAAAGGTAGAGCTGGAGGGAGAGGACGTGGACAAAGAAGAGTACTCTCTAATGAAATGATATGTTATCAACCATGGTGTGACGATGAGAGGCTGGACAGAGGGTTCAGCCTAATCTAAGCCGATTTACTGTCGCCTCTGTAATCCGGACACTTAGACTTGAAAACAGGTTAGTTACCAGTTTGTAGCTCTGCATAATTCATGATATATCAGTGCTTATATCTGTTGTGTGAAACGTATTGACTTCATTACTGTAATTGAATTGTTGACATGTTGCATACTATAACTGTACGACAATCCTGCACAATGTACTGTGGTAAACTTACTTTTATGCAACACAGACACTGACCAACCACTATGTCTTTGTTGTTTATCTGAAGGACTGAGAAACAAAGAGGTGTGTTACAATAGTTGTTATATGTTTCCACACAGACCCTGTTGAGGGGAACACACACCGGAGCAGGCATGCGGATTAAGCCAGGGGCCCTTTCTCATTTCATCAAATCCCCCTCCTCGACTCCTCGACTCCTCGACTCCTCGGTCCTCCGGTAGTGACCCGGAAATGAATTTTAGCGCGCCATGTTGAAGGACATCTCATTTCTCTAAATGCACTTCGAGGATCGAGTGTCGAGGAGGCTCTCTGGAGGAGCTATAGCCGAGGATGCACTGATGGGTCCTCCACGGTCCTCCACGGCTCTTTCGTGGATGCATTTCTGGGAACAGAGATGTTTCAAAGAGTCGTGACCATAGACTGTGGCCGTGTCTCAATTCAGGGGTTGCATACTTTGAAGGGTGCATTCGTAGACCGCTTACGTCATTTCCGCCGAAAGAAGGCTGTCCCAATTTAAAAAAAAGACGAGACTCCTCCGAATGCGGCCCACGAATGCAGCCTACTTTTCCCCAATTTGAAGGATACATCTGATGTACACTCCGCGGCCTACCATATCCCAGGGTGCAATGCGCGCAGGGAAGAGGGAGTTTTTTTCAAATGAAATGGCTTCCGGTCTCCCCAGCAGAGTGGATTTAAAAGCAGCAGCGAGCGGAGGAATCAAATCAAATCAAATCAAATCAAGTTTTATTTATAAAGCACATTTAAAAGCGATTTTTGGTCGAGCCAAAGTGCTGTACATGCATTAAAAACACTTATAATCACAATAAAAGACAATCATTTACAACAGATATAAAACAAACACAGGGAATAGTCAGGAGTCGTGCTCCGCTCTGACTAGAAGGCCTGAGAGAAGAAGTGCGTTTTGAGAAAGGATTTAAAAACCCCTAGGGTCTGGGCCGACCTCACGTGGAGGGGCAGAGTGTTCCAGAGCCTGGGGCCAGCTGCTGCGAAGGCTCGGTGCCCTCGGGTTTTGAGCCTGGTCTTGGGCACTACCAGCAGCAGATGGTCAGCAGACCTTAAAGCTCTGGCTGGGGTGTAGCGCTGGAGGAGTTCAGCTATATAGGCCGGAGCCAGCCCATTTAGTGCTTTAAAAACAAATAAAAGGATTTTAAAATCAATTCTGGACCGAACTGGAAGCCAGTGCAGTGAGGCCAGAATTGGGGTGATGTGGTCACGCTTTTTATGGCCAGTCAGCAAACGTGCAGCTGCGTTCTGGACTAGCTGCAGGCGTTTAATTGATGCCTGGTCCATACCCATATACAGGGCGTTGCAGTAGTCCAGTCTCGAGGTCACAAAGGCGTTAATAACCCTTTCCAGGTCTTTGAAAGATAAATACGACTTGGTTTTGGCCAAAAGTCTTATTTTAAAAAAGCAGGATTTGACTACGCTGCTGACCTGCTTGTCGAATTTAAAAGTACTGGAGAAGGTCACCCCAAGGTTCGTGACTGAGGGGAGGATGTTTTGTTGGAGGGAGCCTAGAATATCAACCTGGGAGGCTGGAGGTTGGGGTCCAAAAAAGATGACCTCAGTCTTGCTTTCGTTGAGGTTTAGAAAGTTTTTGCTCAGCCAGGATTTTATCTCAGTTAAGCAGTCCATCAACTGTTGTAATGAGTGTGTGACACTTGCTTCGAGAGGGAGATATATCTGTACATCGTCGGCGTAGCAGTGGAAGGGAATATTATGTTTTGTGAGAATTGAGCCTAGGGGTAGTAAGTACAGTAAGAAAAGGATGGGGCCCAGAATCGAGCCTTGGGGAACCCCACAGGTAAGAGGGGCTTTTGCAGAGGAGAAGGCACCTAGCTGCACAGCGAAGCTACGGTCTGTCAGGTAGGACCTGAACCATGCAAGGGCAGAGCCTGTGATGCCAGCGGACTGTTCAAGCCGTGACAACAGGATGCCATGGTCCACGGTGTCGAAGGCAGCTGTCAGGTCCAACAGCACCAAGACAGCTGGGCTACCTGAGTCGGCGGCTAGGAGCAGATCATGAAAAACTCTTAAAAGGGCTGTTTCAGTGCTGTGCATGGGTTTGAAGCCAGACTGAAACTTTTCGTGGATTCCATGCGTGGTTAAAAAAGACTGCAGCTGGGCGTAGACCACTCTCTCCAGGGCTTTTGATAAAAAAGGTAGCTGGGAAATGGGCCTAAAATTTTCTAGAATGGAGGGGTCGAGATGTTTCTTTTTAAGTAATGGCTTAACCACGGCATGTTTGAAGGCAGCAGGGACACATCCTGAGCTAAGGGAGGTGTTTACAATTAATAAAATACTTGCTCCAACTGAATCTAAAACGTCTCTGAGAAGGCGAGAGGGAATGCTATCTGAGGTACAGTTTGTCGGCCGCAGGTGCTTGACCACATCCGAGAGAGAAGAGAAGGATACAGGCTCAAAGTGGTCGAGGACAGCAGGGCACAGAAAGGGAGCAGGATCTGGGGTAGCACTAGTGTGAGCTAGCCTAAGAGCAGATACCTTTTCAATAAAAAATTTAAGAAACTTATCACAGAGAGTAGTCGATGGCACAATAGAAGAAACATCACAGGGATTAATGATCGAGTTGAGGACATTAAAAAGAACCTGAGGTCTATGGCTGTTTTTGGAGATTAACAGAGAGATGTGCTCTGTTTTGGCTGCTTTGACTGCCGTCTGGTAGTCAGACAGGGAAGCACGAAGGATTTCTAGGGAGACATGGAGTTTATCCTTTTTCCATTTTCTCTCTGCACGCCTGCAAGCGCGTCTGAGAGCACGAGTACAGTCATTGAGCCACGGCTCTGAGAGCACTTTTGTGCGGCTAAGCGTAAAAGGAGCAACAGAATCCAGTGTTAGTGTGCATGTAGAGTCAAACATGGAGATAAGCTCATCAGCATTAAAAGCACAGTTCACATCTAATTTACAGATAGGAGAAGCATTAAAAGCATCAGAGAACTGTGAGGCAGTCAAGGGGTTAATCGAACGCACACGACGCGCAGGGGCACGGGACTCGACTCCTGCGGAAGGGATGGAGGTTGTAAACAGAACCGGTAAATGGTCTGAGATACGCGTTGCTGCACATATTTCATCCACAGATACAGACAGTCCAAACGATAATACTAAGTCCAAAGTGTGTCCTTTTTCGTGAGTTGGGCCAGCCACGGACTGAACGAGACCAAAAGAATCAAGGAGATTTAAAAAGTCCCTAACCAGAGGTTTGGACTCACAACACACATGGACATTGAAGTCTCCGGAGATCAAAACACGATCATAATTCACCATGATCCCGGACAGAAAGTCAGAAAAGTCATTTATGAAATCCTTATTGCACTTTGGCGGACGATACACAACTGCGCAGAGTATAGGCGAGGCCGGATTCAGTTCAAAAAGCTGCAACTCAAAGCTAGCATAGGTAGTTACAGGGTGAAGCAATCGGCATTGGAGGCTAGCTCTAAACACTGATGCTATGCCCCCGCCATGGCCGGTGGCACGGGGGGAGCTGAAGAATGTACAGTCAGGAGGAAGAAGTTCAGAGAACGGTGTATACTCGCCAGCGTGTGCCCAGGTCTCCGTCAGGAACATAAAATCCAGCTCACGGGAGGTGAAGAAGTCATTTAGCAGGAAGGTTTTGTTTGCTATCGACCTAGCATTTAGCAAAGCCATACAAAGTTTTTGCTCCGGGCTTGCCGACGGTGGAGTGCGTCTCAGCTGACGAAGATGTGCGTGTTGAACGCCGCGCGGGCCGGGAGCAGTCAGTCGGGCAGGGGGGGCTGCCAGCGGGCCCAGCAGAGTCCGCAGCTCCGGAAAAACAGGGCGAATCCACCGATTCCGCACATGACGTGCAGCGGGAGGGCCATGACATCTGAGACGTGGATAAGTCCCAGAAGAAGCCGTCAGGTATTCCTTCAGATGGACCAGTGCACCACCACGCTTTCCCCGTCGTCTGAAGCGCTTTCGGCGAGGCGGGATGGAGGGCAACCGGCGCAGGTAGGTGGGTATATCCAACAGAAGAGGGGGGGGGGACGATTTATGGTTGCCAGATGTAAGTTTGGGCAGCAGTATCAACTCCAGTGAGGGTCTGAGGTGGAGGAGGTCTTGGCGATCATAGACGAGCAGAGCAGAGACATTCTGACAAACATAAAACAGAAACAGGAAAGCTAAAGGTAGACAGCTGAGCGAGCGGCGTGCCGACACAGGCGCCATCTTGAATCATCACCAGTATAGGCTACACTGTAGTGACTGTACAGTCACTACAGTGTAGACTGTAGAATCACTAATAAATGTGAGTATTGGGTTTTAACTTACTTTAAATTAACTAACGTCACACACGTCAAACCCAAGGGGCATTAAAACGTACATTTTCGTTAAATAATACGGATACATATGTGACGTTAACTAGCTAGCTGGACGTACTGCACTGTTGTTTACACTTATTTTTTATTCAATTCAGAAGTGTACTAAAGTCATACAGAGATCCTGGCTCTGTTATAGATAAGCTATAGGCTACTTTATATTACATACATAGACCAAACTGAAAACATTTAGACCGATATAGCATACAGTACGGTGGGATTTCTAAAACGCTACCCTGACGTGTAGCTGCTGTTAGCTTTATTTATTTCTCTGACATGTTCCAATGTTTTACTGTTTATTAAACTTTGGGACAACATTACAACCTTTTTATTCAGCTCATGCTGCTTTGAGGTAGAGCAAAAAAAAAGGCTATTTTCAATATTTCCACCAGATTTGATCATCTTTTATTTAGGTTAAAGTGTATTTAATTTGTACTGATCCCATAATAATAAGACAATCACAAATAGACAGCAGCCTTTTGCTTAATGTTAGTTTGTGCCGTGCTGTCAAAGGGATGCAGGTGTGACTGTCATTTCATCTGTTTTAAAAAAAACAGAACAGTACATCATTTTAAATGATCCTTTAGGGATTGTTTGTCTGAAATGCTGAGAGTTATATTTTGCAATAATACTTCTGCAACCCTGTGTCTAATATGATTAATTCACTTTTTTATTTTTCTCTTGTTTTTCTCTGTAATTAGGAAAATTCTGGAGAAATGGATCTGCTGGAGAAGGACCCCTAATCTGAAAAGTGCACAGCGGATCATCAGGACAGAGCTGCCATCCACCTGGACCCACTGAGGTGCTGGAGAAATGGATCTGGTGGAGAAGGACCCCTAACCCCAGCGTATCATCAGGACAGAGCTGCCATCCACCTGGACCCCCCGAGGTGCTGGAGAAAGCAAAACGGCGATCAGGAACATCCTCCATCCAGACCTCTGCTTACTGCCGTCCTACAGACTTGTGTCTTACTTTCAGAATTTGATTTTGTATGTGTCCTTTCTTTTAATAGATATTTAACGATTATAGCTTGAGTCTGTCTGATTCCCCAAACAGCTGCTTCTATATACTTGCTGCACATACAATACAAATAAACAACTCCATAAACACACTTTTGCTGATATTTGTGTTACTGCTGGTGATGTTAAATAACATGATTGATGTCCTCTGTCTCAATTATGAAAGTTATAATAATAGACATGAAGCTGCAGAGAGGGGATGGATATATTCTTACCTCTACTTTGTGATAAGATGAAAATACAATATTAAATTGTAATTGTTAAACACATTGTTTATTTCATTTACTGAGGTTTTAACCATTATTTACAACATGTGTACATAAGCAGTGGAATAATAGGATATCTCTAGGTCATTAAACTGTCTTCAGTTTAATTTTATTAATACAAAAAAAAGGTCATAGAAAATGTTTAACCTCTTAAGCCCGAGGGTCCCCCCAGTGGACCCCTCCCACCGTTTTCTTACGAGACTATGTCTCAGGGCTTCTTAACATTTATGAAACTATTAATGTTCCATACCCTTTTAACGGTAAGAAACTCAGCTAACTGACAATGTGAACCATGTTTAGCTAAAAGAAACACAAGAGTAATACCAAGCCTTTGAATTAGCATGGAGCGCAAAAATGCTAACTAATGCTAACGGACCTTTGCACAGCACTCACGGTAGAAATGCCCTTATTACTTATCCTAACTGCACAAACAAGATATCCGATTAAAGCTGAGACTCCACAGATTCCACACATGTAATGTCATCACTGTAAGACCCCGAATTCCTGGAGCTATCAGCCTGAAAAGAGAAAGTAAACAACATCCGGTTTCAAAAATATTACAATAATTACGTCTTACCTTTTTTGATTTGTGATCAAAAGTTGTGTTCACCGGAATAAAAACGCCGCTCAAGGTTAATCCAATGTCTTTGTGTCACGTAGAAATGTTGACTGATAATCCATCAACATATTTATGGCAATATACTGGGTATAAAGTTTTGCAGTCCAGGCGTGCACTTTCAGATATGCTTTGTTCGCTTCTCTATTACGTCCGCAATGGTAATGTTTACGTGGATTTGGGAACTGCCCATCGATTCTATTGGTTCTGATGGTTAAGAAAAAGGTGTAAATCACACGAATCGACCAATGGGTTCCAGAGATATGGTCCTGCGTAAAGTATAAAGAATGCCAGCCAGTACATTACGCAGCCGACTTCATTTATTGTTTACTACGGAAGGAAGCAGGAAGCAGGAATTTCAGGACAGAGCACACGGAGCACACAGAGCGGACAGCAGATAACGGAATTGCAGTTTTATTGCTTATGGATTATCAGAACATTTCAAAGGGGATACAGCCCCATTGGATATTAACCTATGGATTAACTACATCATCGTTTTTATCGTTGTAATGCCATTGAAGACCAGTTTAGACCAGACAAAGAGGAAGGTAAGCCATTAGCCTAGCGCATGTTAGTACCTAGCGCCACTTGTTTTGATGTACGTTTTTGTTGATAACCTCGCAAGTTTGTATCTTTCAGTGTTGAGGTGGGCATCGTTAGATTCTGTGTCTTTACGATCATAAACAATGTGTTGGATGTGCAGCTAGGATAAGTAATAAGGGAGCTAGGAGTGATTTTCGGTGCAGTAATAGGTTAGCATTTTTCGCTCGGGGCTAATTCAGAGGCTCACTGTTAACATTGTGTGTTTTTCTTAAAAAAATTAATGAAAAAGATCAGTTAAATGAGTTTTTTCCCGTTATATGGATATAAAATATTCATAGTTTATTAAATATTAAGGTTCCTTAGACGTTGTTTCCTGCAAATGACGCGATTTTGCGTCATTTGCAGGAAACAGAGTACGTTTCCTGCAAATGACGTTAGGATAACAGAGTATGTTTTTATATTTTATTTTTTTATTTTCACAACAGTTGTATTTGGATGGAATGAATACTCATAGTGATAATTCAAAGTAATACAATGATTTTTACAGTGAAAAAGTTCAAATGGAACTGATGGTTCCCAAATTACCCAGAGGTGAGTCCGTCTGGACTTTATTTTTCTAAATCTGTCTTAAAAGATCAAATTTCACATGTTTTGCATCAATCTTGATACAGGGTACTTATTATATGTTATAGTTTGGATTCCTAAAGCTTTTGGTCTACTAACCCATCATTCAAGGGTGGTTTTCACTATAAGTAATGTTTTTTTTTTAGGCGGACATTAGAATTTACATGTTTTTACTATGTTCCATCTGAATTTATTTTAAAATATAAACATCTATATTGATTTTGACACTTCTACATCCAACTCACAGATGTAACCTTGCTTTGAGAGAAAGGATTATTAATGTCCCCCTTTTAGAAGTGAAGATATAGTCTTTGTTGTGTTAGTGGCATTTTCGAGCCTGAAACCTGAAAAACAGGCTCAGGGCTTAAGAGGTTAATTGTGTATTTCAGCAGAGCGGGGGGTCACAGTGCTGCTGGACCTGGAGGTGCTGACCTGGTGTCAGTGGGACATCATCTAGGCAGGGTTAGGGGAAGAAGGAGAATATAAACTGTTATAATCACAGTTATTAAGATTAGAATACTACTATTGTTGACAATCAATCTATACAACATGCTTTTGTTCATTTAAAAAAACATTGTTTTATTAGTACAGAAAAATTAAGACTTATTTTAAATATGAAATAATATGATTAAATTACATCAGCTATATATAATTTACTTGTTAACTTACTAATGTAATATTACTGGGGGCTAAAGGAACAGCTTCATCGTATTTACCTGGCCATGGTCCTCTTTAATTCATCACCGACGGTGATCTCCAAAAAAATGTAAATTGTAAAAGTGAAGTTTCTGGATCCTTTTCAGCTGAGTTAGAATTTGCTAGCAGGCTGTTGGAGCAGCGCAACCGAACAGCGCGTATCACGTGACGTAAATACGAAGCCCTCCGTAGGCTAGACCGTCTTATTTCGTAGGCCGCTCGGTCCAGCCTCCGTGGACCGTGGCTTGTAGGCTGCGTACCCCGAAGGATACAACCCCTGAATTGAGACACGGCCCGCATATATAAATGGATGTAGGGTCTGTGACGTCACCCATAGGATTCTGCAGAGTTGCCGAGAAGCCCTTAGTAGGCGGAGTCGGCCACTAACGGCTCGACAGTTACGTCAGAGTTCAAGTCCCGCCTGCTCCAGCCTGATCCAAATAAGGGCAAAGAGGCGGAGCCGAGGCGGGACCTGCTGCCACCGAGCTGGAAGTTCCAGAGCTAGCTGAAGCTACCAAGCTAAGCTAACATGCTCCCCATCTGCCGTCACATTTTACGTTTCTAAGGTAAGCGGACATGAAACTATTCAGCAAAACTATAAATAATAATCTAAGTTATTGAGTTTTAAGCATAATACTTCAGAATCTTACAATCCCTTAACGTTTGTATGCAATTGTGCTAAATTCAACACTGGAATCAAGCAAATATTAATATGTTTGCATGACATTAGTTATTTATATTTTGATATCACTTAACTATACGTTTAATACATTTAAGTCAAGCTAAGGTACATGTGATGGTAGCTAGCTAGTGCTCTTACCTGTGAGGCCTCCTCCAAACAGCATAATAACCACACTGTATCATTAAAACTAAGTACCAGTTCTAGATCCTTGACTTTAGACAAACAATTCAAAAGACAACATGTATTTAAAGATCAATCTTTATTTGAAGGTGCCTCTTAACCTGAGATATTAGTTATACAGTAATAGTATTGACAATCTAAAAAAACTGAGCAACTCAACTGTCAACTTTATGTTTCTTATTGTCTGAAGCATTTATTATTTTCATTTTCCCCCTCTCATATTCAGTGTGGACGGATTGAGACAGCTGCAGAGACTTCAGGGAGAAACCTCCGTGTGATGGATGTCCTGTCTGTTGGTTTGGAGAGGACTGAGGGTCTTTCCTCAGCGAGGAGGACCAGGCCTGATGGAGGAGCCCATGCTGGGCATAGCTGATACCAACTGCAGAGGCCTAGTCTGTCACTTTATTTGACTAAATATGTTTACTTATACATTTAATAGGTTTACACCTTCTGTCCATATGTGCTTTTTATTTAAAACATTTGATCAACTTTTGGTTCACATTTCAATAAATTGTGTTTGTATATGCACTCCTTTTGTCCATTATTCTTACTGAAAATGTTAGATTAAACATTCACATCTGACTGAAGATTGGCCCCATTTATTTGTGACGTTGCCAACTCTGTGGTTCAAGGCACAAGTGATGTGAAGCTCATAAAGTGAGGCACATCGAAATAATCAGCTGATGGAGTGTAGATGTGGAAATAGCTGCATTCGATCAGGTGACTGTGTTTTCACAATACAAATAGTTTCTTAGTGAATGTCCTGTACTGGTCTTAAAATCTCATAACATCGGCTTTTAATGTTCCTCTTGGATGTTCTTCTTGACCCTCAGAGAAGGAGAACATGTCGTGTATTTCAGGCATGTCCTTTCCTAACAAAAATGACAGGAAACATAAAACATATTATTGCAGAACAAGTGTGTTATTTATGAAAGAGGTGTGTTTGTGTGTTTAGGGGCTGTAGATATAATTATTTTGTCATTCTAATGTGCTTTTTTTTATTTCAACAGAGATACAAAGACAATCAGATTATGAATGAACAGTATGAAGTTCATCAACATTGAAATATATGTTATTATCAAAATAATATTTAACTGTTACAAAATGTAGTGCAACTGTAGAAGCTTGCTCTGTTGTCTCACTGAAAGAATAACTTTTACCACGTTTTTTACAGACAATATTGAGAGATAAATAGTAGCAGTTCTCACTATGTGTTAAATAGCTTTGCCTTCAATGCATTACATTAGAAAGCTGACAGTCATATTGCTTGTTAACATCTAAATGTAACTTTTTGCATGGAAAAACCCCTCAACTTAACTGATGTGTAGGTGATCTAGTATTTAGTATTGTTAAATGGAATGTATATCAGTGTATTAAAGTCAATACTTCATTAATTTAAACCAATATTTTTCTTGATTCTTTGTACAGTATGAAAAATAGAGTCTTTGTACCTGTGCTGAAGTTCACTGCTGTGAGGAGTCCAGTTCTGTCTCTCACTCTCTGGTCCACCTGTCTGCATCACCTGGACACCTTAAAGAGCCTGTGATAGCCTCCCAACAACTGTTGTGCAATGAAATATTGGGCTACTAGTCATCTCAAACCGTCAGTTTAAAAAAGAAGATGCGATACCGTTCCGATAAATATCAATAATTTCGAACATCGCGGGGAAATTCCTTCGACTCATTTTGAAGTTTTGGGGGAAGCCGGAAATGACGTCAATGCGGGAACGCTTCACTGTGCGGCGAGAGAGCCAAACACGGACAAAGTGTGTTGTCATGCGTAGAAATGGTGAATTACTGAGTTTAGGCACGTTAATAACGTTTTAATAAAGTTAGTGCTTTCATGTCAATTCGGCGTAAAAAAACATAAATGATCGCGGTGAAGATTAAATATCGGTAGTGAGAGCTGCTGAATTACCTCTCGTAGGATGTGATATAAAAGCAAATCGATTATTTTTGTAGTTGTAAACTCAAGAAGATGAAACTACATTTATTAGTGCTTTCATGTCAATTCGGCGAACATATGATACATTCAATGATCGTGAGAATGATGATTTAAAAACATTTATTTGAGCCTTTTTGCATTTCCTGATGAGAAAACAAACTGATGCTTTTTGTAGTTGTAGTACACCAACGTGGATTAAACGTGTGTTTTTTTACCACAATGTTGGGGAAATTAATGGATAAAATGCACAGATTATTATTATTATTATTCCCACTCCTATCGGGACACTAGGTCCACCGTTTCCCCGCAGCGAGGCTCCCCCCGTTGACAGTTTACGTGGGCTGGGTGCAGTTGGCGGACTGGCCATCGGGACGAATCCCGATGGGCCGGTGGGCCGGTACCGAAGTGGGCCGGTCGGATAAGTCACTAGTACATCCCCCATAGGCGGAGCGTGAGGCTCAGGTTTGGGAAGGCTAAATAACTTTTTTTACCTGACGCTGCCTGCCTCCGGCGTCTATAGAAAAGAGATCAACTCAGTGTGCGGAGTTTAAATCTCTCAAGTCATATTACAGGATAAAGGAAATACAGTTTAAACTGCCGTATGCAGAGAAGACGCCGACGTGTCGCACTTATCATTCATATTACATCATCAATCAGATCATCGATCATATAATATCATAATATATCATATATTTCCTTATCTGAGTCAGCTTCTCCAGCCGTATCTGGCCGTGCAACACGTACAGTGTCACATACTGTATGCAGAAGTATTATTTTAAGCAACACATTATGTTGACGAAACACTCGAGTCAAATGTAATTAAAGTCAGATCCACTCATGTCTTAGAAGTGAACGCGCTCTCAGCTGGTGAGAGAAACCCTGGCTTGATTTACCGAGTTGATAACCAGCGTCGTAGGACCGCTTAGCGAGATCTTGTTTGTTAGTTTGTTGTTGTTAGTTTGTTTGTTACTCAAACATATCCAGGGTATGTTGAACTGGCTTCGTAGTACAGGGCACAGGTGGCTAGCAGCGCTAATGTCAAAGACACAGACATTATACATTATATTTGTATTTTACCAGGATGCAGTGACACAAATATTTGGGAAGGCTTAGCCTTCCCTAGCCTACAGCACCCGCCGCCCCTGACATCCCCCACTCCCTCCGTTGACAATTTACTAGCGGTACCGAAGTGGGCCGGTCGAGAGTCCCGGGATGATTTTTAGTCCCATTCCACCACTGGCTACATGACCGTATGATCGCCCATATTGACGCACCTAATTCCTAAACTTCTAACAGATGCAACATAAACCGATCCTTCAGCCTCATATGAGCTCTCAGACACGTTCAAAATTAAACTGTCATCGCTGTCTGAGCTTGCTGCTGTGTGCGCCATCGTGCGTTTACATGCAGATGCTGGGATCCTGAACGGTGCAGCTGGAGCGCTGTGCCCGCAATGACGTCACACATAATTTGGCGGGTCTTGAAGAATCCCCGAGAAGATCCAGAAAATGGTCAACATTGAAGGGCAGATTAATGGTTATCAAAGTACAAATATCCAAAATCAGTTCAGTAACGGTTTTCAAGGGGACAATATTTACTCAAATTGATGGGTTTGGATGATGGGGGAAACTCGTGTCACAGGCTCTTTAAACAAACAGTGTACAAACAATATAACTGATTCTCTTCTGTTGAACATGTTGGATTGTGTATTGTCCGAGTCAGGGTTTTTTTTATTTTACTGTAACTTTGGAAGTTGTGTTACCAATGCTTACTGTTTATTTGATACCCATTTGGAAATACAATTAATAAAAACAACAAGGTTTGGGTTCGTTCTTCAGATGACTGTGACGTTAACGTGTAAGCTCAATAATGAACTCCAGCTCAACCAACCATATTGTAATATCTAAGTAATCATGTTGAAATATGACATTAATAATTGTAATATACACACATCTTATTATGAGGTTGATTTCACATACACTACTTCGACATTAGCTTGTCTACATACTTGAGCATAGCCAATTAAAATTAACCTTAGCGATGCATACAGTTCCTACCTACATAATAAAATATCTCTCTAAGTTACAAGGATGACCTTATTTTATCGACAGAAGCCGTTTGTTCTACAGTATTATCCCACTTAACGCTTAACACTTGTCTATTTTGTTTTAACCTTTACATATACAGTCTATGGTTTTAACTTGGAGGCTATGATTAGCATCGTTAGCACCGATGTAGCTACCACTAGCTTACACGCTAACCCAAGCCTTAACATTCATTGAAGCTGATTAAAATCATTAACACATAAATAAGTACTCGATTTTCACTTACCGCAACACCGCATGCATGCACTGTCTGTTTCAACCGCAGAGCGAGTCACAATAGTTCGATATATAAGCATGAAGAACAAACAAACACGGCCGTATTCAAGTTGTGTTTCCTGACAGGCAGAGTCCCTTTAGCTTCACGGAGCAGCTAGCAGAGAGACAAGAAGCTAACAGCAGCAGTCACTTTACAGAGCTGTCACTCAATGTGACCAAGCCCTAATTTATGCATACCTAATATAAATAAAAGGGTGGTGTTAGAAAACAATTCACTCACAGTTCTATAATCATTAAAGATTATATCATCTGATATTTGGGAAGAGTGTTACATTAGAAATGGCAGAAAGTCTTGTTGCAATTTCCAGATATTGAAAGAGGCCCCTGGAGTTTCTCTGGTAATTATCAATTGTAAGGTTTCAGCGTTAGAGTCTGTGAGCTTATTGTTTTTGTGTTTATTATTGTGGCCTTGCATGTTATTTTGTTATTGACTCTACCCTCTCTTTTCAGGTGTCTACACTTCATGTCGTTGTGTGTCACCTGCCAGCTTGTGTGTCTCATGTGCTCATCATCACCAGCCCCGCCCCTGATTGTTTTCACCTGTGCCCCATTAACCGTTGTTTTGTTTTGTTTGTTTGTTTATTTATTTAAAGGACAGTGCACATTAATTGACATTGCTGTAAATGAGCCAGTATTAGCCAGCAGGCTAATTTTCAACTGTTGTCCTGTTGTGTGTATTTATAGCCCTGCTCTCCTTTTGTCTATTGTCGGTTCGTCTTGTCTCCACATCGAGCCATGTCTGTAAACCTGGAAATCTGTTCAGTAGTCCTAGTAGAACCTAGCGATCTTTGTTTTTGAGTAATCTTTTATTAATAAAAGATACTTTTTTTATTCAACGGAATCGTGCATCTGAGTTCTTGTGAGTCCCTCGTGTCAGAACGAACCGACCAAACAAGATGGACTCAGCCGATTCCACCGTGTTCAAGACGGCTTTGCAAGTGCAAGGAACACGCTTGTGTCAGCAGGAGGAGCAGCTGACAACAATGAAGCAGGGGGTTCAAGACGTAAATGCCCGTCAGCACAACTTCCAAGTAACAGTGACAACAGAATTAAATCACCTGGCAGAGAGGATGCGTGACATACTTACGCACCTCGAGGGACGTCCTGCTATTCCTGCGGCAGAGTTTTCCGGTCCAGCAGAGGTCGGGTTTGCCCCCCCGTTGATCCCCGTGCAAATATCCATGCCATCGTCTTCACTCCGCCTCGCTTCACCGGAGAAGTTCTCCGGGGATTCGAGAAACTGTCGTCCATTCCTGATACAATGCGATCTCCACTTCAAACATCAGCCCGCAGCATTTCCCACCGATCAAGCTAAGGTAGCTTTCATAATATCTCACTTGACGGGAAGAGCAGGGGCCTGGGCAACAGCAGAATGGGCCCGAGACTCGCCTGTTTGCCAGTCGTTAAAGTTTTTCATGGACTCAATGAAGAACATTTTTGACCAGACAGCACCTGGGAGAGAGTCAGCGAGAGCCCTGGTAAACATCAGACAACGGCAGAGGAGGGTGGCGGATTACGCGATCGAATTCCGGACCCTGGCAGCGGAGAGCGGATGGAATTCCGCGGCTCTTTTTGATGCGTTTCTGCATGGATTAGCGGATCCCATAAAGGATCAGTTAGCTCCATTAGAGTTGCCTGTAGAGTTGGACTCACTCATTGCCATGGCTATCCGGGTGGACCAACGTCTAGCTGAGAGACGTCGGGAGAGGGAGGAGGAAGCAGCTTCCACTACACGCTTCGGACGGGGGTTACAGAATGAACACTACGGTTGGCGGAGGAATACCCGGACTTCGTCTCCAGAGCGACCATCGCCCCCTAGCGCCGCGGAGGAACCGATGCAGCTCGGAAGAGCCAAACTCACCCCGGAGGAGCGACAGCGCCGCCTACGGGAGCGGCGGTGTTTCTACTGCGGCCAGCAGGGTCATGTTCTGGCAGCCTGTCCAGCAAAAGATCAGGCTCATCAGTGGGAAGAGGGACGCTGGTGAGCCGAATGACTTCTTTCGACCCTTCCTCGAGAAGACTGACTCAGGTACAAATAAAACTGAAGGATAAAACTGTAACTCAGGATGCATTAATTGACTCTGGGGCTGATGAGAGCTTGTTAGACTGGGAGCTGGCTAAAGAGTTGAACTTAAACATTGTCCTCTTAGATCAGCCATTAGAAGCTAGTGCGTTGGATGGCCGCCTTTTATGTACAGTTACTCATCGCACGGAACCCATAGAAATTGTCATAGATCAGGAGCACCGTGAGCATATTAGCTTTCATTTATTTAACTCAGCTCAACAGCCTCTCATTTTGGGTTACCCTTGGCTTGTTAAACATAACCCTCACATGGACTGGCTTACAGGAAAGGTTAAGGGGTGGGGGAGTGAGTGCTCTCGTTCTTGTTTAGCCTCTCATACAGTTTCGAGTAGACCGCACAGATCTGGGAGCTTTAAACAGGCGTCAGATAGGGACAGTGTCACGTCTGCTAAACCATCTGACTTTCCTGACTTATCCAAAGTGCCAGAGTGTTACCTTGACATTAAGGAGGTGTTTAACAAGACACGAGCTACTTCCTTGCCTCCCCATAGACCGTATGATTGCCCTATAGACCTTCTCTCGGGCTCTACTATCCCCAAAGGACGGTTGTATTCTCTTTCTGGTCCGGAAAGGAAGGCCATGGAAGAGTATATCGGATCTTCACTCAAAGCTGGCTTGATTCGGCCATCATCATCCCCAGCAGCAGCAGGTTTCTTTTTTGTAGGGAAAAAGGACGGTTCATTAAGGCCCTGTATTGATTACAGTCCACTTAATCAGATCACAGTTAAGAACAGATATCCCCTTCCACTCATCTCTACGGCATTCGAACTGTTACAGGGAGCCAAGGTATTTACCAAGCTTGACCTAAGGAATGCATATCACCTTGTGCGCATCCGGGAGGGGGATGAGTGGAAAACAGGTTTCAATACACCTACGGGACATTACGAATATTTGGTGATGCCTTTTGGACTTTGTAATGCACCTGCTGTTTTCCAAGCCCTCATTAATGATGTGTTAAGAGATTTCCTGAATGTTTTCTGTTTTGTGTATCTCGATGATATCCTCATCTTTTCTCCAGATGAGAATATTCATGTTAACCATGTTCACCTTGTTCTTCAGAGACTCCTGGCTAACCATTTGTTTGTGAAAGCCGAAAAATGCGAGTTTCATGTGAACTCTGTGGCATTTTTGGGTTTTATGATTTCCCCTAACAAGGTGGAAATGGACCCAGCTAAGGTCAGTGACGTGGAGAACTGGCCCACGCCAGACTCTAGAAAGAAAGTTCAGCAATTCTTGGGGTTTGCTAACTTTTACAGACGGTTCATACGCAATTTCAGTACGATTGCCTCTCCTCTCCATGCCCTTACCTCTCCCCAGGTTCAGTTTGTGTGGAATCCACAGGCAGAGAAATCTTTCCTGGAACTGAAGAGGAGGTTCACCACAGCTCCCATCCTGACTGTACCTGATCGCCACCGACAGTTTGTGGTGGAAGTGGACGCCTCCAACGACGGCGTTGGAGCTATACTGTCCCAGAGGTCAGCAGGGGACAACAAGCTTCATCCGTGTGCGTACCTCTCCCGTAAGCTATCGTCTGCTGAGAGGAATTACGACGTGGGAAATCGGGAACTGTTGGCTGTGAAGATTGCTTTGGAGGAGTGGCGGCACTGGCTGGAGGGAGCGGAGCAGGATTTCCTGGTCTGGACGGATCATAAAAACCTGCAATATATCAGGAAGGTTAAGCGTCTGAACTCTAGGCAGGCCAGATGGTCATTGTTCTTTAATAGATTCAGGTTCACTCTGTCATATCGACCTGGTTCGCAGAATGGAAAGCCTGATGCACTCTCCAGAATGTATGATCCTGAGCCAGTCCCCAAGAGTCCAGATCCCATTCTACGGCCAGACCGAGTGATAGGGAGTGTGACCTGGCCCATTGAAGCCAAGGTCAAACAGGCTAACGTTGGGAATCCTGTCCCAAGAGGGTGTCCTCAGAATCGCTTGTTTGTGCCAGAGCAACTTCGAGGGCAAGTTGTTCATTGGGCCCATACGTCGGTACTTACCTGTCATCCTGGAAACAAAAGGACCCTTTTCATGGTGAGACACAGATTCTGGTGGCCGGGGATGTGGAAGGATGTTGCAGAATATGTAGCAGCGTGTCCTGTGTGCGCCAGGAACAAAACTTCTCGGCAAGCTGCGGCAGGTCTTCTCCAACCTCTGCCCATTCCCAACAGACCATGGTCTCACATTGCATTGGATTTCGTGACAGGATTACCAACATCGGCAGGTAATACCACCATACTCACTGTGGTTGATCGTTTTTCTAAAATGGCACACTTTGTCGCCATGCCCAAGTTACCTAACGCCAAGGAAACAGCAGAGGCCATGTTGTCCCATGTGTTCAGGATCCATGGTTTTCCTAGTGATGTCGTTTCAGACCGAGGCCCACAGTTCGTATCACGCTTTTGGAAGGAGTTTTGTCGCCTAATCCAAGCCACTGTTAGTCTGACCTCCGGATACCACCCACAGTCAAATGGACAAGCAGAGAGGATGAATCAGGATTTGGAGACCTGTTTGAGATGCCTAGCGTCCGAGAAACCCACCACCTGGAGTAAGAGTCTGATTTGGGTGGAGTATGCACACAACACCTTACCCACATCAGCCACTGGTATCTCCCCGTTTCAATGTGTCCATGGGTACCAACCTCCTTTGTTTCCGGAGCTCGAGAAGGAGGTCACGGTACCATCAGCCCATGCTCTGGTTCGACGCTGCCGTCGGGTCTGGGCGGGAGTTCGCCATATGTTGCAGAGGAGTGCCGTTCGCATGAAGGCATTGGCCGACCGGAAACGACGTCCAGCCCCCAAGTACCAGGCCGGACAACGAGTGTGGCTATCCACCAAGGATCTTCCTCTCCATGTCGCCTCCAGGAAGCTGGCTCCCCGGTTCGTTGGTCCTTTTCCCATAGCCAAAGTGATTAACCCTGTTGCTGTCCGTTTATGTCTTCCGAAATCCATCAAGGTCCACCCCACGTTCCATGTCAGCAAGTTAAAACCAGCCAAAGAAAGCAGACTGGTCCCCGCCTCCACGTCCCCTCCACCTCCCCGGGTTGTCGACGGGGGTCAAGTGTACACGGTGGACAAAATACTGTCGGAAAGGAAGAGGGGCAGAGGTAGACAGTTCCTGGTCGACTGGGTGGGGTATGGATTAGAGGAGAGGTGTTGGATCCCAGGCAGCTTTATTGTGGACAAGACCCTTATATCGGACTTCGATAGAGGTCAGTCTCAGCTTTCAGGGACGTCTGGAGCCGTCCGTAAGAGGGGGGGTACTGTAAGGTTTCAGCGTTAGAGTCTGTGAGCTTATTGTTTTTGTGTTTATTATTGTGGCCTTGCATGTTATTTTGTTATTGACTCTACCCTCTCTTTTCAGGTGTCTACACTTCATGTCGTTGTGTGTCACCTGCCAGCTTGTGTGTCTCATGTGCTCATCATCACCAGCCCCGCCCCTGATTGTTTTCACCTGTGCCCCATTAACCGTTGTGTGTATTTATAGCCCTGCTCTCCTTTTGTCTATTGTCGGTTCGTCTTGTCTCCACATCGAGCCATGTCTGTAAACCTGGAAATCTGTTCAGTAGTCCTAGTAGAACCTAGCGATCTTTGTTTTTGAGTAATCTTTTATTAATAAAAGATACTTTTTTTATTCAACGGAATCGTGCATCTGAGTTCTTGTGAGTCCCTCGTGTCATCAATAGTAGCAGTTAAGTGAATACTGTTCAAACAATACCTGTTTTTGTGTTTTGTATTGATTTCTCTGTTTTATCCTTTCATAAATGTGAGGACTAAACTTGCTTCAAACATTCCTGGGTGCCTGGGTGCTAAACAGGTTTTATTGCTCTGTGGGGGAAGGGACAGTTAAGCAGGACTAGGTGGATGAGAGTTCTTCTGCTTAAGATCTCCAGTATGTCATGTTTCAGGGAAGTCTACATATCTTGAATGGTATATGTGTGTTTAATTACTTTATATATATATGTGTTTAATTACTTTGTATTAGTAATAGCAGTGTGTAAACAAAAGCTGGAAATATGAGAGTATTAATAAGTATATCTTTGTGAACAAGTCTCTGGAATGAGCAAGGGGGTGTGAAAATCTATGCAGGAAAAGGAGATAACAGACACCAGATGTTTTTTATTATCAGCTCAGAGACAATAGTTTATTACCCTCTGCTGGCACGCGCTGATTCGCTAAGAGAAGCCATCTTTTTTGGATCTCCCAATGAGAAACTGACCACAGCTCCTCCTGGGTTTATTTTCTGCATAAAAGCTATTCTATTTTTTGGTTCTTTCTCTTTTCCTCCTGCCGTCCAGATGAAAGGATCTCCCGGCATCAGAACCAGAGCAGGGAGTGGGGGCCCGCCCCACCCCTTTGAAAGTGTATTGTATTATTACCTTTTATTATTAAAACAGATTATTGTTTAACCCTCATCCTGGCTGTTTTGAGTTTTCCCTCTTTTAAAGCACACTCATATAGGATCGGCGCAGAGCAGAGATATCTGCGCCAACAATTTGGTGACCCCGACGTGATGGCGTCATGACGTGACGTCATGAGTGGAGTTTTTTAGAGGAAAGCACGAGCAGCCAGCGGATGGAGGGGGATATCTGGAATAGTCTGACAACTAAGGATCCTAAAACTAAAAGGTAAAACGGACGCCTGTTTCTATCGAAGGTCTGTAAATTGGCTAAGCTAAAAGTTAGAGTTGTCTTTTTCCAGGTGTCATTGACGGTATAATACAATACATATTTTTAGCATAAATAGATAACCATAACATTGATAAAGCAACAGTTAGAAGTCTCGTGGATTTTTGAGAATCACACGACTGACTCGTTTGCTACACGTGAAGCGGTGAGAAGAAAAGGTGAAAGGCCCCGTGAATTTTTTAGAAATTGAGACGGCTAACTCACCGGGGAAGTTCAGTGGTTCTTTAAAAAAGACTCCATCCAGAACAAAATAGAATAATGCTTTCCAGTTTTCATAGGAATCTGCATTGCATTATATGTTTAAATCCAAGAGTAGAAACGCGAACTTCAAAAGCCATTGAAATTAACGGATTTCTCTTGTTCTGTTGGGTTTAACGCCCATTCTGTTGAAAGAAATATTGCATCTTAAAAGCTGAACAGACAGCGTGGAGGATATATTTAGGTGCATATATATATATATATATATATATATATATATATATATATTATTGAACACAGGAAAGCCTTAGTCAGATAAAGAAATACGAAGTCATTCTTGTTTCAAGAAAGCCCCCCTTCTCCTGGAATGCCTGACAGCTCTAGCCGGGGTGTCTGTGAGAGTATCCCCCCCCTTCTATCTCCTGTTTGCTCTCTTCTTTAATGCCTGAAGAAAAAGGAGGTCATTTAAAACAAGGGGTGAATAATCAACAAGTGATCTGAAGTTGGAATGAATAACAGTGAAAACTAATACATCAATGTGTGATTTGATGTAGTAAGATAGATTGAAATAAATAACAAACTATAATTTGTTGTTTTTGGCATAGTTTTTGTAGGATACAGTTACGTCACATTGTGGTTTTATGAGAGGTTTGAGAACTGCTTGTTACCATTGCATTGCATTGTGAATTTCGTGGTATTTGTCATTAACTGAGAATTGTACTTAATTAGATTTCAGAGGAACTTAATTGCATACAGTAACGTTGAGGGAAAGTAAAAAGAGGTTTACTGAGTATATGAAGTACATTCAAATTAAATATAATAGTGGATTATTCTACCTAGATTAGATATACAAAGAGGACAATTTGTTAAACATTAAATAACAAACTCACTGTACGAAATACACATTGTAATGTTATTTAGGAGTGGTATTGATCATGCCACAGTGACTCTGAGTTGGTGGTTGTTTAATGTAGATAGGAAACTGAAAACGCAAACAATTCACGACAATTGTGTTTTTAAGTTTGTGAAGAAAGAGTAGAAAGTAAACAGAAGGTTTTTGTAAGCTTGTCAGTCAGAGAGAAGCCCCCCAGGCCATCTCACACGGTTGGATAAACACAGAGGTGATTCATGAGAGAAGCTTGTGAGCAGGCAGCCCCAGGGCACAGTGAGGAAAGAGAGAGAGACAAGAGAATTAAGATGTTTGAAAAGATTAGAAAGAGTAAAAGTTATATAAAGTTAACTACTATTCTGGACAATGTCATATTGTTTTATGAGTAAAAACATGAAATAAAATATATTACTAGATATAAGACCTACATGCTTATCTAGGTTGACAGAAAGCTGCTGTTAACCAGTTTCAGCTGCAACTATCCTATCTGTGTTCTAAAGAGAACATACGTTGCATTTACAATTCATATTAAGAAAGTTCACAATTGATACCATTAAAGACCGTTTTGGATTAATAGGGCGTGTCTGTCATAAACATTAGCGCTTAGATGGAATAAAGTGTTGAAATGTTCTCAAGAGTGGGAGTTTTCACAATGCTTTTTAGTTTTTATTGAAACAATTAAGTGGTAAGGACAGAAAACTGTTCCGTGATGATTTCTTTAGGTTTTAGCTTTAGTAATGAAGATTACATTATGTGAGGAAACTTTTCCACCAATACTTCCTTTAAGTGTTAAAAAATATATTCATTAACTGTAATCAGATTACTTGTTTTTCAAATATAGCGCTAAATATTCTGTTACAAATCTAACCATGCTTGTAACACAACTTAGATAGATTTAACTTAGATTAAAAGAGATTTTACAATGTAGTTTTACCACTTTTAATAAAGTAAAAGAATCTGGGTACACTACTACCATTAGTTTGTTTTAACATTCACATGTTTCAGCATTCCTGACCATATAGACACTCAGCCGTTTTATTTTGTAACCCTTTGGGGGAGAGATTTAAATTGAGTTTTTCTCCAGTTGCTGATTTGCTGTGATTACAGCAGCACTGGATAGTTGTGCGCCACCTTTGGGTTGTACTCTGAATCAGTGTGTTAAGTGAAAGGTTGCTCACTACAGAAACAGAAGAACTGTGCAAAGAACGCATCCCTGAGGAGATTTTGACATTTTGCTTGGGCCTCATTGTCAAGGCAACAGTGGTGTGAAGAGGAACTGCAAGTGTTTGGGGATTTCTACTGTCCAGAGGACAACATGTGTCTGCTGGTGGTAGCACATTGATCCAGAGGTTTTTTCCCCCTCAGGACATCCCAGTGCCAAACAAGAGTTTCATTGATCCAACTGACTACAGCTGCAGAGGACAACAAATCACTGACTGTTCTCATTATGACAAGATCTTGAGGTAGGCTTGTCTCAGACTGGTCACACTCTGAAGAAATTATGCAATGATTTGACAGCATAACTGTGCAAGAGTTTTCCAGAGGGTGGTGTACGACATTAGGTTTAGTGTTTTAGATGGGAGGCTGCTTGTTTAAATGATGGTCTGGAATGCTGAAAATATTAAAGTTTATTATTCTTGTTTAGCAAACAAGACATCTGATTATTATGTCACACATAATAATCTTGACATAGAAACTAGCTATGAGTAAAACGTGTGGTTTTTATACCATTGTTATCATGATTTAAAAATAAATAGGGAAATAGTATCTTGTTAAAGATGAATGGATTTCATATCCTAGAGAGGATTAGTTATTGTGAATACTCCACAAGGTATCTACTAATGTATTTTAAAGAAACAAATTTAAAGAAATTGAATTGACTTGATAAATAAGTAAAGATAAAAAGTTGTATTACCAATGAATTAATCAATTGGTAAATTAAAAATAGCAGTAAAAAGGAAACTATTAAAGTGAAGTGAGAAAATCATCCTAAAACACACTGAGGGATAAAAGGGGACAGAGTAGAACCATATTCTTTAATCTTTTCATCATGTTAGCAAACTACTATACGAGGACTTTTTAGGGGGAAGTAACTGTTGTTTGTAGTCCAGTATGTAGTGTTTAAAATAGAGTAAAAGTAGAAACAGCACATTTGATTTTGTAAAAGCCATATAATTGGAAGGAATGTGAGGTCACTGAACCCATCCTACTGTGATTCTTAGGTCTTACTTGCAGCTTCACATGGAGCGCAAGGCATCATCTTATGAGTTTTAAAGACATGCTTCTCCACCTTCAAAGGGACATCCATTTTCTACCATAGGTGACAATTCCTAAATTCAACTACAAACCATTGATGAAATGACTTCTGTTTTTGAATCCTTGATAAAGTCGGGAGTAATTGTTGCGTGTTCGGACACCCTGGGTTCCACACACTGCTAAAGAATTTAACATTGTTTTTAAGTAGACCAGAATTGAAGATAAATGGGTTTAATGAGCTATGAAATGCAGAGCTACACAGATCCTAGTAATGTTTTGACACAAGATAATAATTAAGTACACAAGTTTCTGAAGTAGATCTATTAGACATTTTAATATAGATTAGGTGTTAATAAACTGCAGTAGTAGTACTATAAGGAAGTGACATTTTTTGGCAAACACTTTTCAGGGAATGTGGGGAACAGCTGTTCCGATGAAAAGTTAGATGTATCTTGAACATTATAGTTGTAATCGTGAATTAATTAATGATGGCGCTCCATATATGACAGATTTTTGTAGACAAAGGATACTGGCCTATGCTGAAATATCAAAGTCTCTGCAGAGCACACACATGGCCAAAAAAACTGAGACCAACTGACCTTTGACCCTGACTGACAGTGTAACTTGAGAAGACACTGTCAAGGACTGACTCTGGGGTGACTGACCAAACTTGACTTTACAACCTGACAGTGTGAGTGTGAGTGGGAGTGTATGTCTGCATGTGATCAGTGCAACTGCATGATTTAAAACAATGACTAATCAAGCATGCTTTTGGACTAACACATTATTCTGGGGCTCCGTGGGAAATGAGGTTTCCTACAAGTCCACAAAAATTGGAAAACCGTACAGGTGACCCGTTTCTAATCTACTTGATATTTCACTACCACAGGAGGTGGCAGTTTGCAGAATGTGAAACTCAAACTAAAACATGAAGATTCTGTTTCTTTTAGGACTGAAGGATGGAGAGAAACACTTAATTTCACTGAAGTGTTTACTGTGGAAATGATGGATGTATATTTGGGAAAAATGTTGGGTATTTTTTATAATCCCTTATTACCTGAAGGTTTTCTTCCCATACAGGATTTTGGTTACACATGAGTTATGTGTAAAAAGGGGGAGTGTAAACTTTACAATGTACATTTTTCATTTAGGGACTGAAGGGAACCTGCTGCCCCAACTCGATTGTTCAATCTGACCATTGATTGACAGTAGAATGGACCTGCTCCATATCTGGGGATAAGATACTGTTTGATGAATGTTGACATGTTTCTAATATTGATTGAGTTATAACAGGTAACACAGATGTAGAATCAGTGGCCGAGGGGCTACTGTGAGAGATGTAATTTCAGAATGGAATACTGAGGAAGTTGACCGGTGAGTAATGTTTCATCAGGTATTAAAGTAACTGAGGTTTGAAATGTACAAAGAACATATTACAGTTAAAGCTAAAACATTGTAATGTAATGAGACCAAATGTAATTTAGACAACATCATGTAATTAGCCTGGTAAAGAAGTAAAAGCCATAGACTTTATTGTTTAGGTCATTATGGGGATATACATTTCATCTAAATTCATAATGGAAAGACATTTGATGACAGTTTGTTGGAATTCTGTATTCATTTTTTCAGCTTGATAATATCTAAGCACTGACCGGTAGAAGCAGTATCACCAGGAAATCATTCACTTTGTCAGTATCATGATTTTGGTTGTTTCTGAATCCATAACATTAGTGTGTTTCTTTACCAGAAACATTAGCAGTTCATATTATATTTAGATTTTAAATGGGATCTCAGGGATTTCATTAAGAATAACACAGACGCTTGTCAGAAATTCAGAGCTATTGAAATATGTTATTTGGTTCACCTAGAGATGTTGGAGTTTTGTTTTGTTGCCACAGGCCAAGTATTAAGACTCTGAAGCTCCACTGGCAGATAGGAGGTCTACAATTAATTTAGAAAACCTGTTCACAGACGACTGTTGTTTTAAGAGACCCCACCAACAGGCTCCAAGCTGCTTACGCAATGGTGGGTCAAACAGCGGAGGGCCCCGGAGCCCTGAGCGTAGGCTTGAGGGATTTGTATCAGATTTCTCCACACAGGTTGGTGATGCCAAAGGGGGACACGAGACGCAGGAGGCGGACACAGCAGAGTTCGTCTGGCTGAAGGTCATCAGGACAAAGTGGCTCAACCCCAGGCTCTCCGGCCCCGACCGAGTGACCCAGCGGATCTCTCATGCCGTCCGCGTGGGAGGAAAGGGGGACAGCTCGTACCACGGGAGCCAGTGTGCGGCGAGGAAAACACCTGCTAGGACCGGGGATGACATCAGGATGGACGTGATCCTCGCAGAGGAGGTCGACTCGGAAGCTGTCATCAGTGGACGGGAGGAGCAGGATCCTGAGGACATCCCTACAGCAGACGACTCGGAAGCTGTCATCAGTGGACTGGACGAGAACGACCCTGAAGACATCCTTACAGCAGACTACTTGGAAGCGGTTGTCAGCGGGCTGGGGGACTTGTCGAGGCAGCAGAGGAGTCTACTTCTCTCTGATCAGTTCCACCAGTGAAGGGAAAGCTGCATCTCCCCCCTCCCTATCAGCTGCCCCTTGTTGGCGTATTCCTTTGAGGGGGGGGGGCTGATGATTCACCACACAAGGAGACTGCTTGCTTTCTAGCGCTCAGGTTCCACCTCTGAGGGTTCTTTCACTGCCATGGAAGATGGTGTTCTGTTCCCAAACGTTCAAGTACTTTGGGTCTCAGTTTCTGATAGATTTATACAATATTGGGGGACAGACACAGTAGAAAAGAATGATAGTAGATATGTTTCAAAAATGTCTTGTGTAAGTTTATCTCTTGAGAGATAAAAAGGGGGAATTAAAGATTATATCATCTGATATTTCGGAAGAGTGTTACATTAGAAATGGCAGAAAGTCTTGTTGCAATTTCCAGATATTGAAAGAGGGGACACGAGACGCAGGAGGCGGACACAGCAGAGTTCGTCTGGCTGAAGGTCATCAGGACAAAGTGGCTCAACCCCAGGCTCTCCGGCCCCGACCGAGTGACCCAGCGGATCTCTCATGCCGTCCGCGTGGGAGGAAAGGGGGACAGCTCGTACCACGGGAGCCAGTGTGCGGCGAGGAAAACACCTGCTAGGACCGGGGATGACATCAGGATGGACGTGATCCTCGCAGAGGAGGTCGACTCGGAAGCTGTCATCAGTGGACGGGAGGAGCAGGATCCTGAGGACATCCCTACAGCAGACGACTCGGAAGCTGTCATCAGTGGACTGGACGAGAACGACCCTGAAGACATCCTTACAGCAGACTACTTGGAAGCGGTTGTCAGCGGGCTGGGGGACTTGTCGAGGCAGCAGAGGAGTCTACTTCTCTCTGATCAGTTCCACCAGTGAAGGGAAAGCTGCATCTCCCCCTCCCTATCAGCTGCCCCTTGTTGGCGTATTCCTTTGAGGGGGGGGGGCTGATGATTCACCACACAAGGAGACTGCTTGCTTTCTAGCGCTCAGGTTCCACCTCTGAGGGTTCCTTCACTGCCATGGAAGATGGTGTTCTGTTCCCAAACGTTCAAGTACTTTGGGTCTCAGTTTCTGATAGATTTATACAATATTGGGGGACAGACACAGTAGAAAAGAATGATAGTAGATATGTTTCAAAAATGTCTTGTGTAAGTTTATCTCTTGAGAGATAAAAAGTGGGAATTAAAGATTATATCATCTGATATTTCGGAAGAGTGTTACATTAGAAATGGCAGAAAGTCTTGTTGCAATTTCCAGATATTGAAAGAGGCCCCTGGAGTTTCTCTGGTAATTATCAATAGTAGCAGTTAAGTGAATACTGTTCAAACAATACCTGTGTTTGTGTTTTGTATTGATTTCTCAGTTTTATCCTTTCATAAATGTGAGGACTAAACTTGCTTCAAACATTCCTGGGTGCCTGGGTGCTAAACAGGTTTTATTGCTCTGTGGGGGAAGGGACAGTTAAGCAGGACTAGGTGGATGAGAGTTCTTCTGCTTAAGATCTCCAGTATGTCATGTTTCAGGGAAGTCTACATATCTTGAATGGTATATGTGTGTTTAATTACTTTATATATATGTGTTTAATTACTTTGTATTAGTAATAGCAGTGTGTAAACAAAAGCTGGAAATATGAGAGTATTAATAAGTATATCTTTGTGAACAAGTCTCTGGAATGAGCAAGGGGGTGTGAAAATCTATGCAGGAAAAGGAGATAACAGACACCAGATGTTTTTTATTATCAGCTCAGAGACAATAGTTTATTACCCTCTGTTGGCACGCGCTGATTCGCTAAGAGAAGCCATCTTTTTTGGATCTCCCAATGAGAAACTGACCACAGCTCCTCCTGGGTTTAATTTCTGCATATAAGCTATTCTATTTTTTGGTTCTTTCTCTTTTCCTCCTGCCGTCCAGATGAAAGGATCTCCCGGCATCAGAACCAGAGCAGGGAGTGGGGGCCCGCCCCACCCCTTTGAAAGTGTATTGTATTATTACCTTTTATTATTAAAACAGATTATTGTTTAACACTCATCCTGGCTGTTTTGAGTTTTCCCTCTTTTAAAGCACACTCATATAGGATCGGCGCAGAGCAGAGATATCTGCGCCAACAATTATGAAGGTGGAATCTAACTATATTCATAATAATATCTATTGCATCCATGGGTAGAAACATGTTTTTTTATGCTGTAAAGTTGGGCATTTTAACATGGGGGTCTATGGAAATTGCTCCTTTCTGCAGTCAGTCCATATCGGCCAATCGGTCCGTGCAGAAAGCAGATCATTTTGTAAAATATATATCACTCAGTATAACAGGCCTACATTACTCTCTGTATTTGCTGTAGTTTTGTAGATATCTACAAACAAAGAGTCAATATTTTTCTAAAGCCATTTAGTGCTTCACATAATAAAATACACAACGGCTGTAGCCTGATTATATGCTTTAGGAGCTGTAGGTGTGTGTGGTACAGTGTGTAGGTGTGTGTGTTGTACAGTGCGTAGATGCAGCGGACAGACAGGTTTCAGTTGGTTTGGTGTCCTCTGCTTACTTTTAATACTTG